>JAXQQM020083447.1:0-208538 GCA_034641835.2 Pinus albicaulis
TGATTCCAATTATGCATTTTAATTCAAATGAAGACAATTTCAACAAATACACACACACACACACAGAAATATATATATATCTATCTATATATATATATATATATATATATATATATATATATAGACTATTGAATGAAAGAGGTAGTTAAGTAATTAAGATAATTTCACACTAATAATTTCAATTTTAAATATTTTACAATTTTAGCAAATATCATGTTGATCTTTGACATGCATTTGAAAATTTCACAGTTTTATACATGACCTACCTAACAATCAAGGAAATAAATTAATATTTGGAAATATAATATAGTCAAATTGACAAGATGAAATTCTATAAGAATGAATGAAACTTAGAAAAATATTTTTATCATATATATAAATCAAAATTAAAATGTCCTTGAACTACACCATTTTAGTCTATAGTTTCATTTTAATCAAAATTCATACAAAAAAAAACACATTGAAACACATTGCATACAACAATATATTCAAAATATTTATCGAAGGAATAGATATATTTATAAACATTCAAAACAAATTATCTCTAAAAAAAATGTTATTCAATATATATGTGTGTGTGTGTGTGAAACCAGCTCCAAAAATAGAAGAAAAGAGATATCAATGCCTTAGAAATAAACCATTCGAGGGGGCAACCTCCTTTACATTACATAAATGAACAATTATTGGATAAAACAAATGACAAAACCTCCTTCTATATATAGGAGTCCATGTGGTCACAATATAATCCTAGCAGACCTAACAATAATAATGTAAGTGCACAATAATAACAATATTGGGGTTACACTAACAACAATAAGGGACTATACTAGTAATATAGGGACCTAACATGCCCCTCTCATTCAAAAAAGTGTTGTCCTCAATGCTTGAGTAGCTCTGTATGCTTCTTTATAAAATTCTCATCCTCCCATGTAGAATATTCAGTGGTTAAGTTCTTCCATTTGATGAGATACTCTGAAATTGATTGATTTCGTAGCTGTCGAGTTCTTGTTTCCTTGACTTCTTCAAGTTCTAATATGATTTTTCCTTCCCCATAAAATTTTTCCAATATTGTTTAAACTGGAAGTTTGTCCACTATAACCTTCTTTAAGCATGAAACATGGAAAATTGGATGCACTCGCGAAGAAGTAGGAAGCTCCAATTTGTATGCCATAGTGCCAATATTTTGTAACACCTTGTAAGGACCATAGTACTTTGGAAATAATTTATTTTCCTTCTTAGCTTGATTGAGGGACATTTGTTTGTATGGTTGTAGCTGTAAAAATACCCAGTCTCCTACATCAAAACTTCTCATGCTATGATGTTGATCTGCCTATTGTTTCATTCAATTTTGTGCCAAATTTAGGTTATTCTTTAAGAGTTGGAGAAATTCTTGTTGATGCTCGATGTGATCTTCCACTGCTCGAACCTTAGAATTTTCTCTTAAAGAAGATGTGATGGATGGTGGATGATATCCATAAAGTGCCATAAATGGGGTCATTTTTGTTACAATATGGAAGGAAGTGTTATACCACCATTCAGGGAGAGGTAACCACTTGACCCATTGTGTTTGATTATCAAATACAAAACAACAAAATACCCTTCCAAACATTTATTCACTATCTCAGTTTGACCATCGGATTGAGGATGATAAGATGAGCTATGAGCTAGTTGAGTACCCAAACAAGAAAATAATTATGTCCAAAAATTTCCAATAAAAATGGGATCTCTGTCACTTACAATAATATTTGGGTTTCCATGTAGCTTTTGAATTGTTTCCATAAATGCAATAGCAAATGTACTTGCTTTAAATGGATGAGATAATACACAAAAGTGGGCATACTTGGTAAGTCTATCAACTACCACCATGATGACACTCCTTCCTTCGGACTTAGGTAAACCTGTGATAAAATCTATTGAAATCTCCTCCCAACGTTGACTTGTAATGGATAAAGGTTGTAGAAGACATGGGGTCTTAATTGTCTCAACTTTATTTTGTTGGCAAACCAAAAATTCCGCCACAAACTTTTGAATATCAGATTTAAGGTCATCCCAAAAAGATTCTTTCTTCACCCTGTGGTAAGTTTTTAAAAATCTTGAGTGTCCTCTTAAAGGAGAAGTGTGCAATTCAAAAATAATCTTTTTGTTTAAGTTGGGAATTCTTGCAAATATATAAATTATTTTTGTACCATAAGGAATCATTTTTCTAACTAAATGTATCAGATGTACTAGGATCTTGTTGCAACTTTTGAATGAGTGTCCACACTTCTTCGTCCTTCTTCCATTCATCTCTTGCTTCGGTTATCCAATCTGGTTGGATAATAGAAATGGCACAAAACAATGCTTCAACCTCTTCATCCTTTCTTGAGAGTGCATCTGCAACAAAATTTAGCTTCCCTTTTTTGTAGATGATTTCAAAGTCCTAACCCAACATCTTTGTGACCCATTTTTGCTGCTCTTCTAAAGATAGTCTATGTTCTAAAAAGTGTTTAAGACTATCATGATCAGTTTTTACCTTGAAGTGTCTTCCCATTAGGTAAGGTTGTCATTTCTTTAGTACATGTAGTATTGCCAACATTTCCTTCTCATAAATAGCTTTTTGTAAATACATTCCTTTGACTGTACGACTTTCAAAAGTAATGGGTCTTCCTTCTTGCATTAAAACAACACCAATTCCATTTCCTGAGGCATCACACTCCACAATAAAGGTTTTTGTGAAGTCTGTCATATCTAGGACTTGTGCTAGGCACATTGCCTCTTTAAGATGTTCAAAGACCCTAGTTTCTTTAGGAGTCCATGAAAATGCATATTTATTCAATAATTTTGTTAGAGGTGCTGCTATTCTCCCATAATTCTTAACAAAATTGTGATAATACTCTGTTAACCTAAGAAATCCTCACAACTGCTTTATGGTTGTGGGGATTTTCGCTCATTAATGGCTTTAATTTTGTTAGGGTCTACCTTAACACCCTCGTGAGATAAAATTTGACCCAAATATTCCACCTCTTGTACTCCAAAGAAACATTTGGATGTTTTTTCATATAATTGTTTCTCCAATAGTTTGAGCACCCTGTCAACATGTTGAACATGATCCTTCCAAGACTTGTTGTAGATTAGTATGTCATCAAAAAATACTAGCACAAATTTTCTAAGGAAGGGTTTGAAAATGGAATTCATCAAACCTTGAAATGTAGAAGGTGCATTGGTAAGGCCAAAAGGCATGACCAAAAATTTGTAATGACCCTCATGAGTTCGAAATGTTGTTTTCGGAATATCTTCAGTCTTTATTCTAATTTGATGATATCCTGAATGAAGATCCAACTTGGTAAAATAAATTTCTCCATGTAATTCATCCAATAATTCATCAATCACAGGAATGGGAAATTTATCTTTAATAGTGAGCTTATTGAGCTCCCTATAATCTAGACACATGCACCATGGTCCATCCTTCTTGTGCACTAATACTACTGGAGCAGAGAAATAACTTTGACTAGGTTGAATTATACCATCCTCTAACATTTCTGCAATCATACGTTTAATTTCGCTCTTTTGGACATAAGGATATCTGTAAGGCCTAATGTTTGGAGAAACACTTCTTGGAATCAAATGAATAGCATGATCATGATCATGAATATGTGGGAGTCCTTTGGGAGTTTCAAACACCTTGGAATGATTTTTCGAGACATTTTGGAGATCTGGAGAAATAGATGATTTTGATGTTGGAACTTCTAGTGAGCATAATTGTGCAATTACGATTCGTTGTTCTTTTTTTAGAATTTGTTTTGACATTAGAGCTTATTATCTTTCTTGGCTTCCCTACGATACACTGTAATTTGATTTTCTTTCCTTTCGAAACAAATTTCAAGAAAATTTATTGAATATTAAAAGCTACCATCCCCAACGATTGTAACCATTGTACTCCTAGTAAAACATCAACACCTCCCATTGGAATGGAAAGAATTGGACTACTCAATACATATTCCCCCATGGTTAGCTTGATATTATGGCATTTTCCAGAGCAATTTATAGTTCCTCCATTTTCAACCATCACTTAACATTATGGTGTTGGGTATTGGAAACAATTCAATTCCTTGGCTACCTTACAATGAATAAAATTATGGGTACTACTGAATCAATCAACACTATTACCTTTTTCTTCTTGATATATCCTTCTATCTTGAGAGTTTGAAGAGTGGTAATTCTTGTCAATGCATTACATGATATGGTCAGACTCATTTCTTCTGCTTCTAGGGTTGGTTCCTTGTGTATATCCTCTTATTTTTAATTTTCTTGTTCATTTTCTTCCTCCTCTTCACAATCTATGTAAAATAATTTCTTCTCAACACACTGATGAAATTTAGTGTATTTTCAATCACAAATATAACAAAGCCTTTTTGCTCTTTTTTCTTCCAATAATTGTGGTGTCAACCTTGTAGGTTGTGGAAGTCTAGGAGTAGCAACACTTCCATCTGTATATATGTGAGTGGTAGGCCTCCTTGTCGCCATAATTTTACATTCATTTTTTCTTGCCAAATTGAATGCCTTCTCCAGTGAATCAAGTTTCCAAACGTGAACTTCATGTTGGATTTTATCCTTTAAGTTCCCTATGAAGACATCAATCATGTGTTCCTCTGGAATATCAGTTACCCTTATATTTAATTTTTGGATGTCCTCAATGTGCTCCACCACTGAACCCTTTTGTTTGAGATTTATTAATTGGCTAAAAAAGGTGTTACTCTTTGTATCCTCATAATGTGCTATCATTTCCTCCATAAAAATTGACCAAGTGAAAATTTTTTTATGGGAGCATACAATTTGTTTCGATACCATACAAATGTATTTTGCTCTAAATGTAAAGTTGAAATGCGTACCTTTTGTTTGTTTTGCACATTATTGAGACTAAAATATTGCTCCATTTGTAGTATCCATGTTATGGGATCCTTGCCATCAAACTTCCTCATATCCATCTTTGGAATATGGTGGTTCTTCAATCCAACATTAGATTTTATGAAATCATGGTTAACATTTACTTTTCTCTCATCATGAGTTTACTCTACTATCTTTCCGCCATTAGGAACCATTTCTAGTATTAACCTTGTCATCAAACCTTCCATGTTTTCTTTTAGATCATTCTTCATGTCTTCCATGTTGTCTTTCATTTTTTCATCGATCTTAGCTTCCATGTTATCAATCTTAGCTTCCATGCCAACTTCCATACCATCCATCTTAGCTTCCATGACATTCTTCAAACCATCAATATCTTTCTTCGAACCATCCATATTAGCTTCCATGCCAGCTTCCATGCCATCCATCTTAGCTTCCATGACATTCTTCAAACCATCAATGTCTTTCTTCGAACCATCCATATTAGCTTCCATGCCTTTCTTCAAAAATTCAAATTCATTTTTTGTTTCTCTTTATGAGAGCGAAATTTGGTGCACTTGCGCTTGCAATTTTGATATGTCATGTTGCGCTTCTTCCTCTTCATGAGTCATAATAGAGACTTATGAAGGCTTAATGGGTGTTTAATACTGTTTAGGTGGCATTTTAGAACCCAATACTAATATCTATGCTTCAATATTCCCTTGGAATCACTTCAAACTAACTTTTCAAAAAAGACTTATGCAATTCGAAAAAAAAATACACACATTTTTCTTGCTTTTGAGGAGCTCGATATTGAAACTAAATTATATTTGTGATTTTGGATATTCAATATATGAAATTTGGCCTTGTAGTATCCCTCTTAATCTTCTTTCGAATGCCAAAGGTATAACCTGATTTGGATTATTCAAGGAAAAGTTATGTCCAATCTCCCACAATAACCTGATTATGGACTGGTTCAGTAGAGCAAACTCGTACAATGTGACACGTGTCAGTGTATCCTCCTTTGGCTTTGAAATTGATACAGGAAACTAAAGTCCATGTGCTTGCGGCCACATCTTACAAAATTCCAATTCATCGCTCAGAGACAGAGTTATGATGATTTTTCCACGGTCACCTATTTGAGAAGAAATTCAGGAGCTTGAAAAAAACCCTAACTTCCAAAGTTAATATCTCCGAACATATTGTGAACCAAGATCTGAAATGTTTACAAGAAGTTCCTTGGGATTTCTTCTTCGCTCTGTAAAAATTTCAGCTTCTGAACCTTCGTATAAAAAAATTTATAGCGCAAATTCCTCGATGACCTATTTTAGGTGAAATTCAGGAACCTGAAAAAACCCTAATGTCCAAGATCATATCTCCGAAAATATTGCGATCAAGATCTAAAATTTTTGCATGATGTTACTTGAGATTTAGGCTTCTCTCTATAAAAATTCTAGCTTCTGAACCTTCGTAGAAAAGACGTTATAGCGAAAATTCCACGATGACCTGTTTGGAGCAGCAAAACCCTAGAATGCAAAGCTCTCGTACCAAATCTTAAGAAACCAACTCCAAAAATAGAAGAAAAGAGATATAAACGCCTTAGAAATAAGCCACTTCGAGGAGGAACCCTCCTTTACATTACATAAATTAACAATTCTTGGATGAAACAAATGACAAAACCTCATTCTATATATAGGAGTCCATGGGGTCACAATATAATCCTAGCCGACCTAACAATAATAATGTAAGGGCACAATAATAACAATAAGGGGGTTACACTAACAAAAATAAGGGACTATACTAGTAATATAGGGACCTAACATATATATATATATATATATATATATATATATATTCATATTCCAAATCCCTACCATGTATTTAACAAACCAATTGTCAATTATTTATTGCTTCGATAGAGGAATTATACAACCCAGTATGAGGACGATGTCTAAATATGTCCATGCTCAATAAAGAGTTAGCACATGTATTTTGAAAATTAAAATTAAAAAATTAAATATTTAGTTAATAAAAAAAAGGTGTGATCTAATAAAAAACAAAAAAAATTAATATATAAGTATACAAAAATTGTAAATATATAAGGATACAAAATATAATTAATGAGTGAACAATCTTATGAATTGTTGAAATCCTCACGAGGTAGAACAGGGCAGATAAGCCAAAAGTGTTTTCCCGTTTGATCATGTGTAGGTGATAAGGTGATCGATATGAATCAGTTGTAGATCATAAAAGATCTGCATGAGGCTCTAGTTCTAGATATTTAATAGCCTAGTCTTTTGCATAAATTTAAATTGTAATTTTAAATTTGAATTGTGATCTCTACACAATGAAACTGCTTAGCTTTTTTTTTAAGATGATAAATTTATTTATACATTTAAAAGTTATATTTTAAATAACAAAAAATCACAATACAATAAAAAATTATTTAACTAAATTTTAACACATCTCCAAAAATTAGAATAGTTATACAACCCTTTTCGAAAGTTAATAAAGTCATATTAGCCCATCAAAAATTAAAAATAATGTGGTTTTCTTTCTAAAAGCTTGTCTGCAATAGTTCTTAATCTTGGGGAAGTCGATAATTTAGACAATTTTGAAAGCATATTATACATTTTAAAATATTCTTGAAGGAAATAAATTATTTCAAATATTTTCAAAGAAACAAATTATTTGATGAGCTATATTGTTATAAAAAATACTCTTCAATATATGTTTAGTAATAGGTAGAGGGACACTACTAAGAATTATCTAGCTGTCAAAATTTGTGATATATCTAAAATTAAATGAAATAGATGTGCAAAATCAATCCTCCTAAAACGTACCAATTAATTATTCACAAGATCATCTCCCTTATAAATTACTAATATACAATTACATATATTCAAAATTACTAACAAACAATTGCAAACAACAATATATCCAAAATAATATATATATATATATATATTATTTTGAATGAGTGGTTAACTTTAAAAATTCTCTAAAAATCTCTATTGTGTATACATCGTAAATATGGATCTTGGGTATCATTTTGATGAATTTTTAAAGAGAATATTTATTTTTAATATTTATTAATATATCTATTCCTTATATATATATATATATATATATATATATTCAAAACTACAATAAACAATTGCATACAACATTATATTTAAAAATATTATTAGAGGAATAGATATATTAATAAATATTAAAAATAAATATTCTCTTTAAAATTTCATCAAAATGATACCCAAGATCCATATTTACGATGTATACAAAATAGAGATTTTTAGAGAATTTTTAAAGTTAACCACTCATTCAAAAAAAATTAAAAAATACTTTAGTTCTTGACTTTGCAAAAGTGACAACAATTGCATAAGAGTTACAAGAAAAAACCTAGGCATAACCATCCTTAGTAAAACCAACCATAATCCTCTCTAACTCATTAAAAATCAAGGAAATTCATGAGAATTAACTAGTTTAATATTTGTAAGCTTGTCACAGTATATTCATGAAGAAACACAATAAGAATGGTTATGAACAGGTGAAGGGATGAGGTAAAATGATCAAGAATGTTTATAATGACGAAAGAGATGAAAAACCCTGACTTGATATATTTCCCACACTTACAATTTTGTATGTCCTCATGTAAACAAGGTAGATATGACTGCAGAAGTCAATGGTATGGAAAGGGCTCCGATGTATGGATGGAAAATAAAGGGTGAATGTGAATGTAAAAACTATGTGTAGATATGAAACTGCTCAAGAAATTTAATAAATCATAACACTCAAACCTACTCTGCTGCTTTGTGGAATTCAATTCACAATCTAGAACACATATCATAAACATGCATAAAGAAATAACACACATACACAGAGATTTATATAGAGGAAATAAAATGCTCAAAATATTTTCCTATTTGTATTTCATTAATCAAAGAATTGATTTGAATACATATCATTTCTCATGTCTGAGCACAACTTGCAACTATATCATCTATCCTCCTACCTGACTCACTGACTCTGGCCAGCACTAAGACTCAAATTACTTTCTTCACTACAGAATTCAATTCACAATCTAGAAGAAATATCATAAACAAGTATCAAGAAATAACAAACATACATGGATATTTATCTAGGGGAAATCAACTGCTCAAAATCCCTTCCTATCTATATTGCATTATTCAAATAATAGATATGAATACGAATGCTTGCTCAAGCCTGAGCATAACCTACAAGTGTATAGTTTATCCCCCTGCCTAATTGACTGACTCTGGCCAACACTTACCCAATATTCAAGCCATTCAAGCTATTATTTCCTTGAGTTGTTCCTTGAGAAATTAGACCCCTATTAATTAGGAAATTCCCTCAATTATATTGTACAAATCCTTTAGTTTGTTCCTTTGACAGCATGCACCACTTGTACACATTGGATTAGTCTACAAATGATAGTACACTTCCTTGGAATCTTTACGTCAACTAGGTAACTCAAATTCTATGCATGCAACAATTATTTTGGCCTAATTTATTTTTTAACTGGATTTTCACTAAGTATGGCTGATGTCACATTGTACAACTTGAAATTCCACTAGTTCCTCTAACAACTAGAACTAATTTAACTGTAAATAACTCAATTTTGTTGAATTAGATTGCTACAAATTAGCAATAATTCATGCTTAACTAAACTCAAGTCTTCCAACCCGAATTAACTAAGATAATAGGGTTACACAAGCCATGTCACTCAAGTTAACTCGTCCAATTTGTTTGCTAAAATGGAAATTTGAATTTTCTCTATTTTGATGAAGGAAAATCAAAATGATATTTTTCTGGCTGCATTTTCAACACCCCCTCTCACCTAGAAATGGATTATGAACTACCCCAATCCTACCTCTATGGAACTCGAATTTACCCTTTGACAAAGTCTTGGTCAAAATATCTTCATCTCATTCCTTTGTTGGAATATAATCTAGCAACATTATCTGACCCTACACACAATCCTGTAGATGGTGATACCATATATATATATAATTGGAACGATCGTGAAAAAATATATTTTCAGAGATCTTAATGCAACTTTGATTATCACATTAGTTCAAACTAGACCCATCATTGGACCAAATAGTCCCACAAGAATATTTCTCATCCAGATCGCCTCACATGTTGCTTGACTAACAACCATGTATTATGCTTTTGTTGAGTTGAGTTCCATTGATCTTTGCTTCCTGCTATACCAGGAAACCGTTGTAGACCCACCACTGAAAATTCCTCCTGATCTACTCTTCTAGTATTATGGACTCCCTACCCAATCTGCATCTGTGAAGCCACAGAGCTTCACTCCCTATGTATGTTTGTACCATAGTCCAAACTAGGTGGAACCTCTAAGGCACTTTAGAATATGTTTAACTGCCCTCCAAAATAATTTGGTTGGCCTAACCATAGCTTGACTAAGCTGGTTGACTACATAGAACATATTTTGTCAGGTTTTCACAAGATACATTAGTGAACCCAATAGTTGCAGATAAATGGTAGCCTCCACTACTTCACTTGAAGTAGCATCCTCTTTCCTCCAAATTGTAGCTAGAGGTGTCTCAATGCATTTACTGCTCTCCATGTGGAACTTCTTCAGTATCTCATTTGCATACTTTCCTTGAGAAACAAACAGTTCCCCATCTCCTTGCCATACTTCCAACCCAAGAAAGTAGTGCATGAGTCTCATGTCCTTCTTTTCAAATTCTCTTGCAAGGTCCTCCTTGCAAGGTCTGATCAACTTATCCTCATCCATTAAAATAAAATCATGAATAGATAAGAAAATAATCAGAAATTTACCTTCTACCAAGATATGATAAAGGTTTGCATCTGCTTCACTTATGGTGAAGCCCAAATTGGAGAGATAGCTGTCAATCCTGGTGTACCAAGCATGAGGTGCATTCTTGAGACCATACAACACTCGCTTGAGTCTGCACACATGTGAATATCGATCAAAGGTCTCAAAACCTTCTAGTTGTTTGATGTACACCTCATCTTCAATAACTCCATTAAGGAATGTTGTTTTTACATCCATGTGGTAGATATTCCACCCCATTTGCACAGACAGTGCAAGAATTGATCTAAAGGATGAAAACCTTGTGACGGAGAAAAGGCTTCATCATAGTCAATTCCTTCAACTTCATAGAATCCTTTGACACAAATCTAGCCTTAATAAATATTGTCGTTTGCATGGATTAGGCTATTATCAATAGATAGATATGATATTATGATATAGTCATGAATACAATGATGGATCACTATCTCTAAACTTGAAATGACTATGTATTTTCATGATCTGTTTATGATTTGTTTAGATTTGTGGTCTGGTGCATGTTTGTTGAAGTGAAGGGTATGATATGAGTAATTTTGTAGTTCTTAAGTGTTGTGCAATCCTAAATTACTTACATATTTATACGCAGGTTCAACACATGGAAGGCGCGTATACACGCAGGTTCAGCTCTGCAAAGGTGTGTATATATTTGGTGAAATCTATACGCAAGTTGGTTTCGGAAGAAGTGCGTACAATCATGGATTTGTCTTATGGAAGGTGTGTATGCAAGCCAGGGTTTTACTGAAGAATGTTGAAGGAAATGTCTGATCAGTTTTGTTGTGTTTCTGTTGTCTGCCAATGACGTCTTCATATAGATCAGGGTTGTTTGAGTACTGATTATGCTGCTAGTTGATTGCGTATAAAGATCATTGATTGGTTGATTGAAAAATATTGATGTTGATGACCATATGAGGGCTATGTAAAACTGAAAAAATATGTTTGAATATCTCTGATATATTCTAAGTCAGGCCAGAACTCTAATCTTAATATACTAAGATCTATACGCAGGTTGAACCACAAAAAAGTGCATATACATGCGGGTTGCCTTCAGTAAAGTAGCGTATACATTTGTCTTATGAATGATCAAGGTTGCAGTTGATTCTGTGTGGTGATGCAGAAGTTTGGGTTTAGTTTTGTGTTCTGGTTACAGTGATCTCATTGTTATGTTCGAATTGGGTTGATCCTTGCTTCAATTGATTTACAAGTTGTGTTGTGTTAAAAGTTGTTGGATCCAATGTGAAAATTGATGAAACGTGGTATGCGGTGGTGCTGAGGGTTGGAGCCTTCAGTAAGGTAGTCGAAGCTTCCTGCCAGTAGGATCTGGTGATCATTTCAGGGGGTTGTAGCTCCCTTCCAGTAGTGGCTAGTAAACAAGATCAGGGGGTTGGAGCTCCCTTTCTGATAAGAGCTTCCGATTTTTTTGAGCTGTTTGAATATTTTGTGCATATGAACTCGATTATGAAATTGAATGAACCTAAAAATTTGTATACATTAATTTTATTCAGTTGTTTGACATGGATAAAATAAATAAATTCAATTAGATAATGATAATACAAAAAAAATCGGAAGTAATTATGTCTGGATATGGATAGGGAGAACTCCACGATGGACTTAGAGAAATATTATGGAACGAGCTGGATTTTGAAGAATTGTCCATTTGATATAATTATGAGATTTTCTCCTTGCATTTGAGAAAAATCAAAAATATTTTTTGGTCTACATACCTAAAAGTAATTTCGGTGCCTTAAAAATGGACTTATTATTATTAGTACTAATTTATCGTTAACCGCATCGATGCATTTTAGTTACTGCACACCGATGCAGTTTCATTAACGGACGCACTGGTGTTGTTAGTTAATAAACACTCCAATGTGGTTTCTTTAATGGACACATCAATGTTGTTGGTTAACAAACGCACTGAATATCCATAAATAAAAAAAGAGCAAATTTATATTTTTGAAGTGAAAAAAAAGCATTAAATTGAAAAATGGGGGGGAAATTATTTTTGGAAATCTAATTTCATAAAAAAATTATTTAAATAGTAAAATCTATTCATTATTTCATTGTTTTTGCAAAAAATTTCAGGGAGGGATTTGCACGAGAGACATACATGGGCAAGAGAGCATGAGAGCACTGTGGAGCAGAAAAATACTTTTGAACAACAACACTATTCAGAGAATCAAAATTTGAAACATCTGGTGATCCGTACAAAAACCCTGTAGTATAGTAAAATTGTTAAATTTTACTATAATAATTTGTTTGCCACCATCCCATTAAAATAACAATTTCTCCCTTCTCTCACAAAATTAATATTTTCCCCTTTTTAATATTATCCAAAAAATTACAAAACTCCCAAGTGATTTTTTTGCATGCCAAAAAATTGGGGACATTACAAAATCATTGGTAAAGGCTGAGCAATTTTGACTGAACTGGAAGGAAACAATAAATAAATCTCAGAAACCTAGTGATTTGGCACGAATAATCATCACAATTGAACCACGATGATCACCCACCTAATTAGAAGTAGCACTGATTGGATATTCACTAGTTATTTTCACATGTTTTCATATTCCTTCTTCATGTATCTTTTTTGAATGCCAAGGATCTCAAACTCTTTTTGAATGTCAGTTTCTGCCACCAAATTTGGAACATATTCATTCTCAAAAGTATTACTTGGAAAGATAACTCAGCAGATTGGGTCACGAGAGATTCGTTGAATTCACATAGCATTTATAACATTTTATGAGGGAAAAAAGAAATTATTTTGTTCTTTAAAGCTCCACATGAAAGGATGGTGTTGGGAGCAGAACTTGTAGAAAAATTATAATTTATTAAAATCGAAAGACTATAGAAAGGTGAAAAATCTGAAGTATAAAAAATTGACCATGCTTTGGAGGTAAGTTGCTTTAGAGGGCATATTCAATTTTTTTTCATTGGAAACTTGACGTTGAACCATCGAATAAATGGAGTAGATTGGTTTCTAACGATTCCCTCAGTTGAAAGATGTATTCATAATTCTATATTCGATATTTTACGGGTCTCCAGTAGATTACTATTTTTTGTAGTGGATAAATTTGGCTCAAGCCCCATTCCTCGTGTTTTGAATGTTTTATAGAAGCAAATATTGAGCACCATTTCCTATTCACCATAGAATCTATATATGATCTCTTAACCTATACCAGAAGGAAATCTTTGAGCTCTTCCACAAGCACCTCATGAAAATTCTCCCTACAAAACAATGACGGTTAGTCGTGATAGTAGACTAGTATTCATTCATGCTACCTTGCAAATTTTGTCAATAAAGGCATTGAAGTAGTGCACATTAGGCTGATTGAGCCGATTTTTTTTTAAATGATTCCATGTATGTTAGAGTGAACAATGTATAAAAAATTGTTTCCATTTTGAATCTGAAGTTTGGCATCTATGGATTTTCTTAAACTAGTGAATGGTAGCCACTTTGTTTGAGAAAACCCACTTCATAGCGTAGGTAGAGGAGGTCACCAAAAAGGTACGATGGCTACCTAGCTCAAATGAGTGAGATAGTAGAGACTAATCCATCCTATTTCAATAAGGAAATAGAGAAACATGTATGGTTTGATGCAATGGTGGAGGAATATGATTCCATTGTAAAGAAAAATGTTTGGGAAGTTGTTGAAAGACTAATAGATAAATCATTTGTGTGTTCAATATGGCTCTTCAAGGTAAATAATGTGGAAGATGGAAGCATATGGAAGTATAAGGCTAGATTTGTGGCAATGGATTCTCTCAAGTTGAGGGAATTGACTATGAATAAACTAGTTTACCCATATTCAAATCAATAATGCCTTTTCTTGTGACCTGTTAATGCCACCTCCTCCTACCAGCTCCTGCCAGAGTAGGATAATCACCCTGTGACCCCACGCATAGTCAATATGCCAAGACAACTCATAAAATTTGTGTGCTCCCTTGTCAAACCATCCTATCACTAGCATTGACCAGGGTTCTAATAGAGATCTGAAAATGTGTGTGTGCCCAAACATCAGATCCATCATGAAGAAACTACCATCACCTATTTTCTCTATGATGTGATGGAAAATTCCACCTAGATCCCAACAATAGTCTGGCCTTCGAGCCCCTCTAGTAATCCATGGACTCTTCTGAAATGTGGCCCTGGATGTACCTAACTGCCTAGCTTGCTCTATCAGGTACCAACTCAGTGCCTCTCTCCATCTAATCCCAAAGGAGGAATCGAATGTATAATATAATGTGGAAGGAAACAACCCTCCAGGCTAATGCGTTTTCATACTCATCTCATGTCGCTAAGTCCTGCTAACTTGGCCATCCCCTCTAGTATGTCGAGTCAACTTAGCCTCTATTAATCCAATGCGTAGAGGTGTGCTAATAATGTTGTAGGTCTTGTCAGCGTGCCTCTAAAGAATACTATGTTGAAATCCCAACATGTGCTCTCTGTGTTGCCTCTCATCAATGGCCAACCAAAAGGATGGTTCCACATCCTCCTCCATCATTGGCTCAACATGAGACTCCAACTGCTCCTCCATAGATAACCCAACATGCGAGATATGCTCACCAATCAATTGTAGGTGGTTGTCATTCTGGATGCCTAATCAATGGATCCCTCAACAATGGATGAACCCTCATCAATGATGGACACCCCTGTGCCTCCTGAGACCTCATCAATGGGTGTATTCTCAATTGTCTCCAACCATGTGTCAATTGTGGCTATGAAAGGAAACTCCAACAAGGGTGACTCATGTGTCACACTAGGTGTATCCACGTGCTCATCTTGCATGCCATTAGCCACATGCTCAACTATATGGAGTGTATCTATATAAACTCCCTCCTCAATGGGTATGTCTTCAATTATCTCGTCACTTTCTTCACTTTTAATCTTTTTTTTTGTAGTATTGATACTATAATTATTTTTTTCAATAATCATGCTCCTCTCACTTTCTTCATATGTCGGTCTGCAACTTCTCTTTTTTCTTGTTTCCCTTACTGATGCCCACTCTTTTTGTTGCTCCAGTAGTATTTTGAGGTTCCCAGTATAATTTTTAAATTTCTCAAGGAATTTATGTTGCTGAGATATTTTTGGTCTAAGTTAAATCTAAAGAATAATGTTGGACTAGTGTTTTAGCCTTTGGAATTTTAACCCAACAATAAAAAATTGGATGTTACCATTATTTAGACCCACACCTCGCCAAAATCATCACTTTGATACTACTATAATTTCCCTACCCGAAATGTATTAAGAATAGCCACGAAAAATTTCTGAGTTTATAAGGTGTTACTCATTGTGGGGTTTTGAGAAATAGTTTGTTCACAAAATGTTGTAGGTGGCTTCTCTATATTGGTTCTCAAATAAACTTGCACAATAAATAAGGAAAACTATAATGGAGTATCCAAATACCTTTGACTAATTTATCTTATACCGAAAATATATATATAATGTTGGTGCAATTCTTACATAAAAATAAATTCATGTAAAAACAATCCCTTCATTAACTAGAAATCAACAAACACAGAGAATTACAAGGATGGAATAACCTGGAACTTATTTCAGCATTAAAGCTTCAGCATATCAGTCATATTTATGAGTAAACTACAGCAGTAAAAACCCATAATTTTAGACCCCTAAATGGTTGTAACAATGATCTGGAACTTAGTACTCTACCCAGGGATATTCCAACAACACGTTCAAGGCACAAGAGCAGAGAAATACACCCTTGGAAGGCACCAAAATCAGCCAAATATATTTCACGAAATACACCAACAATAAGGAAGGCGTAAAATGTTCCCCTTGGCAGTGACTACATATAGCAATAGGGATGTATCTTTAGCACATTATAAATGGCCACAAACTCATCCCACAATGAATAAAAACTCAACCTCTAACATTGACTTAACGGAAAACCACAAATATGACTTGAAACTCCTTAAATCTGCACTGAACTCAGCCTAAGGCAAAGGTCTTGGATCTGGAACTTATATATGTTTCTTTTTCTTCAATTCTGGTCATAAGAACTCAATTAAAAATTTGAAAATAATTCTTCCCTCCCTTCTTGACATAAAACCCTCTAAAATTTGTACCATGGATATGGTCTAAACTGCTCCCATAATTCACTCATCCTCTATAAATTAAGTGATTATATCATATGAAATTCAGGCTCCCTACTAGAATGAATAACCCCCCTATGATAACAGAAATTGGCTTCTTCCTGATTCACAATAAATTCAGCCTACTTCTGGGCAAAAGCAGTCAATTCGGTCTCTGCAAATGATAAGTCTTTGGTAATGTATATTATGAGTGTGATAATCTAGTTGTCCCTTAGAGACTTGAAGCAATAGCTCAGGCTTCCTTGATATTAAACTCAACCTCCTAGTTGTTCATAAAACTTGCTTAAAGACAATCCTGAATGATGCAATATGGCCCCTCTTCAAGCTTCTAATCTGGAATGGTCAACTCATAAATATTTGTAACCCTGCAATAAGGAAAAATGAGAGATCTGAAGTAATATCCCCAAAAGGTAACTAGGGTGGCACTCGAAGTCCACCGAAATTAGCTTAGAGTTTCACTTGAAACTCACTTGAGCTTATTCTGAATGTTAAGTAGAAATGATAGGAATATGATCCCTTTCAAATCAATTCAATCCTCTATTTTTAATTCTTCTTTGAGCCTCCTCCTAGCTTATGGATTCTCCTTTTTCCCAATTATTTCATTTGTTGGGCCCATTTTCCACCAGGAGACTTTTGCCACTATTTTGAATAAAATAGTAATTAGCCTCCTTTTTCAATAAAATATTAATTTGTTGTCATTCTCCAATAAAATAATAAATTCCCTTTTTGCCGTCATTCTCCATTAAAATAATATTTTTCCTTCTTTTTGCAATTAAATATTATTTTGTCTCCATCCCATTAAAATAACAATTTCTCCCTTCTCTCACAAAATTAATATTTTCCCATTTTTAATATTATCCAAAAAATTGCAAAAATCCTAAGTGATTTTTTTGCATGCCAAAAAAATTGGGACATTACAAAATCAATAGTAAAGGCTTAGAAAATTTGACTGAACTGGAAGGAAACGATAAATAAATCTCAGAAACCTGGTGATTTGGCTTGAAGAATCATCACAATCGAACCATGATGATCACCCACCTAATTAGAAGTAGCATTGATTGGATCTTCACTAGTTATTTTCAAAGGTTTTCCTATTCCTTCTTCACGTATATTTTTTGAATGCCAAGGATCTCAAACTCTTTTTGAATGTCATTTTATCCCACCAAATTTGGATCATATTCATTCTCACAAGTATTACTTGGAAAGATATCTCTTCATATTGAGTCACAAGAGAGTAGTTGAATTCACATAGCATTTATAGAATTTTACGAGGGCGAAAAGCAATTATTTTTTTCTTTAAAGCTCCACATGAAAGGATGGTGTTGGGAGCATAATTTGTAAAAACATTATAATTTATTAAAATCTAAAGACTATAGAAAAGTGAAAAATCTGAAGTATGAAAAATTGACCATGTTTTGGAGGTAAGTTGCTTTAGAGGGCGTATTAAATTTTGTTGTCGTTGGAAACTTGACGTTGAACCATCGAATAACTTTAGTAGATTGGTTTCTAACTATTCCCTCAGTTGAGAGATGTATTCATAATTCTATATTCAATATTTTATGGGTCTCCAGTAGATTAATATTTTTTGCAATGGAGAAATTTGGCTCAAACCCGATTCCTCATGTTTTGAATGTTTTCTAGAAGCAAATATTGAGCACCATTTCCTATTCACCGTAGAATCTATATAAGTTCTCTTAACCTGTAGCACCAAGAAATCTCTTAGCTCTTTTGCAAGCACCTCATTAAAATTCTCCCTGCAAAATACTGACGACTAGTCATGATAGCAAACTAGTATTCATTCATGCCACCTTGCAAAGTTTGTCAATAAAGGCATTGGAGAAGTGCACATTTAGGCCGATTGAGCCAATTTTTTTATTTTTATTTTAGAATGATCCCATGTATGTTAGAGTGAACAACGTACAAAAAATTGTGTCCATTTTTAATATGAAGTTTGGCATCTATGGATTTGCTATAACCAGTCACTACAAGCAAAAGACCCTCTAGCAGAGGTTATAAAGGAGGTTTTTAGTGTTATCAAATTGGCCAAAATTGTCAAAAAAACGTTTGCTACAACATTCATTTTTGGTAACGGAGGTTTTGGTAGAGCTTCTAATGGAACTTCAACACAACTAAAACAAACTAAGCAGCCAGAGGATTTTATGGATGTTTTTCTCATCGGTGCGCGCATCATGTGTGAACGCACCGGTGCGTTTTACCATGTATGTGTAGAAATTATACAAACAATATGTATATCATTGATTCAATCCGATCTAATAATGTACTAAAGCTAGATATTGAATCGCTTCTACAAATCAATTGCGGACATTAAACACAATCGCCTCCCATGTATGTTAGAATACAACTCTTCTCAAAAGAGCCTCCTATACTCAGTTAATTGTCTCACACTGTCCTGGACAAAACTGACCAACACTTAGCCAATTCTCAACCTCTAAACAACATGCCTTTCTTGTGCAATTCCTGATGAATGCAATCCCTATTATTTAGGAATTTTTCCCTTCCTAAACTGTGCAAGGATCATGGGAAATCCAATGAGTGTTTGGTTGCATGGGTGCAACCCAATAATCCTACAACTGATAGTTAACATCCCTTTCACCTACATCTCAACTGGGTCTCCACCGGAACTGAAATGCATGCAGCTAATGATAGTAAATCATCAGTTGCATGTTAGACCACTGGTTGTGAATTAAATAATATTTAATTCAATTGATCTGTCACTAGTGCAACAAACAGTTACAACTAGCAAAACTGACTTTAACTCACTTAAATGAGTTAATTGATTACTCCATGCATTAACTAATGCACCAACTACACTTTGAACTCTGTTACCATATTTTATTAAAATTGGAAAGTTTCTATTACAAGGACTTTAACAACAAACCCATTTCATTAAATTTAGTTATTCAACGGATGTAGAATTTAGAACTTTAACTAGATAAAGTTTGAAAATCAGTTATTTCACCACTTTGAATGTATCTATTCACCATTTTTTGGGATAAAATTATCATGATAAACTATATAAAACAAATTTATATAAAATTGCAAAAGCAAATATTTGACATCTTAATCTTGGACTCTCTACATTATTTCTTCTAAAATTTTTATGGTTCCTATTAAAAAGGTGATATATTATAATTTTAGATAGTAAATATCGCACTAACTATGTTGACTTACTATTGTAGTAGAAGGTTGGCACAATTTTAATACGTCCATAAAATTTATTTAATGATAGAATTTACGTTTCTCCCTCACTTTTTTCTGAAACAATTTCCATACCTACCACAATGGCTATTCCAAGAAAATGCATCTGGCTGAGGGAATCTAAAAACACAGTTTGCAATCGATTGAGAAATTTTGTAAAAAATTTTGTGGGTATACTTTTGCTTCGATTGCTTCAAATTCATGTACTTGGCCCAAGCATGCCTAGTGGTGAAACAAAATCTCTGATACCACTTGTAACGTACCCATCCACCCCTGGGAAATTCCCTAACAATAGCTCCCGGAATGGTTGATATATTCTTAGGTTTATAGCTTCTACCAAGGAAATCCATTATCAGTTACAGTCCATGAAACTAGGTTTCATTCAAGCCTTTCGTCAAACAATTTGTGCTCCAAGTCCTGTTGCGGATATCCTAATTGGGTATAAATTGTAACAGGGTACAAGTTCAAGGTTGCTGCCTACATTGCTCCTCGACATCATTACAATACCCAGTTTGTGCATAGCCAACAATCAATGTATTCCATAACACCAAATCTTGTTTCCACATTTTGTCAAACACGTTATGTACATCCTCCATATATACTTGTAATTTTGTAAAAAAGGACATGTTTCTTTGTTCCACGGCAGGCAGGGTACAAATCCACATAGGCTATTACAACTAACAAGAAATCAGAGGTTCTGAAATAGATGCATGCCCTACTCTTCTCATGCTAATGTTACTGTGGGAACAGATTTAGTATCTCAATTGTAGTGAAGTCAATAAAAAAATGCATGGGGGAGCCGACAGGATTTGCAATTGCCTAGGGCTAATTAGCTCTTTTCAAAATCCATATTGTACCATAACCAACAAGACTTGCAAAAACTGCTCTTTTTCACACCATCCACAAATACGATGGGCTAGTTTTATGTTTCTCCCTCACTTTTTTCTAAAACAATTTCCATACCTACCACAATGACTATTCCAAGAAAATGCATCTAGCTGAGGGAATCTAACAACACAGTTTGCAATCGATTGAGAAATTTTGTAAAACAGTTTGTGGGTATACTTTTGCTTCGATTGCTTCAAATTCATGTACTTGGCCCAAGCAGGCCTAGTGGTGAAACAAAGACTCTGATACCACTTGTAACGTACCCATCCACCCTTGGGCAACACCCTAACAATAGCTCCCATCATGGTTGATATATTCAAAGATTTATAGCTTCTACCAAGGAAATCCATTATCAGTTACAGTCCATGAAACTATGTTTCATTCAAGCCTTTCGTCAAAAAATTTGTGCTCCAGGTCTTGTTGCGAATATCCTAATTGGGTATAAATTGTAGCTGGGTACAAGTTCAAGGTTGCTGCCTACATTACCCAGTTTGCGCATAGCCAACAATCATTGTATTCCATAACACCAAATATCGTTTCCACATTTTTCAAACACGCTATGTACATCCTCCATATATACTTGTAATTTTGTAAAAAAGGGCATGTTTATTTGTTCCACGGCAGGCAGGGTACAAATCCACATAGGCTATTACAACTAACAAGAAATCAGAGGTTCTGAAATATATGCATGCCCTACTCTTCTCATGTCAATGTTACTATGGGAATAGATTTAGTATCTCAATTGTAGTGAAGTCAATAAAAAAATGCATGGAGAAGCCGACAGGATTTGCAATTGCCTAGGGCTAATTAGCTCTTTTCGAAATCCATATCGTACCATAACCAACAAGACTTGCAGAAACTGCTCTTTTTCACACCATCCACAAATATCATGGGCTAGTTTTACGTTTCTCCCTCACTTTTTGTCTGAAACAATTTCCCTACCTACCACAATGACTATTCCAAGAAAATGCATTTGGTTGAGGGAATCTAACAACACAGTTTGCAATTGATTGAGAAATTTTGTAAAACAGTTTGTGGGTATACTTTTGCTTCGATTGCTTCAAAATCCTGTACTTTGCCCAATTAGGCCTAGTGGTGAAACAAAGGCTCTGATACCACTTGTAACGTCCCCATCCACCCCTAGGAAATGCCCTAATAATAGCTCCTGGCATGGTTGATATATTCAAAGGTTTATAGCTTCTACCAAGGAAACTCATTATCAATTACATTCCATGAAACTAAGTTTCATTCAAGCATTTCATCAGACAATTTGTGCTCCAAGTCCTGTTGTGGATATCCTAATTGGATATTAATTGTAACCAGGTACAAGTTCAAGGTTGCTGCCTACATTGCTCCCCGACATCATTACAATACCCAGTTTGTGCATAGCCAACAATCAATGTATTCCATAACACCAAATCTCGTTTCCACATTTTGTCAAACAAGTTATGTACATCCTCCATATATACTTGTAATTTTATAAAAAAGGACATGTTTCTTTGTTCCACAGCAGAGAAGGTAAAAATCCACATAGGCTATTACAACTAACAAGAAATGAGCCAGAGTCATTTTCACTTGTTTGCTCGTGAGAAGAGTCAAACTTGGACACTCACAAGTCTAGTGTCAAAGCATCAGGACACTAATGGGAATAAAATTATAAAATTTGAAACAAACTTATTGTTAGTATGAATCTTTCGTCGGAAAAAGACCACTTTAGCTATGCATAACAAATAGCCCTAACATCAATTATGGTTGCCAATATCTTCAAATCTGCAGTTAGTTGATCAAGATAAATGCTGCACAAATCCAGATCTATGCGTAAAAATACATTAAGCAGTAAAAATAAAGTTTTGCTCCATGCAATCAATAGACAAGACAAGAACAATATTTTTGAAAGAATTTTTATATAAAGGGGCACTTGAGAGGAAAACAAGAAAGATGTTTCTAATTCTCCTCAATAGGATGGGTTCTTGAAAGTCCTCAGCACTTCAAATCTAGAATTTCTCTCTCTTGTTGGTGTAGAAAACCCAGACAAACATATAACTCAAAGGGAGCTCACAAAGTGAAATAATGGAAAATTTGACAATGATAATGGCTCAAAGTCAGACCAAGAGCATAGATCCAGAGTGATCTAAGAGGCAACAAAGGGTCCCAAATGAATGGGAAAACCCTTTTATTTATAACAAGATATTAGGGTAGTCTAGGACTTGGTGCATGAATAAAATATTATTAACCAAATTCTAGAACCACCTTTTAGGAATATTTTATTATATTTATTGGAGGGAAAATGTATTCGACTTGGGTCAAATCCCTTTATTTGTAAATAATAAATAAATAAATGATTTATTTATTATTTTAAGGAAGTGGTTGAATGATAATTAAATAAATAATGGTTTATTTAATTATTTATAAATGATTTAGTCATATTTAACAAGGAATATTATTTAAATAAGATTTAAATAATTATTTCTAGAAAATAATAAGATAATAAGGATTTATCTAATTAATTTCCTTGTTTTGGGTTAAATATAAACAGGAATAATAATTAAATTATTGTTTAATTGATTATTCCATGAGGAAAATCAAACAAATATAGATTCGTTTAATATTTCCTTTTGGGGTTTTCTGTTTAGACCATAAGCAACCTAATAAATGTGTTTTATTAAGTTATTTTACATAATGAAAGCAATTTTACTTAGGGTAAAATTGGCCTTACGTGGTGTGCTTGGGTCCATCTAATGATAATAGGTTAGATGACCAAAAAAATGGTGTAACAGATTGCCCCCCAGCGTACGAGTGTTAGGAGAAAATCATATGACCGAAGTACGTTGTAAGAACTCAATCACCAGACATCAAAAGGGAAGTTAGAGAGAGAAATGTAAGGTAGTCTAAAGTGTTAAAGAACTAGACCCCCAGGAGATGAGACTTACAGGTGCAACAAGTCTCGTTTTATGAGAGGGTACCTGTGCTAGAGGCAGCGGGGGAGGCATACCTATGCCCGCCGAGACAAAGTACAAAAGAATAGTGCGTCCAGTAAACAAGGGACCGAACTATAAAGTACATGTTGGCATAAACATGAGCCAGATAAAAGATATAATGAGGAATCCCACATACATGTTGTGCCTAGGATAACAGCCAGGACCTATACAATAATATCTGAGTACATGAGATACAAATACAACCCAAATGCCCCCTATAAACGGGGAAGGGCTCACAAAATTTGACTGATATATGCAAATCAAAGAGGTGTTGCAAGTGGCTAAGGCCAACATCATAAAATATATGGAGCTGCATCGAAGGCTGTAATGAAGAGGTCATCTGGGCATTTGGGGGGCTACCTGTAGGGCCACCCCCTCATGAGGGTTGAGACATCTCACACACACCCAGGAATCACCAATAGCTGTTGCTGCATCACTGGACCATCAAGTATACGGATCTCGATCATGCTGAAAGGAGCTGGAGTTGAGAAACAATCAAGTCAAAGGGTAATGAGAAATCCCTTTGCCTGATCTGAGGCACCGAACAAGTGTAGAAGCTGGAACCAAGGTATGCCGCCCTCTAGACCTGTCTTCTGGAGTGAATGAGCTGATGTCGACAGAAGGAGGTCCGCCATAGGTGAGGCAATGAGGGATCCTCAACTAAGGCATGAGAGAAAATAGTAAAGCGACTGACAGACTGACACTAATGATGATGATGAAATGGGGGATACTGAGTAGCGGATGGATGACTTCCCTTGTTAGAGCATAAAGGGCATGGATGACTTAGCAGCGACTGACACAATATCAGGAGGGATAGGGGACGGTGGGACTGAATGCCATCATGTGCGACACGAGAGAGGGACCAAGTAATGAAGGATGGAGGACTATAACGAGGTACAAAGGGACTCGGGATAGACTCCATGAATTCAATGATGACTCAACTCGGATGCTCTAAAAAAGGGCGACTCGATGGTGCTGCCACACAATAAAGGTCCAATGGGGGACCATAAAAACATGAGTAAAAGAGGGTAGCTCATGACGAAAATCAACATGAACAAGGACAAGTATGGAGGCAAAGTGGTGCCCCAAATACAAGTGTTGTAAGTGAGGAAATCTGATTTGAAAGAGGTGAATAGACCCTTCGTGGAAAAAATGTGTCTTGGTGAAGTATCAAATCATGAAAAACTAATAGATACCCAGTTGAGTGCTTGGTGAGAGCTTTCTAATGGTGCAAACGATGTGTCAAATGGGGCTACGGTTTGGTCGCAGTGGGCGAAAGAAAAATAAGGGGTTTTTCTTCTAATAAGGCATTTTCCCTCCAAATGCATTCATTTTCTTGTGTAGCTGTGGTGAATGTAGAGAGGAGAGAATGACCTAAATCTTGCAGTGATTGTAGCGGACAAACCGACCGTTGGAATCGAGATCTGTCAGTTGCAGGTAAGAGGCCTAATCCTACTCTTTGTTTTTGATGGATTAAAAGTTCAGATTAGGGTCCCAAATCTCAGGAACAACCCCTCCCTCATATTTATGGCCGGGTCACACTATTTGGGCCAAAAAATGCGACCTGGGAAGCAGGTTTTGGCCTAAATAGTGCGACCTGTCCCAGGATTTGGCCAAAAAGTGCGACCTGTCAGATGAAGGTGATTTTAGTGCTGTTGTGGGTTGAGAGTTGGGTTTTTTGTAATTAGATACAGTTTTTCCTATCTGTAGACTAACACATATGATATTTTTGTGTAGATATGGAAGATATACGGATAAACTGGAGAGAGAGAGACCTGGGTTCATTACAGACGGAGATCCAAGCGGATCAGGGTGTCCGTCGTGCACTGGCCAGGTTTGGAGTTTTGAAATTTGTGGAGGACCCTCTGATGAGAGCTGGGGAGCCCTTGTTGGCCCGAACTGTTAGTTATTGGGATCCAGATCATGCGGTATTTATAATGTAGGGGCTGATCAGGAGATCAAGTCTCTTGAAGAAAAATGCTCAAAAATGAAGTGGCTCAGAATGACTCCAAAATAGATCGACTGGAAAGTGCTCGTCAAAACGATCCCAGCGCCGCGAACGACACTCAAATCCGATGCCGTATGCAGAAGTTATTCAAGTTTGAAGATTTCTCAATTTCCATTAAAAATGCCAAATTTGACTTTGAAAAATTTTATTAAAAAAAAAGAATATTCCACAGAATATTCTGGGAATATTCCGTGGAATATTCCGTAGAATATTCTGGGGAATATTTCGTTGGCAGCCAATGAGAAGGCGCCACGTGGCTAGCCCGAAGGCCGCCACATGGCCCCAAGATGGAGTTGAAAATGCATATTAAAATTTTGTTGGGTTTGGCCGGATTCGAACCAGCGACCGGTCGGTTAACAACCCAACGCCTTTACCGTTGGGCCAGAGCTGTGGGACTTGTTATAGAAGTGACACGAATTGGTATTTGAACGGAACTATTGTTTGGGCGGGGCCCGAAAGGGGGCCAACCCCTAAGGGCCAGCCCCCTCCACATGGAACCGTGGCGCAGAACCCAAAGCTAAACAAACTTGGCACGCAATTGAACGTGGCGGTTTCAAACATTGGATTCGTGTTATATTATATGGTGGGTTTTTAATATAAAACATTTGTATTTATTAAAACAGTTGCAAGGACCGCCAGCATATGTGAACGCGATTGGCGATAACCATAAACTTTAATGCCAAACGGTAACCGCGCAGATAGTTGGTGGTTCCGCCCATTTTGGCGCCACCCCTATTTTGGGGGCCTTATCCAAAGTTTCTCCACAATTAGTGGAGCTTCTCAAGGTGTAACTGGCAGTTTAGTAAATGTGGCATAACTTCTGCTAGGGGAGGTCTTTGAAGACGAATTTTTTTTTTATTTTGGGTGTAGAGATCATTCTGGAGCTGTTGGAGGTGTTTGCAGAGCCATCAGAGCATTCTATCTGCGAATTTTACAGCGCTTTTGACAGTGGAGCCATCAGGGCCAAAGGGAAAGAGTGCTGCATTGGGCTACCTTCCTCCAATGGAGGTGAATTTGTAGTCATTTTATACTGATTTGGATCTTCTGAGTCTATTTTAGCAGTCTATTTTTCCATTAGAGGAGTTTATACAGATGTAATTTCATTTGAAGCATTTAATCAAAAGAGGACTTAGCCTAATTAGAGGCTTTTGGACCAGCGGAGGTAGCCCAAGAGAGGGGTGAACCGCTTAAACAAATATCTGTTGTTCATCTGTGTATTTTGGCTGTTTATTTCCAGATTCTGATAGTTTAAACAGTAAAATTTCATAAGCATGTTTTCTCCAAAACAGTTTATACAGTAAACAAAACTTGTTATTTTCTCATCAAACCTCTACACTCCAATTGCAGAACATATACTCTTGCTTATTCACACTCAAAACAGATCAATGAATACTTTGAATTTAAAAATTAAATACTTTCATTGATCTAGATCATTAGTGATTACATTTTATTTCTTTAGGCAGAGTCTGTAGAGGGCCAGGTAGCCTCCGGATTCATCCTTTCCTTGAAAGGTGAAACATCCGGTTAATGCCCCTACAGTCAATCTCTGTATGAGAAATAGTTTGTTCTCACGATTTCAGATCAGGGGCACAGGATTGAGTTGACAGTCCAAGATTTGTATTTCTTGACTAGTCTCCCACCATTAGGGATGGTGGGAAATACACATCCAGTGTTACCACGGGGGCGTAACATTATGGATTTTGTAGAGCGACATTGTCGACCAGGCCTCCAAGTCAAAGGGACTCGAATACCAATTGGGGATCTAGAAAGGTTAGAGACCCATGCAGCGGCGACAGCAGTGTTGTGAATCCTGGGCAGCCAGGCGCTCCATCACATCATTGGAGGGCAGATGATGATTATGGAATCAGTGTTGAGCGGGACCTACTATGGGTGGGCCCAAATGATGGTGGTGTCATTGAAACGACAGCTGTCGCTTTGAAAGCGGCAAGTGAACCATGATTGCTCATATGGGACCATATTGTGCTCCTTCTTTTTTGAGAAGATCCTGACCTTGCGACTTCGTGTATAGCTACCACATGGGGGTCCGAGAGAACCCAGGATGTGCCGGTGGGGGCGTTTACTATGTAGAGGAGGAGGAGGGGAAGTTGGGCGAGTGTTCCAACTGGAGTTCTTTGCCCATTGGGATCAGGTGCCATTATACATAGATGACTATCCCTATAGTGGGATGAGTCACTGTGGAGATCCGGACTTGCCACTTCCCCCTGGTCGAGTATGGGGGCCTGATGGTAAGTGACAAGTGACTAATCTTTTATGTGCATGTTAAAGTTTGTGAATAGTATATATGGTACTGATTCTTATACTTTTGGTATGCAGATATAGCTCCGGTAAAACTGGCCGGATATATGGGACGACCTGCAGTAGCAGGGACTACATGTGCTAGTGGATCGAGAACGACACAGAATGAGGACATGGCCGCCCTCTTGGAGGACATCCGTCGTAGATGTGAGGGGTTGCTTACTGGTGTTTTAGAGCGGGGATGGCAAGACTTAGATGACCAGTACATAGAGCTCTGTATTGGTCTACCTTCGGAATGGAGAGGTGTCATGCGGTGCATGGTGATGGCCAGTCAAACTGTGCATGATCTACGAGCTGTGGGAGCAAAGCCATTGGCTTGGGATCCTCCAGAGAGTGATTAGATGTGGGGCAGGTGGTGCCCCCTAGTGTGTATGTAGGGGCAAGTGTTGCCCCCTAGTTTTGAGATGTGTTTGTTGTAACATGCTATGGGCATGTCATATGTATCAGAGTAGATGGGCTCTAAAAACATGTTGTATGATATATATTATGAATATGCATTGTTTTGATGATTTTGAATGTTATTGTCTTGTGTGTGATAAATTCCAATTTAGAACATGGTTTGCAATGCTATCTACGTAGTGATTTTGTCCTCTAGGTACATGATTGAAAGTAATGAATCTAAATTCATGTATCAAAATTTTCACTCGTAAATATCGTCTAAACAGGATAGGATTATGCACATGATAGACACCATTGAGTTGCAGGACAAGAAGCAGGGAGTCTAAACGAACGTGCAGATGGAGGATGCGATGAGAGAGGGCATCGGCTAAGAGGCCATGTACTGCATCATATTTGGCCTGATTATTGGTGGCATTACCAATGCAGACCCCATTAGAGAGAACGAGGGTATGCAAGGGGGTAAAGATGGCCCAAGCTATCGAGGCTAGATTTTGGGAATAGCGACTTGCCCCATCGGCGTAGCCAATATAATGTGTGGACAGGAGGTCTTGCAAAATAGTGTCACAAGACAAGAAATGGGAGGAAGAACAATGATGGTAGTGTGAGTGTAGAGTAGACATCAAATGAAAACTATGGGAGGGAGTAGTCTGGGTAGGATGGCTATGACTCATAGATGGACTAGAGGGTGATGTATGAGGGCTACGGGAGGAATAGCTGGAGCTCATGCTACGGAGAACATCATAGATACGGATGGTATCATCCCGGTTATGGGTGGGAAAGAAAAGGTCGGGGAAACCACATGATGCTGCAAAGCTACCTAAATCATCAGGATGGGAAGAAAGGCTCACATACGAATCGTCATGGGGGATGACAGAAGAACAAGTAAAAAGATGGTCAAATGATGTGGAGCCCAAGAATGTTGCTGAAGGGAGATCAAGCAAAACAGACGAAGGGGATTCAAAGGGAATGTACTCCGAGGGTCGCACGCATGATGATAGGTATAGGATGGGGGCAGCAGGTTCCGTCATCTCAACATCAGGGGGGGAATGTCAATGGTAGCAGGGGGATCCTTGAGTTGACCTGACGCATACTGTGCAAGGATGGGAGAGGCGAATTGATTTTTTTCAACCTCATACTCGCGAATGACCTCTAAAGAGGCTCGGTAATGCGTTAGGTGAGGAAAATGGTGAGAATAATGGCCATGGAAACCACATAGAGCATAGGGTTTATTGGTGCGAAGAGTCTTTGGGTTCTTGGCTGCAGACGAGGAAGAAATAGAGGATTATGGGACCGTAGACTCAGAGAATGTGACTTTAACCATGGGTTTAATATGGGGCAACTCGAGACAAGTATGGGTGGCATGACCGATGCCATCACACAAGGCACAAGGCTTGGCAGGTGGAGGAGGGGTAGGATCAGTCAGGGTGGCCTTATCTTTGGATGCCCCTTGCGAGCTTTACCTTTATTTCTCGTAGCTGTCACAACAAGAGAAGGGTCTTGTTGAGGTGCTGGTGGCACTGTAGCGACGGAAGAAGCTAAGGGAATCAGTTGAACAAATGTCAAAGTAAGGTATGGTTTGGGGTGACCTAGTGGGGTCTCGACTGGAGGGTTAAGATACCAGATGGGTATTCCCAAGGTCAAATTAGGGAGGGAAAGGGTGGCCATGATGGGGATCGAATAGACTCTGGGAGGGGGAGTAAGGAAAGGTATCTGACTGGCAGGGTAATGGCCAAGAGGGACGGTTCCAAGATGGTTGAAACCTGGGGGAACTGACCCAGGAGGGTAGAGAGGCTCATGGTTATTAGCTAGATGAGAAGGTCCAAAAGGAAGAGGTTCGGCTAGCTGAGGCGAAGGGCTAGGAGCGGGTTGTGGCAGGCGAGGTTGAGGTTGCTGACTAGCTGAAGCGAGTTGCTTAAGGTCAGCCCGAGATGATTGCATCATGCAAACATTCGCTAAGCTAGGATCATAGAAAAGAGGAGGAGGAAGACCAAGGAAGGTTCCAAGCAAGGAGGAGTCTTTGTAGATTCCTGGGAAAAAACTGGTCAAAGAATTGACGGTTTGCTTATTAGCTACAGAAGAGATGGTCAACTCAGGGGAGTCTAGTTGAGCTGGAAATATATGTCCAGCTTCTCCACCCAAGACTTTACCGAATAGTTTTAAGAACCACCAAACGTAGGCAAATGGAATCGGCTCATTGTACGCTGGGTGTCTCCATCATGATAATGCCGGTGCCCTCTGTGATGGTCGCAGGGTCTGCTATCCCGTTGGAGCTGAACAAAGTCTCTAAATGAAAGGGAATCCCTAAACTCCTGCCCATATGCCTGGTACTCAGCAAAATAGTCACCCATGTGGCCAGGCTCTAGCTCCTGCTGTGCTCCTGCCCCTATGTCAGCACCTAGAAAAGTGGGTATAGTGGAACGTGTGGGTGCATGTGATGCCTGGTGCGGAGTGGCATCCCGCTCCTACAAATGGTGAGATGTGCTCGACCCCACACCAACATGGAAACCCCTTGGGGTTTCACGCTGTCTAGCCTCCACAACAACGAATCTCTGACCCATCATCTTGATCTACCTCGCCAGATCCTACACTGATTTGACGAGTGCTTCCCCAAAATGTTTTGCATCAATATCATCTGCCATTGGTTCCCGCTGTTCTGCGTCTACCATAGGCCCCTCCTGTTTTGTGTCTATCACAGGTTCCTCCTGTTCTGCGTCTATCACAGGCTCCTCCTGTTCTGCGTCTATCATAGGCTCCTCCTGTTCTGCGTCTATCACAGGCTCCTCCTGTTCTGCGTCTATCACAGGCTCCTCCTGTTCTGCATCCACCACCCGAACATAGTCACCCTCTCCGTAGGTGTTCTCCAACCTACGCTCAATATCTCTATACTTCCTACCTCTATAACAGATGTAGGGTTTCTCCCCGGTGTCATAGACAACTAGCTCCATAGGCTGAGCCAAATCTATGCTCTGATACCACAGTAATATCCCTTTTCAGGGATATCTCTCAAACAAAAGCAAACTCCAACCAGAGATGGACTGGGAAGGTGTTTACCAGATATGTCACCTCTGAAAAGAGGGTGAGATCTGGAGGCTACTGGCCCTTTCCAGACTCTGTCTAAGAGTATGGGAAAAACACACCAAGTGGTATACTATCTGGAATGATCAAAGAGAGAAATAACAGTAGTGCAAGCATACAATAACATATGTAGAACATGGAACAGATACTCATAAATATAGAGAGAAAGCTAAGCCATTTAATTATACTGAGAATAGAAATGAGTACAATAGGTGATCAGAGTGATAACACCTAGACTTGCACCACGGAAGTGAAGAAAAGCTCTCAGAATGACGAAGAAATGGCTGCTCTTTGATCTGCATCCAAGCTGCCGGAGAACTACTGTGATGTTGCTACTGCTGGAACCAAAATGAGTATTTGGGGCTACTCCCCTACTCGGAAAAAGTTGAGACTCTGGAATCCACCCCTACTCACCAAACCTAGAAAATCCTAGAGAGTGTTTCTGAAATAGCCAACCCCCGAAAATCACCCCCTTGAGGATCTACGCTATCCTCCAAGGCTCTGTGTTGACACTGAAGGGAATCCACCAAAATACTACCTAAAACTCTGCCAAAATCCTCCAATAGGCAAGGGCTAGCCCCTTGCTCAATCTCAAAGCTCGAAACCTCCAAAGAAACCCAATCTGGAGCTCCCAAGAAATGGACTGCGTCCTCCCTCTCAAGACTGCGCAGTCACTAGATGCCAAGCTCCACCACCAAGCCTCAACTCAATCCTCCTGCAAAAATACTGATGGGACTACCTCACCCGAGCAGGCACTCGAAGTCCCCCAGGGCTGAGGGTGAGATCTCCAAACGGAGACACTCGATGCACTAAATAGTGCTGCAGACTAGCCGAACAACCAGCGTGCTCAAGAAGTCGAAGTGACCACCTCAATATCATAAACATCGAATGACCAAAATGAGGAGGCTCTCCTCATTTTATAACGTTGGCCTCTCTCTCAAACCTTAGGCCCATCATCTCCAACGTAGCCTCTCTTGGCCCCACGCTACCAACTCAATCTGCGCAGTCCCTTCTTGTGCTCTAGTGGGTCCCCTCTCTACGTGGTCTCTTTTTCCCCCTTGGCCCACTTAAGTTGCAACGTTGTATCTACTAGGGAGTGAAATTTATGTTTAGAGTGAGTTATGTCCCTCTCTACTCACTTTTATTTATAATTTAACTATAGTAGGCAAAATTGATCAAAATTAATATTTCCAATTAGCCATCGCAAATTGGGAATATTACAAGGATCATATACATATTTCTTCAATAATGAAACATGAAATACATCATGGACTTGGATATGACTAGGTAGTGCAAGTTTGTATGGTATAGGTTGAATTATTTCCAAAATTTGGAAAGGTCCACAATATTGGGGTGCTAATTTTGTACATCTTCCCCACCACAGGGTACTCCTCCTAGGATTAACTTATATCTAAACATTATATCCTACATGTAACTCCCTGCAGGTATTTTTTTGTCCACATAAGAATTTTTACTAACTTGGGAAGCTTTTAGATTATGTCAAACTTTCTTTACTGCTTTCTCCATTTTGACTAGCATATCAGGTCTTAGTACTAATCTATCTTCAAGGTTGTTCCAATTGATGGGTGTTATGAGTCTTTTTCCATACAAACTTCAAAAGTAATCATTCCTAATTATTCATGGTAGTTATTATTATATGGAAATTAAACTAAGTGGAGGTATTCCTCCCACTTGGTTGGCTGTTGCATTAGATACATTCTTAGAATATCCTCCAACACCAGATTTAATTGCTCATTCCATCCATCAATATGAGGGTGGTACCCGGTAAATCTGTGTACCCAAACTTGGGAAAATGGATTTCCAAAATGCGAAGGTAAATTTTCATCCCTATCTGAATCACTACTTTTGGTATACCATGTAACCGAAATATTTCCTTCATAAATATATTGACAATTTCAACAATTTTATATGTAGATTTTTTCGGTATAAAATGAGTTATTTTGCTCAATTTATCCACCACCACCATGATGGAATCATTCTTCTTTTTATATCTAGGAAGACCTATAATAAAATCTAAAGTAATTGTATCCCATTTCCACTTAGGAATAGGTAGTGGATGGAGTAAACCAACAAGGTGTTGGTGTTCTGCCTTAACTTGTTGGCACTCTAGGAATTTATCCAAATACTCAGTAATGTCCTTCCTCATACCTAGCTAAAGGTAATCCTTTTTAATCGCGGAAAATAACTTTTGATATCAGAGGTGGGAAATATGAGCTTCTATGAAATTCATCCAACATAAATTGCTTAATAGAGGTTTGGTTAGGAACATATATCCTACCTCTAATAGTTAAAAAATTATCACTTTTTATGCCATAATCATATTGTCTTCCCAAGTTTCATTCCTGAATATTCTGCTACCATAAGAATTTATACTCAGGGTCCTTATAGGTGGCTTCCTTAATTTATTAGAAAAAATTGATTCTATTTGACAATAAGTGTAATATTCCAAAAATTTAGCCTACATCTAAATGGAATATTATAGTTTGTTTTATCACTAGGTAGGTGAATTAGTGGGTAGGGAGGCCCCTAAAACCCTTTATAAGGAATATATTAATAACACTCCTAATGTGAAAGGAGGAAGAATAAGTAGCTGGATTAAGCACCTTTGGGTGTGAATTGGAGGAGATACATGTTGAAGAGGTCAACTTTGACCAAGTCAACAACGTTGTCATGGAGGAGTGGCATTCATGATGAGACAACGCAGTTTTAGTGGAGGGCAACTTGCATGAGCTTAGTGGCAAGTATGGATGGGACCCAATGTGAGAAGGCTCACATACTATATATGGAGGGGATGGAAGCCATTGTTATTCATGTTTTAGATTATTATTGATATTGGTCTGTTTAGACTTTGCTTCCTTTTTCTATTTAGCAGGGTTGCTGTGCTGTTTAGCACAAGGTTGTTCCTGTTCGGGAATCCATACATCATCCTTAGGGAAGGAGAGGTTCATTGGGATGCATTTCCTCATTCCAGCATTCTTTCCAAGCAACCTCCTTCAACTATAGTGCAGTTTCTGTTTAGAGTTGGGTTATGTTGCAGGGTGCAGCAAAGGAGGATCACATAGAGCTATTTCTAGGCTTGTTTTTCAGTGGAGAGGTAGCCTATCCATTGGAGGATCGACAAGGAGGGATCCTAGGCATATTTTCACATATTGGGCATCAGGACAACCATCTGCCATCCCTCATAGCATAGTCACAATTCTGAATTGCGTTATTTTTGGAGGCAGTTGCTGGGAGGGTTCATTGAGCTCATCAGGAGGGTCCATTTCTGAGTAGAGGGATCAACCTTCTATTTAGAAATGATATTGGATGAGGACATCATCATTTCAGATTTTTCATAGCCTCATTTTCTTTAGATCCAGTTTGCAGTGACATCTCAACCCTAGGGTTATTTTTCACCTTGTACATTTCTTGGTATTTCTAGCAATCTTTTCCGGGTTGGCTAGAAGTTATGTATTAGAGCCCACATCTTATTTTTTGGGCATTTATTTTTTTTCTATTAGCCATTATTGATTTATGTATGTTTACAGCAGCTTCTACACTGATATAGAAAATGCTATCACTACTCTCCGAAATTCTATACAGTTGTAGCAACTCATGTGTTGATTGTTCTGAACATTGGAGGCTTGTTCTTATTGCTTGAGTGGCTTGTCCCTCAAGATATTTTTATATATTGTTGCTGATATCTTAATAAAATGATGGCTGCATATTGATCCCTCTTATGTCATGTTCAGATTTGCTGTGTTTTACATTATTATATCTTGTATTGCTACTATTTCCAATTTGGAGTATTACAATAAGGAACCTCATACAAACAATGTAGTTTCTTGCTTAGCACATCAACCAAATGATTCTCTTTCCCATTAAGATGCCTTATGTAAAAGTAAAATTCTCTTAGGAAAAAAATAAACCTAGCTTGGCATGAATTTAAGTTAGATTTTTTAAAGAAACTCGTTAAACTATTGTGATCAATCATTAAGAGGAATTTTTTTGCCAATAATAATGCCGCCATACCTTTAGGGCATGAGCCACTACAGTTAGTTCCAATTCATAAGTGGAATACAATTTTTCATGATATTTCAATTTTCATGATTCATACACTATTACTCTACCTTCTTGCATCAAAACTCCTCCAACACCTTCTTGATAAGCATCTATGCAAATGGTAAACTCTTTCTCTGGATCTGTCATTTTCAATACGGGGGTTGTGGTCAACAAGTGTTTCAAATGTTTAAAACTCTATTGACATTATGTTTTCCACTTGAAATCTCTTCGCTTTTTCTGCATGGAAGTTATAGGGTAAGCAATTCTATAAAATTCTTCAGTAAAATGATGATAATAACCCTCTAGCCTCATAAAAGACTGAATGTCTGGAACATTTGCAGGGACATGCCATTCCATGATAGTTTTGATATTCTCAAGATTCAAATGAAATAATATGTCCCAATTATTGGATTTGGTATTTTTAGAAATCACATTTTTTGTATTTAGCATAGAGTTGGTTTTCTTGCAATGTTTGCAATACTATCCTTAAATGTGTTTCATGATTGTCCAAGTTATTTGAGTAAATTAGAATATCATCAATACAAATCAAAACAAATTCATCTAAGTAGGGATGTAATATTCCATTCATCTGACTCATAAATTTTTTTGGGGAATTAGTAATCCCAAAGGGAAACACCACAAATTCATAGTGATCATAGAGAGTCCAAAATGTTTCCTTACAAATGTCTTCTTCCTTTATTCATATATGATGATATTCTGATCACAGATCTATTTTCGAGAATCGACTAGCACCTCTAACCTGATAAAATAGGTCATAAATTCTTGGTAGAGGGTATTTATTTTTATGGTTAGCTTGTACAATTGTCTATAGTTAATGCATAATCACAGAGTACCATATTTTCTCCTTACAAATAATACAGGGGCTCCTAAGGGTGACACACTTGGCGCGATGTAGCATTTATCAAGGAGCTTTTGCAATTGAATTTTGAGTTATGTTAACTCAGGTATACTCATATGATAAGGAATCCTCGATACAGGGGTACTTCCTGAGACTAAATCTATGGTAAAGTCAATTTATCATTTAGGTGGTAGCCCGGGTATCTCTTTCGGAAATATATTAATAAATTCTTGAATAACTAGAAAGTTTTCTAAGGAAGTTGTCTTATCATTAGAGTTAGTATAGCCCACCTGCATGACATAAATTTGAAAGCCTTTCTGAATTCCTTTTCCTAACTGGTTAGCAGTAATAGGTCGCAATTTAATAACTCTTTTAACACCCTGAATCTCCTATCTAACACCTCCTTCAACGAGGAAACTAACAATTTAATCCTTGCAAGTCACCAGGGAGAAATTCTTCTGTAACCCATCCATTACAATCAACACATCATAGGATCCTAAGGTAACATGTTTTAATCCAATATAATTTGTTGTCCTACTATTTCAATGGGACAATTTTCTACCTTGGAAGTCACCCTTCTTTTGGCTCTAGTATCCAATTTCAATAACCAAGGGTTTTTGAGTTTAATCATATACAAATGACACAATTATATTATCTTCAGACTAACATAACTCAATATTTCACTTTGAACAATTAAAATGGAAACAAAATAATTAGCTAATTTACCTTCGAACTCTATCGTTGTGGGCTAATATTCAGCCTGTTTATCATCCAATGTTGCATTAAGTCTTGGTATATTCTTTTCCACCTCTCCAACTGTATAAGATTCTTGTATGCTAGTAGCTTGATTTTTCCAAACAAGATGAAGACAATTTTTATAATAATGGGGCTCCCCACATCCCCAACATTGAAAAATAGTTTTTTTTTTTTGTTGATTGGATTCTGGTTTTCTTGCTACTTTAGTTTGTCTCGTTTCAGTTTGTAATCCAAATTTTTGCAGATTCTTCCCTAGAGACTTGTTCGACTGTTTTAGGCACATATTTTCCCCACCAGTATTTTTTGTATTTTTATTTTTCAGAAAACTCTTTTATCCCTTTTTGTTTAACCCACTTCTACCACTGTCTCCCTTCTGCTTCATTTTCTCATAGAAATTTTGGGCCTTCCAAACGTCCTCGCCCATTATTTTTGGGTTATCAAATTCCAACTTCTCCTTCATGAATATGGATAAACTACTGATGAAACGTTGCATTTTAGATTTCTTCTCCCGAATATATGAAACATATCTTAGTAAGGACATAAAATTAGTTACAAATTTGTCTGTAGTCAACTGGCTTACCTATTAAATCGTGAAACTCTTTTGTTTTTTCATCGTAAAATCGTTCAATCAAGTATTTATCCTTGAAATGTTTTTGGAAGTCACTCCAAGTTATTTCCTATTTCTCGATTCCCCAAACAATCTTGATTTCTTCCCAGCACAAAGTGGTTTTACCTTGTAATTGGTAAATTTCCAATCTGACCTTTAAATTATTATCATATTCATAGATATGAAAATACTTATTAATGTTAATCAGCCAAGCCTCACCATAAAATGTCGGTGGTTTTATCTTATTTAACTCTCCTTGAAGTTTAAATTTATGCCTCTTGGTTCTTTTATCACCAGAAATGTTATCAGATCTTCCTTCATTTCATTCTGTCCTCCTTCAGATTCTACATTATCTTCCCTCTGAAGAAATTCTTCAGTCATGTTTCTGTTGCCAAGACTTAGGTTTGGCTCCCATTGATTCTTTCTGTTTGATAAACTCTTCAAAATTATCTCTTATTCTTGCCTAAATATTTCATTTCCAGTTCTTAAATTAGTCATTTCATTTCACAACTATTGAATTGTTTCTAGTAGTTTTTCATTAGCATGACGAAACTCCTCTCTCAATTGCACCCACATCTTAGGATTATCTTTGACACAGGGTGAATATGGTCTCGTTGACGGTCCAAATCCTCTTTGCATCTTGCCTCTTACTATGTGAAAATTAACATATTGGTTACTCCTTAGTTGCCCAAATTAACCACAGTGTTGAAACCATGGCTCTGTTACCACCTGTAACATGTACAATGACTACACCATTTTTTTTTTTAAACTAAGTTACCAAACTTATAATGGAATTACTATAGGTAGAATACAGTTGGTATTACTATAATTATACAAACTTGAACTATAATTTCCATACCTAGAAATATCTAATAATGTTGATTGACTCATGTATTGGTTGGTTATTAAACTGGTGTCAGAATTGACCATTGGTTGCACACACAACACACCTCACATGACTCCTTTTAATTATGGAATTATATCTGAGTGTTCGATCATGAAAATGTAATTACCAGGCACATGTTTTTTTTTTTTTTTGATGTACTACTTATTAAATGTGCCACCTTCCCCACGACACATGGGTTTACAACCTACCATCCATTTTTTCACTGCCTGATCCTATGGTGGGGAGATGGGGGTTCGATTGGGGTAACTAACTCACCCCGGCCTCCAAGGGTCATCAATCATTTTGTTGTTCTTCACTAAGTTTTTGGCTCTGCAACCTACCTCCATGGCACCGAGGATTCTCACCCCTCCAGTCACTTATGACTTGTAGGTAACCTTGCAGTTACACAATTATACAATTTTACTTTCTGACCATGCTCCTTTTGCTTCCTTTAGTGATGGTTTTCCTTGTTTCTCACTGTCTTCATAGGTATTGACAATATCCATAGGTGTGCTATCACTACCGAGGAGCGAAAGGGAATTCAAGATGTATCTCGAGGTATTAATAGTTAATTAGCTCCCATTCATTGTGAAATTACATTTTGATATTTTCTACCCTCATTGTGGTGCCTTTCACTGCAGGGTTTGAAGCTACGCATCGAGACTTGGTACATACATGACCACATTTATTTATTATTTCATTTATACTGATAGTTCGAGTTAGGATTATTTCAATTTTTTTATCAACACCTGGACATGAGTGGGACCTGGGTTACTTGGCACCTGCTTGACACCCTTAGGATGTTAAATTGTAAATTTTCTTTTCTATTTTTGGATTGCTTTTGACAAACCCTGGGCTTGTTGCTTCAAATCCTAACCAGAACCCATATTTTGTTAGTTCTGCATAAATTTCATTTCAAAACTCCTACACTATGTCGACCTTCCAAAGTCTATGACCCTAAATTTCTCATATTACATTTGTTTATCTTTTATATATGCATGTTCAAAATACACATAATCCAGTAATTGTAGTATTATTTTATATATTTATTTCTTGGATTTATTTTATTTAAGGCTATCGACCTTTCCATAATAAGTAAATAAAAATGGTCACTTTATTTCAGACTCAGGGATTTTTCTGATTTTCTAACAAAATTTCAATTCTTTACGAAATTCCCAACCATATTTGTACTACATTTTGGGGAAAATTTCCTCTGCTTAGTAAAATACTAAAATCCACAATTTTTTTTTTTCCATTACCATTATAACACATATTTTTTTGAATTAATCAAAAAGAAATAAAATGTCTTAGAGATACTTATTTGTATCCATTTATACTATCAAAAAGTCAAGAAGGAAAGAATGCAACACACAACCACAAGACTGGAAATTATGTCCTACCCCCCCAAGCTTTCTTCCTTCCAGACAGTTTAGAAAAAAACCATTGAGATAACATGTTCTTGAACCTATGGATTGCACCAGTCCAGTTTAGAATGATATACTCAAGGATTCTTCCTAAGGGTTCCATTGGCTCGGTGTCCATCTCTTGAAAACCTTAGCCTAGCAACGTCCTGCCAACCTTCATAGTGTCATGTGCAAGGTACCAAATTCCTATTCTTCTTTTATCTTCATCCTCCAACCTGTATTTTCCATCCCTTGATCTTTTTCCTAGTGAGATGTGTTTTTTCTATCTCTAGGGGGAGAAAAAAGAGATAAGTGTCTCTATTGTCTAAAGAGTTGTTTTTTTTTTTTGTCGCTTCCCGTGACTTTCAAAACATATCATCATAATTTATTTCCAAATTAAAATTGTATTTTAACATAAAGTTTCACTAGTCCTATTTCACAAAGCCATGGGTCATTAAGTCTTGTAGTAAATAAAAAAAATATTCACAACAACTGGGGTGTTACATCAAACCTTGACATGGCTATATTTTTTCCCACAGAGTTTCAAATAAGCGACCTTCCCATCATTGAATGCCTTAACACTACAGTGCATCACCGTCTATTCTATGCCTTGTTGGTAAATTTTTTATAACTTTATTATTATTATTATTATTATAAAAAGAATTAATATATGAGTGATAACATGGTGATTAGAACTAGATCAAGGACCTAAGGATTAGCTCAAAATTAAAAGTTACAGGATTGGATTGAAACCAAAATGGTTGAATAGGTCTTGTCTTCGTGATTCCGGCACCACAAACGGTTCGAAAAATAGACACCGTATGAAGAATTTATTGCACTTTGAATGCCGAGTGGGTCCGACGGAGCACGGAGGGACCAACCCTCCTCCCATGGAACCTCATCATATGACTAGTGTGGGAGCTTAATGTTAAGAGAGCTTAAGGAGCCTAATCTCAGATTTAATATTTAATTAAGCTTTAGTTAATTGGAGTTTAATATGGTAGAGATTTTGGAAGCGCTCCCAAATTTAGGTGGACTTCCATTTTTAGTGGAGTTAACTGGCAGTTGCCCCACATTTAGTGGAGGAAATTAGGGAAAATTTGTTTTCGTCATAACCCTCTCATTATTGAACCAAATTGGATGAAATTTTAGTCAATTTTGGGTCTCTTCAACCTCGTGAATACTTTGGGACAGGTTCAAATGGAGGTGATCTTCAGAGGCGTTTTATTCAGGGAAGATGAAGGAGCCATCAGGGCCACCATGAGACAAATTCAGTTTGAGGCCTAACCAGGGGAGTTAGAGTCCTTTTCCAGAGTTCCAATAGTCTAAATCTTGGGTATGTGTTATATTCTTTCCACGACTAATCATGCGTGGGGGGGTCATATGGGGGGTGGTAGCCCCCCCTGTTGGGGTTCAGGGCAGCGCCCTGGAAAAAAAATTTGGCCCTTATTTTCCGGTGGGCAGATCCACCCATGGTTTTGTGCATGGTTTTACACATGGTTTTGGGGTACGATGGTTTTCGACCCCTGGTATTTTGTAGATCTGGTCAAGAGAACTACGGTTATGTTCTAATCCAGGGTTAATGGATTGGGGTTTATGTATGCTTCAACATGTATATATATGTGTTGTAACACTAAAAGGAATATAATGAAAAATCAAGCTATTCATCCCAATTTGGGATCCAGGGGAAAATCTCTGTGTTTATCTGTTTTATGTTTTATGCTCTCGCTATTGTTTATTTTCTATTTTTAAGCTTCATTTGCAGTTAATTTCTGTACAGGGTTAAAACCTACATTTCGTATCAGAGCAGTTTCGGATTCAAGGGGATGCCTTTGCTGCTGAGGGGTTTTTTTGCTCGGGCCTGAGGTAGACCCTATTCAATGGGAGATCTGCGGGATCGATTCTTGCGGTGAAAGAAGATGGTGAGCGATGGGAAGATAGAGATCGAGAAATATAATGGTTAGAGTTTTGAGTTGTGGAAGCTCAAGATGAAGGATCTGCTGGTGGATAAATATCAGTGGATCATGGTAGATCTGGGTACTAAACCAACGACAATTTCAGATGAAGACAGGAAGAAGCTGGATTGGAAGGAAACAAGCACAATGCGATTGTGTGTCTCAGATTAAGTATTGTTGAATGTATCTGGGGAAGCTACAACGAAGACCTTGTGGGATAAGCTAGGGACTTTGTACTAATCTAAGTCTCTAGTGAATAAATTGTTCCTGTGAAAAAAGTTGTATAACCTGAGGATGAAGGATGGAGACTCGGTGACAGAGAATTTGAACGCCTTCAATACTGTGGTAAGTCAGCTATCATCTGTTGATATTAAAATCTTAGATGAAGATAAGTGCATCAGTTTGTTGTGTTCTCTACTAGACTCATGTGACAGTCTAGTTATTGCAATAGGTAGCAATACAACTACCTTTAATTTTGATGACATTGTCTCAACCTTGCTGTCGAAGGAAATGAGACGGAGTAATATGGAGAGTCAGAATGGAGATGCCTTATCTGTATGAGGAAGGTCCCAAAACAGAAACAATAATAAGGTTTCGAGTGGGAGATCTAAATCTAGAGGGAGATCTAAATCTCCTGGAAAGTTTGTAAAGGTGTGCTGGAAATGTGGAAAGGAAGGGCACTACAAAAAGGACTGCAAATCTAAAGCTCCTGATAAAGGAAAGGGATCTGATGATGCTCCTTTTGAAGAGGCAAAAAACACCACAGATGAAGGTGGGGATGTGTATTTCAATTTTTCTTCAAATACACATGTAGATCATGAGCCATGGTTGATTGATTCGAGGGCATCCTTTCACTTCACTCCCCATAGGGAGTGGTTCTGTGAGTATGAGAAATATTATGGCGGTGATGTCTTCTTAGGTGATGATAGGAAGGCCAGAATTGTCGGATGTGGAGAATTCAAGCTGGAGCTGCAAGGAGGAAGGATTATAACACTTCCTGATGTTCTACACATTCCTGCATTGGCCAGAAATCTGATTTCTGTAAGCAAGATGGATGATGCAGGTGTAAAAACATTGTTCGAGAAAGATACCTGTAAGATGGTTTGGGGAGCACTGGTATTAATGTGGGGAGTTCAGATTGGAACTCTATACAAGCTTCAGGGCAACACTTTTATTGCTCGGTGCAATAGTTTTGCGGTTCCCGAAAGTGGAGTGGAAAGCCTAGCGGTCTCTGGAGAAAAGACCATGCTATGGCATCAAAGGCTTGGACATATTGGAGAGAAGGGCCTTCAGATACTGCATGGAAATAGTATGGTAGAAGGTATGTCTAATAGCTCTCTGGATTTTGATTTCTGTGAACATTTTGTATATTGGAAGTAGAATCGGGTGAGTTTTCCTTCTGGTGCTAAGAGGGAAAACAAGATATTAGAGCTTGTGCACAGTGATGTGTTTGGACCTGTGTCGTTTCCATCATTAGGTAAGTCTGTGTACTATGTTTCATTCATAGATGAATTCTTAAGGAATACATGGATATATTTCTTGAGGAAGAAATCTAAAGTATTTGACAGATTTAAAGAATTTAAGGCTCTGGTGGAAAACCAGATAGAGAAGAAGATAAAGGTGCTAAGGACAGATAATGGTGGGGAGTTCTGCAAGAAGGAATTTTAAGATTTATGTAAGAAGTGTGGTATAGAACGACAGAATACTACTCCATACACACCTCAGCAAAACGAATTTGCAAAAAGAATGAACAGAACGCTGATGGAAAATGCAAGAAGCATGCTCAGTGGTACCAGGTTAGGACAAGAATTCTAGGCAGAGGTAGTGGAGACTGCATGTTACTTGGTTAACATATCACCTTCATCAGCATTGGTGGATAAGACTCCACATGAGGTATGGACTGGTAAGAAACCCTCTCTTTCACATCTGAAGGTATTTGGATGTGATGCATATGTACATGATCCAAAGGAGAAAAGGACCAAGTTGGATAATAAATCTGAAAGGTGCATCTTTATTGGGTATAAGGATGGTTTAAAGGGTTACAGGCTTTGGAACCCAGAAACAAGGAAGGTTGTGTACAACCAAGATGTGGTGTTTAGAGAGGTGAAAGATGTTGTTAAACATGAAGTCCTACCAAAGGAACCTGAGAAGATAGAGCTTGAGCTAAAGGAGGATGAATTAGACTCTACAACAGAAGAAGACTCAGAAGAGGAAGAGCCACAAACTCCAATTGTGAGAAGATCAGCTCGGGAAAGAAGACAACCAGAAAGGTATAGTCCATCTGATTTCTGTTCAAATTTTGCTTTAACTATAACTGATGATGATCCCAGAACTGTCAGGGAGGTAGTAGATTCAGAGGATGGAAAACTATGGAAGGAGGCCATGGTTGATGAAATGGCATCCTTGCATAAAAATGAGTCATGGGATCTGGTGGAGTTGTCAGCTGGAAAGAAGCCTATCAGGAGCAAATGGGTGTTTAAGAAGAAGATGAATGTAGAAGGCAAGGTGGAGAAGTACAAAGCTCGGTTGGTAGCAAAAGGTTATTCCCAGGTGCCAGGAATTGATTTTGGTGATATTTTTTCTCCTGTTGCCAAAGTTACTTTTATTAGATTACTTTTATTTGTTGCTGCTGCATTTGATTTTGAGGTAGAAGAGATGGATGTGAAGACAAAATTTCTTCATGGGGATTTGGAAGAGGAGATCTACATGAAACAACCTGAAGGATTTATGGTGAAGGGGAAGAAAGAACTAGTATGCAGGTTAAAGAAGTCTCTGTATGGGTTAAAACAGTCACCAAGGATGTGGTATCAGAAATTTGATACCTACATACGGGGACTTAGCTTCACCAGAAGAAAGGAGGATCACTGTGTTTATTTTAAATTAATTGGTGATCGTGTTATTTATTTGGTCTTGTATGTGGATGATATGTTGTTGATTGGAAATGACAAAGGAATTATCCAAGATTTGAAGACAGCTATTCTCCAAATTCGACATGAAGGATCTTGGTGCTGTAAACTATATTTTGGGCATGGAAATTAAGAGAGATCGGGCAGAAAGGAATCTCTGGTTAAACCAGAGGAAGTATGTCGAGACTATATTGAAAAGGTTCAATATGCAGGATAGTAAACCGGTGAATATTCTGATTCCTGTAGGTGTAAAGCTGTCTGTTGAACAGTGTCCCAAGACACAAGAAGAAGAGGAGGATATGTCCCGTGTTCCATATGCAAGTGCAGTGGGTAGTCTGATGTATGCAATGGTCTATACTAGACCATACATTGCACATGCAGTGGGAGTATTGAGCAGGTTTATGTCAAACACAGGGAAGGAGCATTGGACAACAGTGAAGTGGGTTTTTAGATATTTACGTGGCACTAGTGATTATGGCTTGTGCTACCAAGGAAGACCAGGGTTGGAAAGAATGTTGGACATTCGTGGTTTTGTTGATGCAGACTGGGCTGGAGATCTAGACCAAAGAAGATCTACAAGTGGGTATGTGTTAGCCTTTTTGGGTGGTCAGGTGGATGTTAAAAGCAGTCCTGCAGTAGCTCTTTCAACTACAGAGGCAGAATACATAACAACCACTCATGCAAGCAAGGAAGCAGTTTGGTTGTAGAGATTGTGTTCAAATATGGGGTTGGTATAGCAAGCTATAAGGATAGACTATGATAGCCAAAGTGCAAGTTTATTGGCTAAGAACCCTGCTTCTCATCCAAAGACAAAGCACATTGATGTTCAATATCACTTTGTGAGAGATATGGCTGAGGATAAAAGGGTGTTACTGGTAAAGGTGGACACTTTGAATAATGTTGCAGATGCATTAATGAAGTCTACAAGCACTCAAAATTTCTCTTGGTGTAGAGAAAAAATGGGTGTTACAGAGTTGGACTAATGACTAAGCTCTCCTGTGGCCCCCTGTGGAAAGAAAACAACTGGGAGAATGTTAGGTATGTGTTATATTATTTCCACGATTAATCACGTGCGGGTGGGGGTTTGCGGCCCCTTATTTGATGCAGGGGCATGCAGTAAATATTTTGGTCCTTCATTTTTGGTGGGTAGTCCGCGCCCATGGTTTTGTGCATGGTTTTGCACATGGTTTTTGGGTACGATGGTTTTCGGCCCCTGGTATTTTTTGTAGATCTGGTCAAGGGAACTACGGTTATGTTCTAATCCGGGGTTAATGGATTAGGGTTCATGTATGCTTCAGCATGTATATATATGTGTTGTAACACTAAAAGGAATATAATGAAAAATCAAGCTGGTCTTCCCAATTTGGGATCTAGGGGAAAATCTCTGTGTTTATCTGTTTTATGTTTTATGCTCTCGCTATTGTTTATTTTCTGTTTTTAAGATTCGTTTCCAGTTAATTTCTGTATAGGGTTGAAACCTACACTAAATTAGATAATTAAAATGTTCTGAATCCGATGAAATGATTTGCAGAGCCTATAGAGAACGTTTGAAGACTGAAAAGCTTCAGCAAAGTTCCAGGGGTCATTAGTGCCAACTTTTTCCAACATCATTGCAGGGCTTAGAAAGAGATTTTTGAGACCATTTGCAGTGAACCAGTGGTCATTATTGGCTGAAGACCTCATTCTGGATCTATTTACAAAGGTTTCAACAAGTTTTAAATACTTTTATAGGTCAAAAACTCAGTAGATAATTTTTCCTTGACCCTAGTGCCAAGGGGTGCCGATAGGTGATTGAGGCGAAATTGGAGTAGCCAGAGGCTATTTTTGATGAAACAAAATTATATATTGACTATTTCAGTCATTTTGGAACCAATGGAAGTGGTTTTAGAACATTTTTAGAACTTCTACAGCTTGAGAAGTTGATTTGAAGTTTTGGGAAGCCCTGGGCAAACCGTGGAGGATAGCCTCTTTGGGGAATGGAGTGCTCAATTTGAGAAATTTATCAGTTAGTATTTGATGTTTGATGTGTATTGGATATAGTAGGAGTGGTTTCAGTGACAGAAACAAAATTCTGAGGGAGTTTGTGCCATTTATAAGCTCAGAGTATCTTAGTGCACCGACAGAAGGAATCATGTCAACAAGAGCCTAAAGTTGTTTTCAGAGATTTGGATAGCCATTTGAGGGATATTCATGGTATTTTCAGTCCTTTGGATCATTTTTGTATTCATTGGAATTAAGTATTTACTTTGTAAAAAAAATTACCATAATCCCAAAGAGTTGAGTCCTGATGATAAAGCTCAAAGGAGACGTAGCCCACGAGATTTCTGGTGAACTCCTAGATTAAAATTACTGTTGTGTTTAAATGAATATTTTTTGCATTAAGTTTTTGTTATACATGTTAAATTACAGCAAGAAAAAATGAAGTTAATACACATGAACAGTAACAATTCATACACCACTTTCAAGTAAATAATTCTGCATAATTGTCAAGTTCAAGCTAGATCATTTTTTTTAAACTGAGTGGTAGGTTCTTGAAATACAAAAAATTTATCCAGACCATTTTCAGATCAGGTTGGTATACGTGCATAGTTTCTTTCTTGACAGAGCACTTCGTTGCTTGATTGTATAGCTTGAAAGGTGTTTAAACAGTGTAAAAGGTTGACTGTTTTATTGTTTGCAAATTGATTGTTGTTTGAGTTTTCTTGAGATTTGGGCATAGCTACTGATGAGCTAAGTCTTGGAGAGGAAAAAAAGGAAGAAAAGGCATTAAGGCATATTCCTTACCCCAAAGTACCTTATGGTCAACATTGGAATACAAACCCTCTTGACAATTGTTTGTTAAGAAGTTCTTGGAGTTTGTTTCTTGTTTGGCTGCTTGAATAAGAGTTTGTCTCTATAGCCATTTGATTAAAAAGATTTGTCATTTGTTTTGAAAAGCTTTGAGAAAATTTTTGAAGTTCTTTTTGTTCATTGACATCATAATGACAACTTCTACAAGTGAAGTTTCCTCCTTCACAAGATTCTTTGATGATGATATGAAGCGTGGATTTATTATATTGAAGGATATGGTGCAGATTTTGTTTGAGGACAAAAGAGAAAGCACTAAAATTTGTGAATAGTTGTTTTCCATGAAGCAAGAGAAGGAAGAAATTCTTCAAAGATTGCATGATATGGAGAGGCAACTCCATCAAGCCCAAGAGGCTTTGACCAAGAAAATGCATGAGGAATAGGTAATCCATTCTAACTTGTCTTCAGTTTCCTCTTTAGAAATATGTGTTGGGTCTTTCGGAAAACATACAAGAGGTATAGGGTCCAAATTAATGATTAAAATGGGCTATGAAGGCAAGGGGTTAGGTAAGCATGCAAAAGGCATGGTTGAACTTGTTTTGGTTGAGGAACGACCTAAGAATCTTGGTCTTGGTTATGTGCAGTTTAATGGCGAAGACTCCAAATCCTTGAAAGCATGTGATGCTACTCTAAAGAGAATATTTATTCCAAGTTCTAAGATGTAAATATGTCATTTTTTTTTCAAAGATGATTTTCATTGCTTTAATCCTTTGTTGCAGCAATAAGATGGTAGACATGCAGCTTATGGTGAGCATGCAAGTTCATACAGTTTTCAAGACAAGAACGATGATGTTAGTCTACAAATGAAAGCTGAAGCCTCTACTAGTTCATCTCCTCAAGGAGGAAAAAAGGATGAACATTAAAAGAGGTATAAATCTTCTCATGATCAATTTGATTGTGTTTCTGCAAGGCATGATAATTTTACATGCTTAAATGGAAGAAAGTTTTGTTGTACATATTGTGGTGGATTTAACCATGTTGTTTCGAGATGCTGGATGAGGAAGAAAACATACAGGAAGTAGATGAGGCAAATACAACTTTCAAAGAAGGTGCATAAGATTTGCACATTTTTCCAAAAGAGGGGAAATGTTGTCTCCCATTGTTGGAATTTCAATCCAACTAGTTGTCCAAAGCACATGCAACAAGAGGATAGAAAGATTGGCGCAAGTGGAACCAAGGATTCCATTATTGATGTGAAAACGGAAGTTTCACATGAGGAAGAGTTGCAACAGTAAAAGTCGCCATGGAAGCGGCTTGGTAAGAAGTGGATGGAATTCTTAACACAGTAAGAAATACTTCTTTGTACATATGCACATTTTGGTTGTATGCATGTATTTCTGGTGAAAATTTTGATGCAAGATTGCATATAAATGCAGTTTAGTTGAAGGAATTTCTTTGTTGTTGCAAAATTTCACCGTGGAGCTGTAAAATAGGATTATGATACTCACATATATTGCAGCAATATCTTTTAGTTCAGCTCTTATAGTCACCCACATGTTTTTGGGATTATGTACTTGTTGGTACTTGAAAGGAAGAGTTGAAGGTGTACATGTGCATGGAAGTTGTATGTATAAATAACGAACTGTAAATAGGTTCATTGTACATTGATACATGCATATGTGGTTGTCAAGATGTATAATGTTGTTTATCGACTTGTGTCGATTGTGTCACACATGTTTTTCGACTTGTGTCGATTGTGTTGCACACTTTTTACATTGATTTTGTGTCAATTGTATATCACATTTTATGACGACTTGTTGTTGATGTCACATGTTGCACGACTTATGTTTGAGACACCTTGGATCATTGATCAAGGCAGCAATGTTCAGATTCCTAGAATCTGCAAATTTCTCGCGAGAAATTTTCTGAGTGAGTGCAATAAAGGTAGCTCTTGATAGGAGGATAAGCACATCAAGGAAGGGAAGTGTGAATTTCTTTCTAGTTATGGTTAAAAGTCACCAACCATGCAAGGCAAGTGTTTGGAGGTTGAAGACAAGAGGGTGCAGTACTCACATTTGCTGTACAGATCAGTTTCAGTAGTCCAAGAGAGATTTTGAGGTCCAAAAGCTTCTCATTTGTGAGGTGTGATCAGAAGTGGATCAAGGACCTAAGGATTAGCTCAAAATTCAAAGTTACATGATTGGGTTGAAACTAATATGGTTGCATAGGTCTCAACTTCTTGATTCCAGCGCCACAAATGGTTCGAAAAATGGAAACTGTATGAAGAAGTTATTGCACTTTGAATGTCGAGTGGGTCTGGCAGAGCATAGAGGGGCCAAGCCTCCTCCCATGGAACCTCATCATATGACCAGTGTGGGAGCTTAATGTTAAGAGTTCTTAAGGAGCCTAATCTCATATTTAATATTTAATTAAGCTTCAGTTAATTAGAGTTTAATATGGCAGATATTTTTGAGGCACTCCCAAATTTAGGCGGACTTCCACTTTTAGTGGAGCTAACTGGTAGTTGCCCCACATTTAGTGGAGGAAATTGAGAGAAATTTTTTTTTGTCATAACTCTCTCATTATTGAACCAACTTGGATGAAATTTTAGTCAAATTTGGGTCTATTCAACCTTGTGAACACTTTGGGACGGATTTCAGGTTGAATGGAGGTGATTTTTAGAGGCTTTTGCTTCAGAGAAGATGAATGAGCCATTAGGGCCACCATGAGACAAATTCAGTTTGAATCCTAACCAGGGGAGTTAGAGTCATTTTCCAGAGTTCCAATAGTCTAAATTGGATAATTCAGATGTTCTGAATCTGATGAAATGGTTTGCAGAGCCTGTAGAGAATGTTTGAAGGCTGAAAATCTTTAGCAAAGTTCTAGGGGTCATTAGTGCCAACTTTTTCTAGCAGTAATGCAGGGCTTAGAAAGAGCTGTTTGAGACCATTTGTAGTGAACCAGTGGTCATTATTGGCTGAAAAAATCATTATAAATCTATTTACAGAGGTTTCGACAAGCGTTAAAGGCTTTTAGAGGTTGAAAACTCAGCAGAGAAGTTTTCCTTGACCCTAGTGCCAAGGGGTGCTGATAGGTGATTGAGGCGAAACTGGAGCAAACAGAGGCTATTTTTAATGAACCAAAACTCTATCTTGACTATTTCAGTCATTTTGGAACCAATGGAAGTGGTTTCAGAACATTTTTAGAACTTCTACAGCTCGAGAAGTTAATTTGAAGTTTTGGGAAGCCTTGGGAAAACCATGGAGGATAGCCTATTTGGGGAATTTAGTGCTCAATTTGAGAAATTTATCAGTTGGTATTTGATGTATGATGTGTATTGGATATAGAAGGAGTGGTTTCAGTGACAGAAACAGAATTATGAGGGAGTTTGTGCCATTTAGAAGCTCAGAGTAGCTTAGTGCACTGACAGAAGGAATAATGTCAACAAGAGCCTAAAGTTGTTTTTAGAGATTTGGATAGCCATTTGAGGGATATTCATGGTATTTTCAGTCCTTTCGATAATTTTTGTATTCATTGGAATTAAGTATTTACTTTGTAAAAAAACTTACCATAATCCCAAAGAGTTGAGTCATGATGACAAAGCTCAAAGAAGATGTAGCCCATGAGATTTCAGGTGAACTCCTAGATTAAAATTGTTGTTGTGTTTGAATGAATATTTTTTGCATTATAATGTTGTCATACATGTTAAATTACAGCAAGAAAAAATGAAGTTAAGACACATAAACAGTAACAACTCATACACCACTTTCAAGTAAATAATTCCACATAATTGTCAAGTTCAAGTTAGATCAATTTATTTAAACTAAGTGGTAGGTTCTTGAAATACATACAAGTTATCCAGACCATTTTCAGATCACATGGTGTTCGGTTACTATTTATGGCAAGAAAGGGTGTGTTTAGATGGGGAAAAAAAATGGCTTGATTGAGTAATTTAAGCACACGGTTGAGCTCCTAAAGTGCTAAAAAATAGCTTGATGGAGGGATAAAACAAACCCTTGATTGAATTTTAAGGCTTGATCAAGCCATTTTTTTTTCTATTAAATTTCCCGTTTGCGGTCTGCGCGAGCCATTTGCACAGACCACAAGACATTTTAGAGCTTGACCAAGAGTGTTTAGATAGCTCGACCTAGAGTATTGGAGTTTGATCGAACAATTGGAGCATGGAACCTTCAAACCAATCTTGCCAACTACTCAGATGAAGGTAGGTATTCTACTTTTTTGTCATTTTTTTTTTGCAAAATTAAAAAAATTAATTTGAAAGAAAAACTTACCATAGAAAACCATGAAAACTACAAAAAACCCTTCAAAACAACTTAGAAAGCTACAAAACCAACCTAGAAAAACAAAAAGAACCATACAAAACCCTTCAAAACAAATTAGAAAACCACAAAAAAACCATTAAAAAACCCTTCCGAAAACTTAGAAAATCACAAAAATGATATAACTTAGGTTTTAATTTTTTTCTTACTTGCAATGTTTTTTTATTAAATGCATATTTCTGATTTTGAATGGTAAAAACTTTATTTTCTAACAAATTTGATCGAAAATATTCCCAAAAAACTCCATAACAGAAAACAACGAAACTATAACCAATAAATAATTTGAGATTGACATGAAGAATATGGAATGAGATTGGGTTGAGGTGGGTACGAGAAACAAGAAGGTCTCAGACACCAATTTGGTATATCGCTTCGCTGACACCTTAAAATTAGATAATACCCACAAACACTCTCATACACCAACTTAATAAAATTAGTTTAAAAAAACTATATATATATATATCTATATATATGTATATAACTAAAAACAATATAACATCATGTCACTATATATAACAAAATATTTAACTTAATTATATATAATATTTAACTATATATAATTATAACATAACATAACTAACATAACTATATTGAACTAAAACAACACATACTTATATATTATAGTTTTACAATTAAAATATAACATAAAATTAATATTCATTCACTAACAATATAATAAATAAAGTTAATATTTATTTATTAATAATATAATAAATAAAATTAACATCAAAATTTAAAAAAAATGTTTATTTATAATTTTATTTTTTTTTAAATTATCATATCAAAAGTAATTTTGCACTTCATGCATGCATAACGTTCTACCATGGACGGTCCAGAATGTTTTTATTTTTTAAATTTCATTTCCAATATCGTTTATATTAATGATATTTTTTTAAATATTCTTTTCCAATTAATCTTCATCTTCAAAGGGCAGTAGACGCTGTGTTGTTTTCACTCGTAAAAAATCATTTCCCACTGTTGTTTTTACTTTTAAATTTCACTTCCAGAGTTGTTTTTATTTGTAAATTTAAAAATGAATTTTTTTTAAATCTTTATCTTCAAAGCACGTGGTGTTGTTTTCACTGGTAAAGATTCATTTGCAACTGTTGTTTTACTTATAAGTTTAATTTCCAGTGTTTTGTTATTTTTAATTGTAAATATACGATGCTTCTGTGTTGTTTTCAAAACATAAATTTAAAATATTTTTCTGATTCAAAAATTTATTAACGTGAGATGCACATTTACAAAATCAATCACTTCTTATGCACATTAGACTATTTTTACAAATTCTCTCTTTTCTTGTTTTGTAAAAAAAAGAGATTTTATAATTTTACAAGTACTTCCATTTCCTTCTGTTTTATTGGGCTTCACCCATTTGAGTCATGAATTAGCATTAATGCTAATAACTCTACCTTGTGAATATCCTTTAAGATTTGAATCCCTCATGCCATGCATTAATCCCTATTAACATTAAAACTAGTATAACTCATATATCCACCCAACTAGGTGAGAGTCTAACCTTTAAAATCTAAATAACCCACAAGTCTCCTAAAGATTAGTTTTTTGTTTTTCTTCAGCATGCACCCATCCTGCAACTATCTATTTGTGCATATGAAGGTGATGCCTTTAAATATGTCAATGATTGAACAATACATCCACCTAAACTATGAATTCTATGGTTTTATTTTTCATATCCATTATGTTAACAATGCTAGTGATTGAACAATACATGACCTAAACTATGAATTCTGTGCTTTCATTTTTCATCTGATCCATTATGTTAACCACCTATACTAAGAACCTATGAATTCTATTGTTTTCTTTTTCATGCTATCCATTATGTTAACCACCTATACTATGAACCATGCCATTTTTTGTCAAACTATTTAGTATTCTAATTGTATTGGTGAATATTTGTATTTTTGGAAGCGATTCTAGTGAATTTGTTAGCTATATTTCACATAACCTCAACCACTTTGCGGATTTTAGGCTAGTCAACATTCTTATTTTCTCTAGTAGTAGATCTATAACTAGATAGATTGTGTCATTCTTGTTGGGTTCAGGTATGGGTAATCACTTTTCTACCATTAATTTTGTATGGGTAATCACTTTTCTTCCATTAATTTTGTATTCTGCCGAGCCTTCTCTTTTTGTTTGAAATTACATTTAAATAGTTATCATTGAAGAGCTTTACTATTGAGTCTTCTCTTTTTGTTTGAAATTACATTTAAATAGTTATCATTGAAGAACTTCACTTAAGAAAGAAAGATAGACAATTTGAGGGAAAAAAGTATCATGACTTAGAATGTGTTGTAACTAAAATTTTGCAATATAATCGTCTTAAAATAGGTTTACATTCATCTGTATGCTATAGTTTGGTATTAATTATATATGTATATTATACTGCATGTATATATGTATATATGCATCTATTATGAGAATGATTTATGGGTACAGATATCTTCACTATTCCCCTGGTACTCATTTTTATGGGTATATAAGTTTCTCAATATTCACTTTCTCATTATAAAAACATACTTATATGTAATGGTAATATGTGCCATGATTTCCAGAAAAACAAGGAAGAAAAAAAAACAATTACTAGACACAACAATAATGATGGCGGGAGTCTATGGTTGCAAGGTACTAATAAAAACCTCCTCAAAAAAAATTTACATCTACCAAAACTACGCTTTGAAATTTAAAAAGAGATATAGTCTCATTTTGCTAACCTGAATTTAGAAGAAAGATAATCTCATTTTGCTCAATTTTAGAAACAAATTTATATACTATCTCCTTGAACTTTTTAATTTTGCGTAATGATTATTTTATACATAAACAACCTCAACGTGACCAAAGAAATCAGTCTAGTTGACAAAGAAAACCATAAAGAACATGCGGGCTTGTGAGATCAAAGAGCTTGGAAAATTGTAATATTCCAATATTTTCACCTATTTATTGGAATATTAGAGTTCTTAATAAACTTAACTACTTAAGTAAATAAAAGGGTGGAGGGACCCATAAACCTCAAACATGAATACGATCCACTTTTAATGTGTGAATGTGGATTAATTAGATCTAGATATACATTATGGAGTAGTGGAGCAGCTACTTAATATGAAAGGAGTGGAGATGATGTCTCATTAATGAGAAATGTCAGGAAGGTATGAAGTAGTCAACTGAGTGTTGTGTAGATTAATCCGTCTTGCGGACAAGACCGATCTCTCTAGTACTAAAAGTAACTAGCAACAAACAGCCAATTATACTAATCTCTCTCTAAGCATATAAGATTCATAAAAACACTATATAGGTGTAAGGCTTACCTTATGTCCAACGCTTGCTTGATCTCGTTGAAGTCCTTCCTGTGCACTGAAAGAACGTTCCTCGTGAATCTGTAGTCACAAACAAGCAAAAAGATTACGCAGCACGTGTATAGACATTATTATAAACCATACTTATCATAATGATCAAGGAATTTATGAAATAAACCATGAATCGACAGTTTAATGAGAGAAATGAGTATATTTGTATTAACTTCAAATAAAGAAAACCCTTACAACCTGTGCCTTGATGTTGTGCAGGTCCTCCCGGGGTCTGAAGCAGGAATCTCTTCTAATTTGACAAGCATTGCACTCTTTGAACCAAGACAGATAGAGATGATTGATTTAACCTCACAGAAAGTCTTAGTTAACTGAGTCTGAATCTCAATAGCATTTAACTTCAAATATCTTAAGCTTGAACTCCCTTTGAGGCTACCCAAGGCCTTTTTTTATAGTGGAAAAGAGGAGGTTTCTTGTTCCAAATATGAAGGGATAGAATCCTCCTTCAAAGGGATTAGCTCCTTACATCAAGGGGTTAGCTCCATCAAGTGAGGGATGCATGAACCTTCTCAAAGCGTATCCATTCCTGAAAATGCCCATCTAGAATCTTCTAGAATTCATCTGAAATTCACTTTTTATCTTTACTTTCTCACCTTTTTGAGTTTTACAGAGGTCCGCACCCGTGACACAAAGAACGTGCGGTATGGTTCCGCAGGCAAGCTGAACTTTAAGTGCGGGACCACAGGTAATGAATAGAGAAAGTGCGATACCAATATTTAGGGGATTTTAGGAACTTTTCTCTGATTTTGAAAGCTTGATATGAGGAGCAGATATGTTAGACTTGCAAAAGGAGGAAGTATGAGTAATAATGAGCTCATAGTCATAGTAAAATGTCAGGATGACAGATTTCAGTGTAACAATTTTTCCCCTAAAGTGCAAAGTCTGGAATAGATGAAGCCGTAGTCTGTCATATATGAAGAGTGCAGTACTTTATCATTTCAAAGATCATCCTGTGGACACCCCAGTTGGAACCTGTAAAAACATTCAATGCAAAATATATACATATATATGTCATCACTGAGGTAGGCATTCCCATACTCAAATAAAAACTAACTAGAAACTAACTCAAATTGTTCTGATACAGGAATGATTTTGAATACATCATAGTACAGATATATGTAGACACAGTATGGACGCAGCCATCTGTTTATAAATAGTCTACTGTATAGATGACAACAAAACTCCTCGCAGCCTGGATGGTGGAAACTAGATCCACGGTCTTGATTTCCGCATCTCGAACTAGTACGATTCTATCCATGTGAATAAATGTGTTGAAGTTGAACATGGTAGAAACCACTTGATTACCAGTCAATGATGTGAACTGTTAACCAGTGTGAGAGAAACCACCAGTAATGTCAATGGCTCTCAAAATACTCAGTACAATCCATGAAATGTGAATGAATGAGCTGAAGTCGAACATGTCACGGAATCATTTGATCGAAGGCCAATGATGAAACCTGTCATCGAAGGCGAGAAACCTGCCATTAAGGCATGCAGATTTCAAGGTACTCATGATTTCTGGATCAACTTCCTAGATAATGTGCTGATGTCGATAGAAAGTGATCTGTTGTAGGCAAGTCCACAACACGAAATCATAGATCAAGTTTTGAAAATATATTGGCAAGGACTGACTCAGGGATGGTCAAAAATGGATGACAGATATTTTGCAGATGAATGGTTTATTTGAACAGTTCTCTTGAACACATAACGACACTGCAGATGGCTTGGTAACAATTGACCCAAAGATAATACCCAGAAACCGGCTGAAGACTTTCAATGTGGTTTGATTAACTGTTAGGTAAAGGATTTCCCAACCCAGGTGAATAAAAAGTGTCGTGTCCAAGAGTGGTTGATTGAGTTTTCGAAAAATTTAAAATACAACAAACACGCCCATTTTCCTCTCTTTTTCCCCCACCATTTCTGGCAAGTACCTCTTTATTTTTGACAAGCTTGAGGAGGATAACATTTGCTTGATTATAAGCTCATCCTTCGGATGAGTCCAACTTAGTTTAAAATTCGAACCCTAAGAAGGAGTGGTTCATTCCTGTTAAAAATTAAACAGGTCCTTTACTGTTAAGTTTTAACAAGTCCAGTATAGGAGAAACTTGGTGTTTTTCAGTTTTAGGGAGTTAGAAGAAAAACTTAAGAAAACTCCGTGGGTGTACTTTTTCGTAAATTTAGTCTCTCGAGCCCGAAAAAGGATAAAATAATGCGGGAGAGAACTCTATTGACCGTATTTAGTCAATGTATACCTTTTTCGTAAATAGTCCATTTCAGTCCGTAAAAGGGGTAAACTTATACTGAAAGGATGATTGTTCATCTACTTTAACGAGTTCGAATAGTCAAGTACTCGGCGATCTTTTCATATTTAGAGAGTCTGAAAAGGGCTTAAAAGATGACTCCAAGATTTCGCTTTTTCGTAAAATTTTTGAAAGAGTCCGAAAAAGTGATAAAAGTATGCTCTTTGTTGAAAAACGATCAGTTCACCTGAAAAATCCATTTTCTGCACAAAAACTTAAAACATTACACATACCTGTTTAAGATAAGTAAAAATGCTTTCAAAAATACCCTTTTTAAAGTGAAAAATAAATAAATTAAAAATTCATCCATTCGAAAAAACTTATAAAAAGGACTTTTTCAATTTCATTTTTACCATTCAGTTCCAGAGTGAAAAGTAAAAAGCTTTTGGGTAAGAAAGTTCCTGTGAAGATTCTGGAAAATTCGTCCGTTGGAATAAAAAATCGTCAGTCCCAGGTAATCCACGACCTCCTTATCTTGTTTTTCATCCGTTTGAAATTTGTTTTTAGGCTTTAGTTTGAATTTTTGGGGCAAAAAATGGTTCAAAAATGCGCCCGCAGGGTCCGCAGGTGGGACACACGTTACCTGCGGACCCCGACTTTTTCCTATAAGGAAAAATTCGTGGGTTCCGCACCCAGAACACACTGCTCGTGCAGACCTACGCTCTGTTTACAAAGAGCGGGTGCGGTACCCGCGCGGTTAGATTTAAAACAATGATTTCTCATTTATTTGCCAAAATTTTTCAAATAAAACTATTCTAACTTGCCTTTTTCTGTATTGTAGGATTAACAAGATGCTTATCTGGCGAGAACGTGAGCGTGAGGAAGTGGATGAAGCTGCAATACTTCATTTTCCCACACAAAGGGCATTAAAAGCATGTGGCTTATACAAATTTTGGGCCATCTCAGGCATGAGGGCACAAGTAGAACTCTTGACATGGTTGGTAGACAGATGGAATGTGGAGGACCAGTGCTTCTTCATTGGTGGCCACCGACTCGAAATTGAGCTGGAGGATATATACTTTTTGACTGGTTTGTCCAAGAGGGGCGAACAAGTATCCTTGTTTGGGACTAGGCCAGGTGGCCAGACTGTCGCTAGTCTTCAACTAGAATTCTGCAATGATCAGGCAAATCCTCGGGACAAACGGATTGACATAAAACACATCATCCGTCCTGAATTGAAGGTTATTGCTTTTACTGTTACCAAACTGTGTGGGAGTGTTGCGCTTCATGTAGCTACTGGTTCCCAAATGCATGCTGCCGTGGACTGTTTTCGTGGTACCATTTTTAACTGGTGTGAAGCTGTGTTGGCCAATGTAAAAGGCCAACTAACCAGAGAAAAAAATGGGAAACTGAAAAACTTTGGATATGGATCCATCGTCGTTTCTTTTGCTCTGGAGAGGATCCCCATGTTATCTCCACAGAGTATTGCTGTTGATGGTCGTCGACTTCGAGAACCGAGAATGGTTCGTTGGTCCGCGTTGATGGCTCGTCATGATATTGAGGGCACTGAGATTGTGCGATTCCCTCCTTCATATTTTCGTTGGCTGGATCGCCAAATTTTTGTGATAGAGGATTTTCCGTATGCCGGGATAGATTTCCGCGGTGACAAAGAGATGGTTCTCCCTGCAGGGGAACAGTGGGATGATTCAGGTAAAAACATTTTTCAACATTTGCTATATTCTAATTTTTTTAAATTTTTAATCGTCTTTGAAAACTAATAATCAAAAGTTTTTTGAATGCAGACGTGGGTCCACATCGACCAGCTCATCTGCAACCTTACGAGAGACGACAACCAGTTGTGCCCGCACCAGCCCCAGCAGGCCAATCAGCAGAGATTTTGACTAATTTGGAGCATCATCTAGAGCGCTTGACTCTAGGTATTCCAGAGACTAGTATAGATGACATTCCTCTCAAGCTACAGAGATATGTGATTGGAGTTCCAGGACCTTTCAGGAGGTTCCTATGCAGGGTAGCCCGGGCAGTGGTTTCGTATCGTGATCACCATCAGTGATGGGATGATCGTGTAGACTCATATTTTTGACTTTTGTATTATCATTTTTGCCGATCATAAGGTGTTTCCAACCTATGATCGAAGACGATGTACATTTTTTGAAAACACTCCTATACTATGATATATATCACTATTTTCCGGCTATCTGTGTACATATGTGAATGTTATTTTTTTTACTTCTTTTAATTATTGCAAATGTCTATTTATCATACTAGAAGCAATTGAATCTACTAATGTATTTAAATGTCTTGGAATATGCTGATATTTAATGTAATCAAACTCACGTTCCAAGAGACGAACTCTTAAAAACAACCGTAATAACACTGGATTTCTAATGGTATAAACCTTGTTAAGCTGTAATACAACAAGTTCAGAATCTAACCTTACAATCAAACTCCGAATTCCAAATGATATGGATTCAGACAATAACTCAATCACTGCACTATACTCGGCAATGTTATTTGTTGTTTGACCAAGGCTTACCCCATGCATGGATACTAACTCGTCAGAGGGTGAATAGATAACCCAAGCTGTGGAAGAAATGTTCCGTGTACTACGACAAGCACCATCAGCGAAACCAATGTAGGTTTGAAGAGACGTCGACATCTGCAATATCAAGAGTAAAACTCAGATAAGCAGGAATAGTGACAAAAACACACTTCTAAACTAGGCACACTTTTCTAATCTAAAACACACCAGCAGTAAAGAAATCTAACAAAAATCTCCACACCTCATTTAAGCATAATATCTCTTTAGATAAAGCCCATTTCTGGGTTTATCCAAAGGGACACCGTAAAAATCTATTAACTCATAGGCCCCTTTTGCTAACTTTCGTTTCACAATATAAGGACCATGCCACATAGGCACGAATTTCCTAGCTCCTAGCTTGTCGTTAGCTTGATCATAAAGTAAAACTAGGTCTCCTTCTGAAAAATTTCGAGGGGTCACATTTCTATCATATTGATCTTTTATCCTTTTAACATGAGCCTCGTTTGCTATTGAAGCATTTAGTCAATTCTCATCCAATTGAGCTAAGTACAAGAAATGTTTCTCCTCTTCAGATGTAGCTGGAAGTAATTCTACGGCTAATTTTAGTGACGAAATTTCGCATTCAATTGGTAACACAGCTTCCAAACCATAAACCAGTTGAAAAGGAGTGAAACCTGTTGATGTTTTGACTGAGGTTCGATATGCCCAAAGCGCTGAAAATAACATGGAATGCCAATTCGTCTTGTGAATACCAATGATTCGTTTGATCATGGTGACTAAAACTTTGTTAATAGCTTCAACCAGACCATTGGCTTGTGGATAATACGGAGTGGAACTATCGTGGCACAAGCCAAGCTGTTCTGTCAGTTCAGTCATCATGACGTTCCGAAAATGACTTCCATGATCCATAATAATAGCTTGAGGAACATTGAACCTAGCAATTATGTGATTAAATACGAATTTTGCAGTAGTCTTGCCGTCAGCTGAATATGTAGGCATCGCCTCGGCCCATTTTGTAAAATAATCTACTGCTAGAATAATATAGGCATGCCCCCCGGCTGAGTGAGGGTTACATGTGATAAAATCGATACCCCATTTTGCGAAAGGACCAACAGCAATTATAGGGTGAAGAGGAGCGGGTGGCGCGCACATTTTTCGATCAAAAATTTGACAGTTGTGGCATTTCTGAACCGCATAAATGCAATCTTTGAACAACGTTGGCCAGAAATAACCTACACACAATATATTTTGGGTTGTGGCATACCCAGACATATGACCGCCACATGCTCCAGAATGACAGTCATTTAACACCTTTTCAGCTTCTTCATGAGTTAGACAACGTCGGAAAACCGAATCCGCTCCACGTCGATAAAGTGTATCACCAATGATATTATACTGTTGGGATTGGAAGCGTATTTTCCGTCGCTGAGTTCATGAAATGTCAGGCCGAAAAGATTGGGTTTGGAGATAAACAATAATATCCCCATACCATGGATCAAGTGTACTGATAAGAAACAAAGATTCGTCCATAATGGACTCTTCTGCCACTGTTTCAGTATCAGTAGAGGGGAAATCACACATCAGTTCCGCAAATACCAAAGATTTCTTTGCCTTGGATTTTTCAAATTCCAAGTCAAATTCCTGCAGGATAACTATCCACTTGGAATATTTGCCCCCTAGCAATTTTTTGGTCAAAATATACATCATAGGGTTGCAATTAGAAATTACCGTGGTTTTACGTAACAAGATGTAATGTCTAAAACGTTGAACAGCTTGAACAGCTGCCAAGGCCAATTTCTCCACATGTGTGTATTTGATTTCAGTCGGATGCAAATTTCGACTAAGATAATAAATCACATGTTCATTGTGAGATTCATCTTCTTGAACTAGTACCATCCCAATGGTGGAATGAGAAGCAGCGAGATACAAAATGTAATCTTGGTTGTAGTTGGGAGGATGCAATAACGGTGCATGGGTCAACGCGTGTTTAAGTGCATCAAAAGATCGATCAGCGATCTCATCCCAAAAGAACGGAATGTCCTGTTTCAACAACCGGGTAAAATCCTTTGTAAGTTCGGCGTAGTTAGGAATAAATCTACGTAAAAAGTTTGCTTTCCCCTGCAAACTTTGGAGTTGGCGTAAAGTCGAAGGAGGAGGCAATTTAATGATAGCTTCGACCTTCGATGGATCGACGCGAATACCTACTTTTGAGACAACAAATCCCAGTAATCGACCTGATTCTACGTAGAAAACACATTTGTACGGATTCAGCCTTATCCGATAATGCCTACATCTCATAAAAATTGCTCGTAAATGAGTGGGATGATCGGCCCTACGTAATGAATGAGCAGGTAAATCATCGAGATATGGTTGGACAATGTGCTTAATGTCATGAAATTCATAATACACAGCCCGTTGAAAAGTTGCTCCAGCGTTCTTTAGTCCAAAAGGTAGTTTACAATAAGCAAACGTTCCCCATGGACAAATGAAAGTTGTTTTAGGTTGATCCACAGGGAGTATGTTTATTTGATTGTAGCCGGAAAAGCCATCCATGAAGGAAAACAATTCACTGCCAGCACAATCATCTATTATTTGATCGATATAGGGAGTTGGATAATTATCTTTTGGACACACTCGATTAATATCCCTATAATCGATACATACTCTTATCGTTCCTTGTTTTTTAGTTACAGGAACAATATTCGATACCCAATCCGTTAAGGGAATTGGATAAACGAATCCTGCTCGAAGTAATTTTTCAACTTCAGCTTTTATAGCAGCAGCTTTTCTAGGATGAATTTGACGTAATCGTTGACGAACAGGTTTAGCATCCGGGTAAGTCTTAATTTCATGAACTACGATCAATGGATCAATTCCTGGCATTTCTTCATAAGACCAAGCAAACACGTCACGAAATTCTTGAAATAGGGCTTTATAAGTCTGAATTTCTTCATCTGTACAACAAGCACCTATATGAATGTTTTCAATTATTCCTGGTTTTACTGAAATGTCAATTGGAACCGTTCTTGATATATTTTCCAAATTTAACTCAGAATCAGGATTTTTCAATGGATTCTGAGGTTCCTTGGCATATTCAGAAGTAAAAATTGAAGCGAAATCATCTTCAAAATGATCTAATTTAGGTAAAAATGAAGATCGGTGATGTAGATCTTCCCATGGTAAATCATCAACAGACAAAAACTCACGAATTTGCTCATCTGTATGAACAAGTTCAGGAAATGTTGTTGTAATTGAACTAGATATAGAAAATGATTCCTCTTGGATCCCATTAATTGGATCAATTTCAGTTGAAGAGGGGTTGGAAAAAGACTGTACAGCCTGGTACGCAATTTCAAATGGACTCAAAGGCATCACACCATCAAATGAATCTATCTCGGATTCAGAAAGTATAATCCAAGGATCATCAAACATAATAGTGTTTGATGAAATCATATGAATACTTGCAGTAGAAGGCGATACGTTAGGAGGAGGAAAGGAAAAAGTTCCTAGTAAACCAGAATCTTTAATCAATCCTACTCCAACATCCTTATAAGGGATAGCCGTTTTACCAACATGCTGGATTGTTTCTGTAGAGGCTGGGTCGGACAAGAAATAAGTTAACTGATCTATTGTCACGATATTTCCTTGATATGGAAATTTTATAAGTCGAAAGACCGAAGAGACAACAACAATCATAGCATACGACCAACTACGACCCAGTAGAAGGTTGTAATCTAGAGGGGCATCAACCACTTCCACATCTAGATTAACAATTTTACCTTCGACCCCTATGGGTAAATCTTGCAAAATACCAAAAGGTTGAAAACCTCGACCATCAAAAGCCTTTAGAATTGTCGGGGATTGGTTAAGTGTAGGAGAACCAAGAGTTTTCCAACACTGAATCGACATAATACACGTTGAAGCTCCCTCATCAATCACAGTCTGAAAAATAGGTCTGTTTTTTACTAACACTGGAATCTGGAAAGCCATTTGATGAGGAAGACGTGGTGTACTATTTTCTAAATCGAAGATTATAAGGTTAGAATCCTGAACATCAACAGCTCCTATTGCAGACAATAATAATTTATGTTTTACTGGACATGATTGCAGCACTTCCAAAGCCGACATTGCTGAAGGAGAAACAGCTAGATCTTCAACAATGTTGTAATTTTGAGCAGCTCTCGCATGTGGGTTGAAAGCTGATTTACGAAGAACACCTTTAGCAGGCGGTTTTATTATTAAGTCTGGATTTTTTTTTCGATCTGTAGCGGACCGGAAACAGGAGGAGGTGTATTAGATGTATTTGCATTAGAAGACTCTGCTTCTTTGCCATCAACAGGACTCTTAGAACCGTAATCTTGCGATCGTGTCGCAACCCTTACATGAGACATCATCATAATAGGCTCTTCTAAAGTAGTCGAGGAAGAACCAATCATCTTACTATCTTGAATTGGAAAAGGATCCTTCAAGACAGCAGGTTGTTGCGATCCTTTAACAAATTTCGTAACCTCACCTCGATATGGACATTCTTTTGTGAAATGATCTTGTTCACAAATGAAGCAAGGATAGTGAGGTTTACGTTCTTCGTCATTGGATTCATCTTTATCTGTTTTCTCTTTCGAATTCTTTTTGTTTTTGTTCCTCCCCTTCTTTTTACCACCAGATTTTGATTTTGTCGTAGATGTTTCAACGACATGAATATCGGTGGAAACTTCAGGAGAGGATTCTCCTTTCGGGGAATCAGGTAAAGTTATAATTGGAGAAGAATTCTTTGAGGATTTATTCTTGCTTTTAGAATTGACTGTACCAATCATACCGTCAGCGGCATGAGACCCTGAAGGAGCGGCAGCTATTTGACCTTGTTTTGGAAGATCTGGGATTTTTTCATGTAGAGTACCTGACTGCGTATAAACGAGGTCAAGGTACTGAGCCTGAGAAATTACTTGCTCTTCAGTAACAACACCAACCTTAGCTACATCTTCAGTGATCTTGGGTAAAAATGATTTAACAAACCATTCTGCCAAAATTTGATCCGGAATATAAACTTTCACCAAATGTCGTCTACGTCGCCATTCATGAATGTGATCAGAAATATACGTGGATGTAGATTGTTTTAGTGAAGTTAATAATTCTGTGCCGTTGTCGTATCTGACAGGCAACTAGAAATGAGTTAAGAAAGCTATTGCTAACTGACTGAAATTATGAAACGAGCCTCGTGGCAACTCAATGTACCATTTGGCTGCAAGACCTATAAGGGTTATTTGGAAAAGACGTAAGTGAATCGAATCATCAACGATTGAATTAGATGCACACCAAAGGTGATAAGTCATAACATGATTCAATGGATCCTCTCCTGACTTACCTTCGAATTTTGGTATATCACTAGGCAACTTATGAGGCATTGGCGGCCAGTTCTGATAGTAAAAAATAGGATCATTTGTAAGGCGCGTCAAATCAGGTAAGTCCAAAGTTGCGATAAACGGTAATTGACAGTTAGGGTCACGAAAACCTTGAGAGGCCAAAGCAGATCCAGGAGGCGGATACCCAGGATAACTTGGAATCAGATTAGCATTAGGTATTGTGTAACCTCCCGGATAACCAGGATGAACCAGACCATACTGAGGTTGTTGATAAGTATAACCAGGATACGGTTGATACTGATAGCTCAGATTCTGTACATAGGGACTGAATTGCGGCTGTCCTTGGTACGGTTGATACGTAAATTGAGGTTGACTTATAACAACTGTACTTGTACCGATTTGTCCTGCAGGCATCTGAACTGTAGTCTGAACTGAAGGTCCTGACTGAGGTACAGAGACCTGAGGAATTTGTACGGATACAGGGGTAGCCGAACTCAGGGCTACAGATACTCCAGAAACAGGTGTAACAGGTTGAACAGACGTTGCATCAGTTTGAGGCGGAGTCTGAGGTGTACTAGGCCCAGCCTGCTGAACTGAACTAGGTGCAGGAGTTTGAATAGCTGGCTGAACAGGCTGCTGGGTTGGACCAGAAACCAATGGCTGGCCAGGTTGGTAAGGTAACTGCACATTAGGCTGCAAAGGCTGTTGATATTGGGACGGATCCCACACCATAGTTCCAGGGTATTGTCCCATAGAAGGTTGAACATAAGGACCATAACCTGGTTGAACGTAGGGTTGATAATTAAGAGGTAAATTTCCGGCTCCTTGAACAGATGGTTGACCAGAAGGCTGTGGGTAACCTTGAATTGGGTACTGCCCTTGAGGTTGATAACCCTGAGGCACGTACTAAGGCTGGGGTTGATAAGGACCCTGAGGAGCATATTGTGCTTGGGGTTGACCTTGAGGAATGTACTGTCCTTGAGGTTGATAACCCTGAGGTATGTACTGTCCTTGGGGTTGCCCCCCAAAATAATATGATTCCACAGTTTGTCCTAGGAAAATGCTACCTTGAGGTTGTGCCCCGGGTGGTAATTGACTACCTTGAGGTTGCCCCCCAGGCGGTAACTGACTACCCTGAGGTTGCCCCCCAGGCGGTAACTGAGTTTTCTGAGGTTGCCCCCCAGAAGGAAACTGACCGCCTTGAGTTTGAGGATTGGGAATATTACCAGACATCATAAAAACTTGCTCTGTGTTCGACGTTTCAATTTTAAGTCCATCAAGACCAGATGATAACACATTTTCGATGGGTTGAGGAGCTGCTCCCGAAAAATTACCAGACAAAGACTGATATCCCGAAGGAACAGAAGGACCACCATGTAAAAATGATTCAGGTGTTTGAGAAAACATGGATGACTCTCCAGCCATAAAATATGACGGATAATAGCCTCTGGGTGTAGGATGAAATGGAATTCGAGGTGGATAAAAAGAAAGACCCGGATTCTCTAAAAAATCTGTTAAAGAGAGATACCAAGGATTATTTCGAATGGGGCCGTAGAAAATAGATTCATGCTCCCTAAGATTTAATGATTGAGGGGAGTTGGGAAGAGATATGTCTTCGTCTGGATTAGTAAGTTCTTCAATAGAAATAAGCCCAGAGGGAAGATTTTCTGTAATGATATTTCTTACCCTAGGTGAACCTGGATCGCTAGAAGTTGGTGTGATAAATCCTGAGGATGTTTCTAACACAGAAGATTTAGTTTCAGGTTCAGAGATTTCAGGTTCGTTAGATAATTCACCAGAAGGAGAAATATTTTCAGTAACTTCAGAAACTGAAATCGGTTCTTGAATGTATTCTGTTGTAAGTATTTGATGATCAGGATGTATAACTATAGCAGAGCTTCAACTTCTGTTGACCTAAGTCTACGGCTACTGTGTGGTACCAGAGCTCGAAGCCCTTCAATTTGACTTGGTGAATATTCAGGGGTTTTCCCTTGTATTCTCTGGGATTGTCTCGGCAATTACGCCACGATTAAAAATTATCTAATCACACGCAAACAAAGAAAATTTTCAATGAAAACACCTAAAGTCTCTAAGAAACAAACAATTGAATCATTCGCTTAAAAATCTAAGAGTTCAAACCACACACAAACAAGTAACTTTCCGTACTAAAATCACTAGTTGGTGATGAAATCCAACTTAGTAGAATTTTAACACGAAAAGGGCGGTTGGAACAGTTACCCCGACAACCTGCTTAATGAAACAGACTGGCACAATTTTCTTCACAAAACCATCTCGAGTGAAGAGAACCCCCCAGAGAGTCCAAGTGAGTCTAGTCGACGTCTGTTCCAGGTACAGTGGGATCTTCCCTCCACCGTCACCTTAGGAAGAATCCTAAAGATTATGGTCACTAAGGTTACCAACTGAAACAAATATACCTGGGGGAACAGTCTACGATCCGACACACACGCAAGGGCAGAGTAACAAAGCTCAATCCCCTTGAAGGCTCCTTGAAATAATCCAAGGTTTACCGACAAGTGACCCCTGGCTCCTCGTTAATGGTCTATCCGAGGTTTACCGTTTTTAATACGTGTATATCTTCTATCATTCCCAATGAGGAAGGATTGATTACCCCACTGGTTCAGATATGATCTCATGCTTGACTCCTTTAAGAGGAGCTTCCCAGAGCATACATGCAACAACTAGAATTCTTCCTACCGCAAGATTTGCTACTTGTTTGTTTTAGCTATCTTGGAGAGTTAATTACTCCCTACTCCAAGATACTAGCCTAGGCTATTTTGGTGATAAGAGCCCTAGAAATAAAAAGATTGCTAGATGAATTTTATTTAAGCGTTATTTTTAGGAGCTGTTTCTTAAGTCAATGGGTGCGGAAACGAAACTTTGGATGATGTGAAGACTCGACTTCCAAAAAACACTAGAATGCACCTATGATGATATTCAATTCTTTTTCTTTCAATGAACTTTCTATCTAAAGAAAGAGTTAGAGAATGCAATCTTTTAAATTCTTTCTTTAAACATGAAAAATGATTGAAAGAAAATATTTTGTCTTTTCAATAAACTATCAAAGCTCACGAGAAAAATCCTTTTCTTTTCCAAACTAGAAGCTACAAAACAATTTTCTTTCGAAAGAAAGCTACAAAAACTAAAACTACTCAAAACTACAAAATCTAATCTTGAGATCTAAAATCTAAATTGAGTAAAAGCTTTTAAGATTTTTTTTATGAATGTTTTCCTTAGTTGTTCAGCAAACTAAGAATCTATTCGTTCAGATAACAAACAGATCAAAAACACTCAAAATATGTTTTTATAAAAATGAAATTCAAAACTTTGAACCAAGTTTTTTCGAAGATTCGCAAAGAAACAAAAAGCCTAATTTCTTATTATAGGATGTTTTCCAAATCAGGTCGGATTCAAAAGACAAAAAGAGATCAATGTAATCTGAGATACTGAAAATTGTCAAAATTTCAAATCACTACAAAGACCAAGCGGAAAAACAATCCAATCGGCAAAATCTTCTAGAAAATCATCAAAACATTAACACTGTTGGAGTTCATTCACAAAAAATTCTTGAAAGAAACAATAATGAGTCTGGGCAGGAACCAAAGATCTAAAAATAAACTAGAAAAAGAAATCTAGAGGTTTTCTAAAAATTTTACAGGGTCCGCAGGTAACCAATATTGACAGGTGCGGTCCCACACTGTATTCTTTACAGAAAGTGCGAACCTGCCCGCACTGTCAAAGTAAGGCAGAGTGCAGTCCTAGGAAAAATTATAGAAAAACTTAAAATATTTCTAAATTTTCAAAAACAGAGAAAATCTAAATTTCCCATACAGATATGTATCAATCAAAAACCAGGAAAAAATGTTTCCTCAAATCAAAAATAAAAGAGAACCAAAAACAACAAGTTCTTTCCCCAGTGGAGTCACCATTTTGTTGTGTAGATTAATCCGTCTTGCGGACAAGACCGATCTCTCTAGTACTAAAAGTAACTAGCAACACACAACCAATTATACTAATATCTCTCTAAGCATATAAGATTCATAAAAACACTATATAGGTGTAAGGCCTACCTTATGTCCAACGCTTGCTTGATCTCGTTGAAGTCCTTCCCGTGCACTGAAAGAACGTTCCTCGTGAATCTGCAGTCACAAACAAGCAAAAAGATTACACAACACCTGCATAGACATTATTATAAACCATACTTATCATAATGATCAAGGAATTTATGAAATAAACCATGAATCGACAGTTTAATGAGAGAAATGAGTATATTTGTATTAACTTCAAATAAAGAAAACCTTTACAACCTGTGCCTTGATGTCGTGCAGGTCCTCCTGGGGTCCGAAGCAGGAATCTCTTCTACTTTGACAAGCATTGCACTCTTTGAACCAAGACGGATAGAGATGAGTGATTTAACCTCACAGAAAGTCTTAGTTAACTGAGTCTGAATCTCAACAGCATTTAACTTCAAATATCTTAAGCTTGAACTCCCTTTGAGGCTACCCAAGGCCTCTTTTTATAGTGGAAAAGAGGAGGTTTCTTGTTCCAAATATGAAGGGATAGAATCCTCCTTCAAAGGGATTAGCTCCTTACATCAAAGGGTTAGCTCCATCAAGTGAGGGATGCATGAACCTTCTCAAAGCGTATCCATTCCCGAAAATTCCCATCTAGAATCTTCTAGAATTCATCTAAAATTCACTTTTTATCTTTACTTTCTCGCCTTTTTGAGTTTTACAGAGGTCCGCACCCATGACACAAAGAACGTGCAGTATGGTTCCATAGGCAAGCTGAACTTTAGGTGCGGGACTGCAGGTAATGAATAGAGAAAGTGCGATACCAATATTTAGGGGATTTTAGGAACTTTTATCTAATTTTGAAAGCTTGATATGAGGAGCAGATATGTTAGACTTGCAAAAGGAGGAAGTATGAGTAATAATGAGCTCATACTCATAGTAAAATGTTAGGATGACAGATTTTAGTGTAACACTGAGATCATGGAGGGAATCAAATGTAATATCATAGAGCATTCATGATGAGATGATGGAGGAAGTGGTGCAGTAATGCACACATGATGGAGAGGGTGATCATTACATGCATGCATGATGGATTACATGGAGAGACAACACAGTCAAACATGGAGACTTATGTCCACATGCCCAACGCAGTTTAAAGGTGAGCCAGGGCTTGGGAAGGCTCACTTTGTATATAAGGAAGGTGAAGGTAGAATAGAAGGAATAATTTAGATTATTATTTATGATATGTTTAGATCTGGATTTGTCATTTGACATTTCTATGCATGCTTATGCTGTTTAGCTAAGTCTGCAGTGTTGTTTGGCACAAGGTGTTTCTGAGCGAGAATCCCACCCTTACGCACGAGGTATTTCGATGCATACTCTGGGAAGGTTATTCTGAGATGCCATTCATCATTAGGCATTGGTGCCATATTGTTCCTACTTTTTGCAGTCCACTCATCTTCAGAAATAATGCATTTTTGCATTAGGGTTTGACAGGAGGAGGTTGTCCTTTAGTATTTCAGCTGAGGAACCAGTGAAGAATTCATCCTTTCACTTTTTGCTTCAAGATCAACCTTCCAGCACTTCAGATCTATATCAGTCATCAGGACAAACATATTATACCTCCATGCAGCAGCAATCCCATCAAGAATTGCGTAGTCCATTCTTGTAGATCCATTGGAGGAGGGACGTTTTCATTGTTCTAGCTAGAAATATTATGGAGGATCATTCCTTCAGTTTGTATTCATTGTTTCCATATTTTCTAAGCTACATTTCATTATTCAGTAACATTCTAGAGAGTCTTCATCCTTGACAACGCAGTTTTTAGCAGCAGTTGTGTAACAATAACTGCAATCATCAAAGAAGGATTGAGGAGCTAGATCTTGAGCTTCTAGCTTGAGGATATAGTGAAGGGATCATACCTTCAAGCATAGATCTGATCTTGTGACATATTGAAGGCATATATTTGTCATATCTAGCTTCATATTTTCATACCCAACAGTTGTATAGTGAATCCATAAGAGGGTGATTTTCCTAGACTCATGGATTTGGAAAATCCTTTCTGGGTTATCTTGGGTTTCCATCATAGTGCTCAGATCTAGAATCATGGCATCATCGGAGCTCTAGATATCCATCGATCTGCATTTCCCTTTTTCAGCCAACAATCATATGTACATCATATACTGAAGGGACAACACAGTATTTCTTCCAGTAGCTCTCTAGTTATGCAGTGCCTACTTTGGCATGTTTTCAAGGTCATTCTAGGCCACTTGTTTAGTTAGAGTACCTCTATTTTGTACACTGTTGTAACTGAATAATCTCCATATTAATAAAATGACTCATCTATTCTATGTTACATGTGTTGTTCATAATCTTATGTGTACATATTCTTTGTTTCAAATATTGTGTTTGTGTATCAATGCATTATTCCATTTTGGGATATTACAGTGGTATCAAAGCATGATCTTTGGCTCAGCTTGTGGACATTCTTGACAACATATGAAAAACAGATAGTAGAGATCTACTATAATGGAGGGATTAAGTTTTGTCTCGTCTTTATTTAGAACTATGAAGGATATATCCAAGGAGATTAATGAAATGAAGAGAGAAATTCAAAAAGAAACCTCAAGAAGGTTTTAGAATGAAGAAGGTCCCAGTACTTCTTATTAGCAACAAATAAGACCGGAGAAGCAAAGAGCTTCACATCATTCTACTAGATCCCCTTTATTTGAGAAGGAAGGAGAAGGGTATGAATGTGAAGGAGGCTTGGGGCATGAGACCCTAAGAAAATATCTGTCTGATTACAAGTCACAACCAAGAGAATTAAAGGAGAATCTCTCTCTCCAACCATTTTTGCAACTCAAAGAAGAGAGGAGATCCAAAAGCAAAAATAGAAGAAAGAGGCATAGATTCGTCTTCCCTACATTTGATGGATCTTCCACAAGCACATTAAGGGACTGGAGGGAAGAATTATTTAGCTTATTTCTAATATATCCTATATCAGAAAGAGAGGATGTGGAGTTTACAGCGCTGCACCTAGAGGGTGAAGCAAGAGATTGATGGTTCAGTCAATTATCCCATATGAAAGTGTATACTTATGTGGATTTCATTCAAAGACTAAAGAAGAGGTATGGTAGGAATACACTAGAGACATCTCACATAGTAACATCTCCTATCATTGAGGAGCTAGTACATGAAGATCCCATGGAAGATGTCATGATTATCACTCAGGAAGAGGAGCCTCTACGACCACCAGTTGTAGTTGTACTTACATCAAGAGGAGGATCACTTGCATCTTTGCAAGATGGTATTGAGTTCTTGAAATTTGGAGCCCCGTGCATGATTGATGAGATGCATGATGAGGAGGAGACATATACCAGCATTGGTACAGTTGTAGAGATGGAGGCATCACTCTTACCAGCAGTTGGAGAGATCATTGCACCCAAGGAGGAAACTCTTGTGATCTTGCAAGATGTTTCTAAGTATCAGTTGAGCCACAGTATGCACCTACTTTCATCTCATATTTTTTCAGTACCTCTTATTGAAACTTATGGGAACATGCCATCAGGGCCATTGCATGACCAAATATTAGAACAACACGCCAATTTGAAGCAACAAAATATCATTATGTAAAGGAGCCTTGATCTAATCAAGGAAGAGATGAAGAACCATCCTAGTTTTTCATTATTGAACTGCATTCAACCCTTTGAGTTGAAATGTGCAGTTTCAAAATATGGGATGAGTATGATCCTATTTACAATAGTTGGCTATGAGTTTAGCATTGTGCCTTGCTATGAGACAATTTATACATCGTTGTTAATGAGCAGCAGTGAGGAGAAGAGGACCCATTCCTTATGGGAGAAATCCAATGGCAGCTTCACTCATGAAGCAATGGAGGTAAGGATGATAGATGGTAGACATGTTGAGATGGGAAAACTTTTCCCCTTTCAAGATGAATCTTTCTCAATGAAAATCTCACAGCTCAAATAGAAACTTCTACCTGCAGCAGATCCAAAACCTTACTGGTTTTGGAGGGCCATTGATGAGAAGAAGATCTCATGGAGAGATCTCATTGGAGGTGCACTTCAACATATCATGGAGTGCAAAGTCCTTCATCAGTTTGAGGAGGATGGTATTCTACAAAGGGAGGATACCATGCTTATGCAAAACATCATTCATCATCCACATTGGGATGAATGTTTGTTGATGTGGAGCAAGGGGTTTCAAAACCACTTGCAGAACTATGAGACATGCCAGAAAGAAGCATGGCTGTGCTGGTTGCTCTTGGGTGAGTATGGTTACTACCAAAAAACACATATTTTCATGATCCATACCTTGTACAACACTCATGTAATGAAGAAGGAGGCATGGCTGCATTGGATGCTCTTGGGTGAGTATGGTTACCACCCAATAGCTCATATTTCTTTGACTCATGCCTTGTGTATCAATGACAGAATGCAACAAAAAGAAGGCATGTTCACCTTGGGTGTTGAGAGAGTTTGACCATCACATAACATCTCCCATGTTTATGTGCTTTGTGTTGATTTTAATATGGCATAGTACTCTCATGATGTGTAATGATGGAGTTGGTTTATATTGGGTTGATATGACATTTCACATGTCAATCATTATGTTATTACTCTATTATTTACATGATAATGTGAAAAGGAAACAATAGATCTTGTTGCTTTAGCTTCTTATGGGGGAATTTGGTCCTACAAACTCCCCTACTTTGCATGATAGTGATGGAGGATGGCAGAAAGAGGCATTCCTCCGATGGCTCTTACTTGGAGAGTATGTACACCATACTTGGTTTGATGATGATGTGGTGGGGCAGCAAGATGCATTGTTGCTATGGCTTCTCTTGAGAGAATATGACCAACCCACTTCGTATTTTGATGGTGTGGTGTGGCAACAGGGAGCATTGTTGCGGTGGTTACAATTGGGAGAATATGGTTTGACATCTTTGTCTACCCATATGTCTCTACTTCTTATTTTGTTCAATGTTGGGATGATGCTTGGATACGACAAAGCCAACAGGGCTAAGGATGGAGGCATGAAGAGCCTCTTTTTACTTCATGTAGCATGGGATGGAGGTATACTTTGTGAGTTGGAGCTTTCCTTTGGTGGAAGGAACCATCTATCTTTATGTATCCCATGTATTGTGGAGGATGTTGGACAACTTATGGTTGTCACTTAGAGCTTCATGATTGAGGAGGGACATCTAGCTACACAGTTAGGGGTCACTCTAGACATTCTCGAGAGGCAACTTTGGTGTTGGGCATACATAACTCATCACAGCAAATGGGGAGACCTTCCTTGTGTGGATGCCATTTTCAGGGGGGCAGAGTGCTCTAGCATCTACTTTTGCAGTTGCTTGAGGAAAAGCAACATTTTTCCGGGGAGGACTGTAATATTCCAAAATTTTCACATGTTTATTGGAATATTAGAGTTCTTAATAAACTTAATTAATTAAGTAAATAAAAGGGTGGAGGGACCCGTAAACCTCAAAGATGAATAAGATCCACTTTTTATGTGTGAATGTGGATTAATTAGATCTAGATCTACATTATAGAGTAGTGGGACAACTACTTAATGTAAAAGGAGTGGAGATCATGTTTCATTAATGAGAAAGATCATGGAGGTTGAAGTAGTCAACTGATATCATGGAAGGAATCAAATGTAATATCATAGAGAATTCATGATGATATGATGGAGGAAGTGGTTCATTAATGCACACATGATGAAGAGGGTGATCATTACATTCATGCATGATGGATGACATGGAGAGACAACACATTCAATCATGGAGACTTATGTCCACATGCACAATGCAATTTAGAGGTGGGCCATGGTTTGGGAAGGCTCACTTTGTATATAAGGAAGGTGAAGGCAGAAAAGAAGGCAAGATTTAGATTATTATTTCTAATCTGTTTAGATCTCATTTTTTCAATTGACATTTATATACACGCTTATGCTGTTTATCTAAGTCTGCAGTGTTGTTTAGCATCGGGTGTTTCCGAGTGGGAATACCACCCTTACCCACGGGGTACTTCGAGTGCCTACTTTGGGAATGTTATTCTGAGCTTCCATTCATCATTATGCATTGGTTCCATATTGTTCCTACTTTATGCAACCCACTCATCTTCAGAAATAACACATTTCTGCATTAGGGTTTGAGAGAAGGAGGTTGTCCTTCAATATTTCAGCTAAGGAACCAGTGAAGGGTTCATCCTTTCACTTTGTGCTTCAATATCAGCCTTCCAACACTTCAGATCTATATCATGCATAAGGCCAAACATATCATACCTCCATGCAGCAACACTCCCATCAAGGATTGCGTAGTCCATTCTTGTAGATCCATTGGAGAAGGGATTTTTTCTGCATTCCAGCTAGAAATCCCATGGAGGATCATTACTTTAGTTTGTATTCACCATTTCCTTATTTTATGAGCTACATTTCACTATTCAGTAGCAGGCTAGAGAGCCTCCATCCTTGATAGCGTAGTTGTGTAGCAGCAGAGAGGGATTGAGGAGCTAGATCTTGAGCTTCTAGCTTGAGGATCTAGTGAAGGGATCATCCCTTCAAGAATAGATCTGATCTTGTGACATATTGTAGCCATCTATTTTTCAGATCTAGCTTTAGATCTACATACCCAGTAGTTGTATAATGAAGCCCTAAGAGGGTGATTTTCCTAGACTCGTAGATCTGGAAAATCCTTTTTGGGTTATCTTGGGTTTCTATCATAGTGCCTAGATCTAGAATCTTGGCATCATCAGATCTCCAGTTTTCCATAGATCTACATTTTCCTTTTCAGCTAGCAGTCATATGTACATCATTTGCTGAAGGGACAATGCAGTATTGCTTCTAGTAGCTCTCCAGTTACGCATTGCCTACGTTGGCATATTTTTAGGGTCATTCTAAGCCACTTCTTTGGCTAGAGTACCTCTATTTTGTACACTGTTGTAACTGAATCATCTCCATATTAATAAAATGGCTCATTGTTGAGGAGGTAAATCCCCTCTGCGGACAAAGGCGATCCCTACTAGCCCAGCAGGGGTCTAGCAACAATCATCAAATGCTACAGTGCAAGTTCCTAATTGCGAATAAATACGCCAATGATGGAGGCATACCTGGAGTCCAGTGCTATGATTCGTAGAAGAGATAGCGTTCCTGTTCCTCAGCCTTGGAAGATCACGATCCCCACGATCTCCGTGAATGGACACCTGCACATGCAAGAAACAACACAAATACAAGCATAAAATCCAGAATACGCAACTATTTATCAGTCAGAAAGGATATAACTCGTTATTAACATAAGTGAGAAACAGAGTGGAACCATAACCAGTAGTCATTCATTAATAAACAATCGAAAGAGAGTACAATCAATGTTCTGACGCCCCGGTATCCTTCGGAAGGGTCCCCAGTCATTCACGTCTCATAAAGCTCGCTAGGGAAAGGGCAAACCTCTCTAGAGTCTCTCGATGATAGTCTCCTTACTTGAGTCGGCCTTAAGGGAAGAAAGAGGGCTCTTATAGCACAAAGGCTCTTGGGAATTTGGAGATTCAAAGCTTAGGCACTTCAAGACTTTCAGCCCTTCATCCCCTTCATCAATGGATGAAGGCTATATTTATAGAGGAGAGGAGGAGGTTGGGATCCCTACAATAGTGGAAGGGAGGCCTTATCCCTTGGGAGGTTCCCCATAAGGTGGAAACAAGAGGCCAAAGGAGGAAGGTCGTGGTTATTCAGGCGAAACCACTCCTGATGACTCATCCACGAAGTTGTTGTAATCGAAACTTCGCCTCTTTTTTAAAAAACTTTCAAAAATCAAAGTGGCACAGGTGCTTAACTGGGATAGAGCGCCAATTGGCGCGGGCTCAATGTTAATTTTCCCCCATTGGCGCGGGTACATAACGGGCTACCATCGCCAAGGAAAAAACAAGTGTTTTAAGGGGTCTGCTCAGGAAATAATCAACAGAAGGAATGTTGCCCTCATGGAAAGGGATGCAATGATGGTATTTTCAAGGCATGACACTGCTTATTGGTCACATAAATGAACCTTCAATGGGCGAGACGGGGATTGCAGGGATGGTGAAAAATTACTGTGTAATAGATTCCCCCTAAAGCATGAGGCCCGAGAGAGAGAGGGGTGAAATGCTTTACGAGAACGTGTCCAACTGAAAACTCCGCCGTCAAAAAACCTGCGTGAAGGAATACAACTGATATCTCAAATACATGATGTATATGTGGTATGGACGCAGCCATCCAAAACAGAGTATACAATAATCCAGATCCAAGGTATGGACGCAGCCATCCAGTAAGGATCGATAAATAGACTCAGGTATGGTCGCAGCCATCCAATCAGTGAGTCATGTAAATAATCATAATAATCCACAATATCGCAGCCTGGATTACAACAGGCACAATCCAGGGTCTTGCGCTCCATCTCGACCCGAACAAAGTACAATTTCAAGCATGCGAATATGTGAGCTGAAGTCGAACATGCAAGAACATCGTCTGATTACCAGCCAATGATGAAAGCTATTAACAGACGTGAGAGGAACCAACAATAATGACAATGGCCCTCAAGGTACTACCGGTACAATCTACGGCGTGTGAATCAATGAGTTGGTGTCGAACACGCGTAGAATCACTCGATCAGAGGCCAATGATGAAAACCTCATGTCGAATGCGACGAACCTGCCATTGAGGCATGCAGGCTCCAAGGTACCATAAAGGAGTCTCTAGATCAACTTCCTGGATAATGAGCTGAAGTCGACAGGAAGTGACCTTGATCGAAGGTGGGCCATAATGTTTTCCACATCATCGACACGAGACAGAGGAACATGATGTTTTTGTTGTGAATCAGGATTGTATGAGAGTCAAAGGAAGGTTGATATTCACAGAGGTCAACTTCTCTTGAACACATGAATGACACGACAGTGAACTTGGCAGTATTTGACATCAACGGATCAGAGGTCATGGTGACGAGGCAATGAGCAGATGAGAGGTCACAAGGGATTATCCAAACCCACGGAGGCAAAGTGAAGAAACTAGATGAGATGTCCCCAACCTGACACGAATGCAGACAAGTGCCATGTTCAAGAGCGACATACTGCCGACACGACAATGATGCTGGTTCCATTTTCCCCACCATTTCGGTGAGTACCTCTTTATTTTTACACAAGCTTGAAGAGGATACCATATGCTTGTCATATAAATCCGCCCTTCGGGCGAATCCATCCTAGTGCATTTAACGAGCCCTAGGAAGGAGGAACTCGAATAACGTCATTTTGACTGAATCTAATGTCATCAGGGTTTAACGAGTCTGAAAAAGGGAGAACTCGACGTCTTTTCATGTTTAGAGAGTTTGAAAAGACAGCATAAAAGAAAACTCCAAAGGGTCCCTTTTCATAAATAGTTCCTCAGATTCGAAAAGGTAGAAAACAATATCCGAGAAAACCTCCTAGTCGCGATAGGCTAGGGTATTCCTTTTTCGTAAATAATCCATCCCAGCCCAAAAAAGGGGTAAACGTATACTGGGTAGATGTCATTTCGTGTCCACTTTAACGAGATCAAAACGACAAGGAACTCGGCAATCTTTTCATGTTTAGAGAGTCAGAAAATAGCTGAAAGATGACTCCTCCTGGAGGAACGAGTGGCATCAAGGGTAGCTACTGGTTCCAGTAATGGTGGAACTGCTCAGAACAAGTAAAAGTCAAGAGGCTGGCTAACAAGACCACTCATCGCAGCGGTTCCTCAGGAACGGGTAAAACAACCAAGTGAAGGCATATGATCGGCCAAGCAGATAGTGACGATGGAATGAGAAAACCAAGGCTCATCTGGCAAAAACAGGCTGATAAAATGACAATCACAAGAGGTAAAATGGGAAAGGTTTCATTTTTACACAAGCTTGAAATCAGAAAACTCTGCTTGAAGTTGGTTTCATTTTTACACAAGCTTGAAATAAAGATAAACTATGCTTGAAACCGGTTTCATTTTTACACAAGCTTGAAACGGAAACAAACTATGCTTGAAAAAGTAAGCATGCCCCCAGCATGGTGACTCAATTCGAGGTACATGCCCCCCAAGCTTCAGTCCATATGAAAGGCGGATGGAGTGAAGGTTGGTCGAGATCAAAGAGAAAGACTTCGTGGGATTTACGAGATCTAAACAAAGACTGAATTGAACGGGGAACGTGTTTCATTGTTTTAACGAAAGGGTTTGACACAATTAAAGCGTCTCAGACACCTTGTTTCATTTTTAAGGAGCTTGACACAAGACAAGGAACTTTGCTCAATGACCTTGTTTCATTTTTTAAAGAACTTGACACAAGACAAAGACTGCACTCAAACTAGACTTGTTTCTGTTTTAGGCCAGCCTGAGACAAAGGTGTGTCAATGCGTTGAACATTTTTTAAGGAGCTTGACACAAGACAAGGAACTCTGCTCCGACAACCTTGTTTCATTTTTTAAGGAGCTTGACACAAGAAAAGAACCATGCTCCGACTGACTTCATCATAATGAACAAGAAGTCAATGCTTCCAAGAGTTCCACTCTTGATGGAAGGAAAACATCCTGGAAGTCAGGACCCAATGCCCCCAGCACTTGATGCACGATGGCATCATCACTGAGCACAGGCACAGGGTAGGTAGCCACATAGTTGACCTGCGGTGAGGCAGATATAACGGGTGGATAAAAACCAAGAAGGGATGATGGCGGGCCAGTAGCCACATTAGGACCAAAGAACGAAAGCTGATAAATGGTCACGATTCGTCCTTCATGTGGAAAACAAACCACACGAAAAAGGGAGGAGACAAGCGCTCCCATGGCATAGGTGTAATCGCACCCTAAGAGCAGATTGAAATCTAAGGGGCCTGGAACAACCATCACGTCCATATGGACAGTTTTACCTCCCAAAGTAACCGATAACCTTGGAAGGATCCCCAACGGTTGACTCGTCCTTCTGTTAAAAGTCAACAGATTCTGCGTAACAGGCGCAAGCGGCGGCGAACCGAAAGCTTGCCAGGTAGTTGAGGATAAAATACTAACAGAGGCACCTTCGTCTATCATGGTGTTGGGTATGACCAGACCAAGAGCCTATACTGTGATCTCGAAAGGCACGTAAGACGGAAGGCGGAATCCTGCAAATCGACTCCAATCAAAGGAGGCGACCAGACTACTTAGAGGGGATACCATCGAACCGAGAAGGTCTTCCCCTGGTGTTACGGAAGCAGGAGCCTCCTCCATGACCTCCATCTCGAAGGCGGGAGGAGTATCCTCCGGAACCTCCATCACGGGAGGTGGAGGAGCTGCTTCTTAAGGTGTAGGGACAGGAGACTCTCTCTCCAAGTCCGAAGAATCTGAAGAAACTAGAAGAACACGAGGAGTGTGAGATCCACTCTCGACAGAAAATACCTGGTGCATCGTAGACGGGGCCAGTTCAACTGATCCCACGACCAGTGGTTGGTCGGGGATGGATTCCTGAATATGAATTTCCGGGGGAGTGGGATCGACCAAGGATGACTCTTGACCAATCATAGGATCAGCTGGCGGAGGACTCAAAGAAAGTTGTTTGTAACCAGCTGGGAGGCATGGTGTAGAAACAGTTGAGTTGTCCAAAACTCGCTTGGCTTCATCCATATAAGAACAAAGGTGAATGGCATGATGCCCTTCACACAACTTATAGGGATTGGTGATCTTACCCTGCTTCTTAAGAGCCTTATCAATACCAGTTGAAGACGTACCCCCAACCTGACTCCTGGAAGTCAAAGGCAATGACGGATGACTGTCGGACCATCCTTCGAGCACCTTGGGGATGCCAGGGCAGTCTCGAAGAAGATGGTCTCCCGTGCACAACAGGCAAGGGAACTTGACTTTCCGTGGAGGGTTGGAAGGTTTATCGAGAGGAGATATTTCAGAAACAGTGGCTGCACTTTTAGCCTCTCGCTTATCAGACTTCTTCTTCTTTGTCTTCTTCTTCTTCTTCTTAACCACCTGGTTACTCGAATCCAGGCTTTCACCAGGCGAAGTAGAAGATGAGGATGCAGAAACAGGCGAAGAAGGGGAGAGGTCCACCTTGGAATCAACATGATGTTGTTCAGGTGGAGGAACTGATTGAACAGTAGCGGAGATATTCAGGACCACAGAGGTTGAAAACAACCAAACAGGCAACCCAACAGTTAACCCAGGAAGGGACAATGTTGCCATGTAAGGAGCACCAACATTTCCAAAAGGAGGAAAATGACCAGGATTCCCTTCTAAGGGGATTCCTTGGTTGGTAAACTCTGAAAAGGTTTCCATCAAAACTCAAAACCACACACGGGCTGAAAAAGAGTCAAGACACACGATCAAACGGTCAATAAGCAAAATCTTAGAGGGCGTGTAATCGTGGGTGATTAATTTTTACCACATTGAAAAATAAGAAACTTTACCATTTCATGTTTTAAGAGTCGAGAAACGATAAAAAATATGACTCTATCTCTTTCAGATTTGACACAAGCGTGAAAGGACAAGCACTTGGCGATCTTTTCAAGTTTAGGGAGTCAGAAAAGACCAAATGACTGCTCGGGAATACTAGGCAAAAAGGGTGTACCAAATAACCGTGAACTGCAATATACACCTTGGTTTCAATAATGAAAGAGAAATCAACCAAGGAATTTCCGTACGTGCAAGCAATCTCCCCGAATGCTGTGTTCGATGTATCACGGGTATAGGGCAGCAGACTCGACTTCCTGTGGATAAAGGATTGAAAACCTAGAGGGGTCTCCCTTTATATACGTGACGGTACGAGGAGCACAAGTCTGTACTAGCGTTGTCTAAAGCCAAAAGGCGAACGATAGCTGCTAGGTTTAAAGACGCCGGAACACATCTTTAGCCTAGACCTCTAAATGTGTTTCGTTAGATTCCAATGCTGCCTTAGTGTAAATTGAGTAGATTTTAAGGTTGATCTTCAATTACGTTTCAGTTTTCAGGCCCTAATGAATGTGTTGTTTCAAAAACTCCTAAATGCAAAACTACATGCCACAGTACATCATTTTGTTCGATGAATACTAGCTACAGAAGAGTTGAGAGCTCTTACACAAACAAAATGATCAGAAGACAAACAATGAGATCTCTAATGCAACTAATGAAATTGAAATTTTTTCATTCAAATCACTAATTACTAGTAAAATCTAAAAATTTCAATTTGCACTAATCAACCAAAAGCAAAAGAGATTTTTTTTGTAATTTTCAATGTTTGATAGCTAGATGCACTAAACAAACTGAAAATAAACGGAAGCAACTTGAGAAACGATATTGAGAGAGCAAAACGAACAAATTTCACTCAATGACACAAGAAATCAGATCTCAAATCGACCAAAGTCTCTCAAAACCAAGAAAAAGACTCAAAGGCTCCAATGGACCGTGTGATCTAGGCCCAAAGCAAGACCAAACGAAATTTGAATGAAGAAACGAGCAATCACCCAAAAATCGCAACAACACAGTGAACAACTACTAAAAGAATGCGGAGGAGCGATCAGAGAGTCGACTGGATAAACGAAACACCAAAACTCCCAAGGAGGGCTCGATACACAAAGCCACTAGATGCCCTAGGGCTTAAAACGTGAAATCGATAGATAAAATCAAAAAACCAAAGGACGAAGGAAAATTCACAGTCAAACAGGACCCCAACACACTCAGGTAGTCGAAGAATTAAGAATAAAAACACTGACCAGACCTAGAGAGCTCAAAACTGAGAAAACTCAAATACCCTACAGGAGTGGCGTGACTGTAAGGCTGCAACTGGCGCCAGCAAGCAATTGGCGCAGGCGATACAAAAGCAACATGCACCAATTGGCGCGAATGTCAGGCTAAAAATCACGCCAGTTGAGTTTCTCAGCCCAGAAATAAAAAAGAACTACTCCAGAAGAAGATCAATGTAAACTAAGAAAACCAAGAAGAAAAAAAACAACAAAAGAACCCAGCCCAGAAGGCTAACGAAGCAAGGAAAATCATAAAACAATCAAAATGAGACAATCCAAATGAGACAGTGAAAACTAGATGAATCCCCAGTGGAGTCGCCAAATTGTTGAGGAGGTAAATCCCCTCTGCGGATAGAGGCGATCCCTACTAGCCCAACAGGGGTCTAGCAACAATCATCAAATGCTACAGCACAAGTTCCTAATTGCGAATAAACAAGCCAATGATGGAGGTATACCTAGAGTTGATGCTATGATTTGTAGAAGGCAGTTCCCGTTCCTCGGCCTCGTGAGATCCGATCCCCACAATCTCCATGAATGGACTTTACATGAAGAAACATTCCCGCAAAATCAAAATACCACAACTATATATCGATCAGAAGGATGTAATCCCGTTATTAACACCATGGTGAAAACAGTGGATGACACCACTACGTAGTCATTCATTAATAAGCAATCGAAAGAGAGTACAACCAATGTTCTGACGCTGAGGTCTCCTTCGGAAGGGTCTCCAGTCGTTCACGTCTCGCAAAGCCTGCCAGGGATGGGACAAGCCTCTCTTAGAGTCTCTCGACGATAGTCTCCTTGCTTGAGTCAGCCTTAAGGGAAGAATGAGGGCTCTTGCAGCATGAAGGCTCTTGGGAATTTGGAGATTCAAAGCTTAGGCATTTCAAGACTAGGACCTTGACCTTCATCAATGGATGAAGGCTATATTTAGAGAGGAGAGGAGGAGGTTGGGATCCCTACAATAGTGGAAGGGAGGCCTTATCCTTTGGGAGGTTCCCCATATGGTGGAAACAAGAGGCCAAAGGAGGAAGGACGTGGTTATTCAGGCGAAACCACTCCTGATGACTCATCCACGAAGTTGTTGTAATCGAAACTTCGCCTCTTTTTTAAAAAAAATTCCATAAACAGAGTGGCGCGGGTACAACACTGGGACAGAGCGCCAATTGGCGCGGGCTCAGTGTTAATTTTCCCCCATTGGCGCGAGTACATAACGGGCTACCAGCGCCAATGCAAAAACAGGTGTTTTTAGGGGTCTGTTCAGGAAATGATCAACAGAAGGAATGTTGTCCTCATGGAAAGAGATGCAATGATGGTATTTTACAGGCACTGTACTGTGTAGTCCTGAGAAATGAACTTGCAATGGTAGGGAAAGCGGGATTGGAAGATGAACGACAAGGCGAGACGGGGATTGCAGAGATGGTGACAAATTACTGTGTAACACTCATCTATTATGTGTATATCTGTGTTGTTCAAATCTTATGTGTACATATTTTGTGTTTCAAATATTGTGTTTATGTATCAATGCATTATTCCATTTTGAGATATTACAAAAATCGAAGTTCTTTGAGCTACTAAAAGAACTCAAATTTTCAATAAGACAATTTCACTTTCCACCTTATCATGTTAATTTTCAAGATGTTGCATAGGATAAAACATATTCGTTATCTACATGGTTACGAGAAAATATATGGAATAATTTTATTTTATTTTTTAAGTAATAATGAATATTATTGTGTATATAATATAATTGTCAAAATAAATATATACTAAATTTTTTTTATTTATATTTATTTTTTTTGAGTTTATAATCATATTACATTTTGTTTTAACTAAATTTCATTTTAACCTAACACTAGATTTTATTTCAATTAAAGTAGAAGTAGAAAAATAAATGTAAAGCCTTTTCCACTAACCATAATAAAATTAACAACAAACAGTTTTTAATAATTATAATAATAAAAATCTTTAATATTTATGTTAATAATTTAGATTTTAATATTTATTTTAATAATTTAGATTTAAATTTAAAGTGTTTATTGATTATTACATATATTTATATGGATTTAACACTATGATGTAAAATTCAAGGGGTGAAGCAAGATCCTCCTTAAGTCAAGAAACACATAAACACTTTAAAGCACAAAATACTAAATAATTGAGAATCTCATAATCCATGAAATATAACATATTAATAATATTGTCATAATTTTTAACTAATTTTCCTTTTAGTTGAAAATAACATATATTTTTTTCTTTCCATGTGAAAGATATACATAAATCACACAAAAAAGTGATATCCTCTATCAAAGAGGTTGGTTTACATAGATTTTGCAAAGTGGGATTCACTTCTTGATTTTGATAATGCCATGGTTGCAGTCATGCACATATGAGTGTTGCAAACAACAATTACTTCATTTCTTAAATGATGATAACCATTCCATGGTAGCGAGGAACACAATTTTATAATGTAAGCAACAATTTAGTTCATTATTTTAATAATAGGATCTACTCCACACTTATGAGGAAAAAAGAGACTAGTGTTGAAAACAACAATTTAAGTCTAACCAGAACTACACTTACAAATTACTAATATTGCTAGGCTCATTTTAAAGAATATACTTTTGTTGAATTTTCAATCATTTTCAAACTTTTGAAAGAATATACTTTTGTTGAATTTTCAATCATTTTCAAACTTTTGAAAGCATGCAAATCCAAATATTTATATGTTATTTCCATATCCTTTTTACCTTTTATTATGTAATGTTGTTTGAACATTTTTTTTCAAGAATACTAGTGCAAGTTGTTATACATATGGTTTTTCTATGTTGTATGTGAAAGTTATATTTTACAATTAACACTTAATTTTTGTGTGTGTATTGCTTCTTCAAACATGTTACCAATGGTTTATTACTAGGAGAGTAGTTCACCTAGACTTACTAGGTCAAGTTATGGACTATTCTCAAGCTCCAAGTTTATGAGAACCCATGGTATTCATGTGGAATATAGCCTATTTAAAAGCTAAAAGACTCCAAGTATTTGGTCCTTTACTCAGAATGTTGTATATGACATCTTTAGTTATTTCCAAGCTCTAGATTTATGAGAAACCATGGTATTCATGTGGAATATAGCCTATTTAAATGCCAAAACACTCCAATTATTTGGCCATTGATTGAGAATGTTTCAGATGGTTTCTTTACAATTTATGGTTGAACCAAAACTTGAATAAGGTGAGGTACTTAGCCAATTGACTAAGAATCCTACTCACAAATTCATCTCCAATGCCCATTGTGTCTACAACTTGCAATGTACGACCATCCACTCTCCCACTAAAATAGTGATACATATTAATCACCTTAATGTGGATTAGGATTTGGGAGAGTGGTTGGGCTTACAGTGTAATCTATAGACACAACAAGTGTTGGTGATGACTTTGTTGGAGGGATTCTCAATAAATTGGCTAAGTACCTCATCTTATTGCATGCATAGATCAAATTGAAATATTAAAGACACCATATGAAACATTCTCGGTAAATTGGCCAAGTGTCCAGAGACTTTCTTCCTTTAAATGGGTTATATTTCACACGAATACCATGGGATATCATAAAACTAGAGCTCTAAAATTGTTGGTAAGTTGACTGAGTCATGTTTATGATGTGAACGACCCTAGAAATCATCCCTTAGATACCTAGTAGGGAAGCTGTATAATTTAAATGGTTTATAAATGTAGATAGACATTAGTCCATGATAAGTGTCATAATACATCTAATAAAAAATAACTAATTATAATATTTTTATTGTTTGTTAAGTTGCATGAGTCGTGAGATGACTACATGTTTAACCTTTGGCTTGAGAAAATCATGACCAAAGGGCATTTAAGCTATCAAAATTGACCTGAGAAAACCACAACCCACAGGAATGTAATATGTCTTATAAATATCTTTGGTTACAATACCATGGACCAATGCCATGACTTATCAATACCACATGCCCACTATGACACATGTCAATATGACATTTTTTTAATTAATTATTTTGATATAAATTAATTAAAATGGCATAAATAACTTGATATAAATATTAACCCTTTCTCTATGAATACTACTATGACACTTCTAGCATATTCCATGGAGGTTAAATCGCTACCTTCGGAAATATTTGTGAATTTTTTTTTCTTTAAAAAATAAATAAATAAATGTCTTATGAACTATGTTTTTTTTTTTCTTTAAAAAATAAATAAATAAATGTCTTATGAACTATGAATCATATATGATATGATGCATGCCCACACACACACACACACACACACATATAAAATGTAGGTTTTTCTATATTCTCTCTCTATAATATAGGTTTTGCTATATATAGTATTTTATAGAGTATCATTGTGCCAAAACTGTTGTCATTGTTAGATTATTTTAGGCATTTTTTAATTTTATTTTTATGGTTGTTTTTCCATGAAGCAAGAATGGTTGTGAGGTTGGGATGCACCTTATGAAATTTTTCAAAACCCCCATTTTTATAAGAAGGCGATCTTATCAATATCTTTCACATGGTATTTCCCTTCCTCTAGACTCTTTAACATGACTTGATTGCTTAAGTTTGGCACCCCTAGCATCTTAAGATTGTTTGGTTTTCTTAGATACCCCTAACATCATGTGATCGATGTCTTGCCCCAACATTAAGATGAAGTCCCAACATATAAGACTTAGAAAAATAATTATGTTTTCCTACTCAATTATATATATATATATATAATAGAGGATTTTCTATATATAGTATTTTATAGAGTATCATTGTGCCAAAATTGTTGTCATAGTTATATTATTTTAGACATTTTTTATTTTATTTTTATCTTCTTAATTGGTTGTTTTTCCATGAAGCAAGAATGGTTGTGAGGGTGGGATGCACCTTGTGAAAATTTTCAAAACCCCCATTTTTATAAGAATGTGATCTTATCAATATCTTCCACATGGTATTTCCCTTCCTCTAGACTCTTTAGCATGACTTGATTTCTTACATTGGGCACTCCTAGTATCTTTGGTCTATTTTCTTATACATTATATATCCCTAACATCATGTGATCGGTGTCTTTCCCCAACATTAAGATGAAGTCCCAACATATGATACTTAGAAAAATAATTATTTTTTCCTACTCAAGTCTATCTTACATAAAAGCGTCCTTGGTTTACGTACAAGCTAAAGGTTGTATGAAAAAAAAATAGAACATGTTGAAAATAATGATATATTGCGAAGTATGGAGTGTAACCTTTTGTATTTTTTTAAGCATAGAATTTTATGACCAAGGAAGTTTAAACTTGCAATTCTCAATCCTAATGAGATAGGAATTGTAGAAGTATAGAAGCACTAATGCAACTTTTGAAGGTGCATGTAGGTGACTCAAAATATTTGATTTGATGTGGTAATTTGATTCAAAAATAGTTTAGACATGATTAGTAAGAAAGAATGGTTTGAAACCTAATGGTGCAATCTATGGGTTAATCAATTATGTTTATCCAAGATCACACTATTGAGATAAATGGCAAAGGGAACGTCCATTAATATTATATAATAGAAAATTATAAGATATAATAGGTGTTACATATTCTGGATTGGAAGAACTCTTATTACCTTTTTGATAAGGATAAATGACCCAAAAACTATTAATAAATATTCTCTCGAGTATGAGGTCCCAATTAGACCTCACGACATTTTGAGTAAGAAACCCATCTAGATTCTATCCCAATAGTCATTTTTTGTTTTAATAATGCTATGAGATATGAATGATGATCACAACAGGGGGATGTCATTTCTAACCTAAAACTAACTAAATGAAAAAAATCAACTTAACTGGAATTACTAACAATCGAATGAGGATAAAAATTAAGTAGTGATGATTTGATAAGCATATAGATGCACAATCAAGGAAATAGTTAATTGATATCTAGGACAATAATGAATTCTTAAATTACAAGAAAGAATCCAAAATAGTAATTATTGTGATCTAATAAGTGCACATTATTCAAAATTTCAAAAATGAAATGATCAAAGCTGCGAGAAGAGGCTATCTATCCCATAAATTAGTGTGTGACCTAGCAACAAAACATCTCACAAAATACACATGTAACTTGAAAGTGTTTAATAAGATTCCAAAAAGAAAGACATGATGCATGTGGAAATAAAACTTAAATAATGGCCTTCAAGGCTTATTAATATTGCAGCAGTTAATACAGAAGTGTCGACCTCCTATCCGTGTTCTGCAGGGAAACAAAGAAATTTAAAAAATTTAGAACCCCTCATACTTGGAGTTTTATGATATTTATGGATAGAGTTAGTAGATATACATTGTGACGATTGAGCTTCTTTTAATTCACTTACAACTATTCAACAACTCACAATTTACAAATCTAATAAATAAAATGATTTAAAACCCTTTGAGATGAGGTTGGTCATTTTTACAAATTGATTGGATCTTCAATTGGGAGATCCATGATGTCTTTAAGATAAGCACACGTATTCCATAGTGTGATGGAATCATATTCAACATATCGGGCAATAATCTATCTGTGAATGCATGATACTTTGTTATGTTCTAGGAGACAATTGGTTTGTCTTTCTTTAGTGAAACTAGGAAGGAGTTGAGGATCATATTTTTCTTAGTAGGGTTAGCAAGGTGTTGCTTTAGGTTTTCCTTAGTGAACTTGTTGGTGAAGACACTAAAATATAGTTATTTTTCATTTAGAAACTCCTCTAACTATTTTCTTTCTTTGTCACTTTTCTTTGCCTCTCCCTAGGCCCAAATTAATGGAATTCTATTCATTTTGATTATTATTTCAACCAAGGAATAGTGCTACTAATATTGTACCGCTAACCTAGCTATATCATTTTCTAGATTCTCTTGTATCTATACAACTTGAATGCTAGCAATATATTCATATGCCAATTATTGAGTGCTAATTCTAGCAATGTTTAATGTGACTTGAGAATATTATTTGGGCCACTGCTCTAGTTGGTTGACAACATTCACGACTCCTTGAATTTGGATTCCTTGATCCTTAGCTATTTTCCAAAGTGATAATAACTTGTTTGATATTTCCTACATGATATGTAAATAAGGATATATTTGTAGGACTCTTAGCTAGTGTGATTCCCAATTATTTTATTACTATGTGGCCTCATATGATTTATAGAACTATTGATGATACTAAATCAATCTCCACTATAACTAAATTTAGTTGAGCTTCCAGTGGTAATTTCCGGATCTTTTGTCTTCCTTAGCTCTTCTTCTTAGCTCCCTCTCTCCCAATGTCTTCTTCCTCCTACCTTTTATGTTCAATCTCTTGATCTAATCTAGTATCTTGTTATGATATCAGATGTATTTTCATGGGTTGATGCTTTTATATTTTCCTGAAAATTTTCCACTTTTGCTTGGGTAGGATCGTAGCCTACTCTTGAGAGGGATTTTGTCAAACTGAAATAATTGTTCTATTTATTTTTCTCTACCTAGGTGTCTAAATAATATTCCCACTTGTATTGCATGATCTATAATTACCATTCACTAGGGACCATGGTTAATACCTATGGAACATCAGGTCCCCAAAACAAAAAAGTGTCGGAGCCACAAAATATCCCTTGTCCCTCTTGACACTCTTAAATTCATATGTGTCAAGTGGAAGGGCATGTCTCGCCATGGATTCTTCTTGTTCCTTGAGAGAGCTCCATCAATTCCTACATAAAACTAAATTTCTTGGAATACTACACCTATCAATTACAAATGTGGGTAGTAGGTGGGGAGGTTTTGTTGGGACAAAGAATTTGATGAAAGTGCCATCTAGATACACCAACTAATCACTGACAAAGGGTGCTACATGTTTGGCTCTTTCTGACATACATAAGTTGTCTCATTCAAATGGAGTCCATTACAAGGCAGACAAAAAAAAATATTACAAATCTATGGATAAGCTGGTATATAATGATCCTCATATGGGATCTTGTAATAAATATGATCCAACTCCTTGTGAAAAGCCTTGAAAAATCTATGCATAAGTTGGCATATAACGATCCTTATATGGGATATTGTAATAAATATGGACCAACACCTTGTAAATGGTCCATATCCCGTTCATGGCAAGGAATGGCATATTGGCACAAATTAAGTCCTTGAGGTAAGAGGCCATGAAAACTAAATTTTTTTGCCTTCTTCATGGTTTTGATTTTGTTCAATACTATTCCTTAGATAGCACAAATTAAGTCCTTAGAGGTAAGAGGCCATGAAAACTAAATTTGTTTTCCTTTTTCAGGGTTTTGATTTTGTTCAATACTATCCCTTAGATATCTTGACAAGATGTTTGCTGAGTAGAAAAATCCTATTTTTGACTGCCATAGGTAATTAAAATAATATATGGAATGCACTTAGTCACATGATTGAGTTATGGAGTTCAGGTCACTCAACAATCTTACTATCTCTCGCAACGGATTTATAACGAAACAACGATCTTATTATCTCTCGCAGTGGATTTATAACCAGAAAAGAATCTTATATATGGCTTAGTGGATTTATAACCAGATAGATTTCCCCATTATTTTTGGCTTCAGATATAGTTAATCACCCTCTTTTTCAATTAATTTGTATTATGTCCAGTCTCTTTTTTTTGGGAATTATATTATGCCTAGCCTTTTTTTTGGGGTAGGGGTTAGAAATTACATTTAAATCATTATCGTTGAAGAGATTCACTGAGGAAAGAAAAATAGATAATCTCAGAGAAAATAAACATAATTGCAGAGAAAAGAACCATCATGACCTTAAAGGCATAAGTACCCAATTCCAATTCCAATTCCAATTCCAATTTGGATTTGAATGGGATTCGATACAGTAAAATATATTGACTTTAAATTTATAATTAAACTTTTCCATATACTCATTTTAAAAAAATATAAACTTTATCTCACCATTCCTTTACAACCAAAGATAAAAACAGCAACAACGACAGTGATTCAAAAACAAGATCCAGAATATATGGGTCATGGATCATAAGCTTTTATGGCCATTCCCCCACAACAAAAAGGTAAAAACAAAGACGACGATGCCGATTCAAAAACCTATTGGTCATAAGCCTATTAGATACTATTTCCTAAATGTTTACTTCAAAAACAATTAAGACACTACTACATAAAGGGGGGTTTTAAGACAATATTTAAGACAATTTTTGGTTAAATTGTCTTAACTTAAGACAAAAGAAAACTTGTGTATTGTCTTAAATATTGTCTTTAAGAGGGTGTCTCAAATAAATTGTCTTAAAATAGTGTCTCTATAAAGACAATACATAACACAAGCATTTTTGTCTCTCCAAAGATAGTTTCATTTTTTGTCTCTCTAGAGACAATAGTAGCACTACAACACAAAGTGGGGTTTTAAGACAATTTTTGGGTAAATTGTCTCAAATTATTGTCTTAAAATTTGTCTCTATAAAGACAATAGTTGGAATTAAAGACATATTGTCTTTATGGAGACAATGTCTTTAATCCTATCTATTGTCTTTCTAGAGACAATATAAAACAATGAATCTAGAAAAATATCTCACCATTAAAATAAATCAATATAAAATTATTTAATTAAAAAAATCTACAATATCATTGAATAATTTATATTAGGGTACAATGGAATCGAACCACCAACCTCCTACATGGCAGGTGCTCTTCCATTGAGCTAGCACTCTTTAAAGAATTATGTGAGGAGTTATGGCAGTCCTTGAAATTGTATAATAGGCATTGATTTTTAAAAAATGTTCAACACATAATGGCATAATCCTTGTAAAATATATAATCATGCAAGCTCTTATTTTTAACTTAATAAAAAAGAAACTCAATGGAGTTAGCCCAGTGTGACACCCTTGTAGCTTGACTTGCACAAAAAGCTAATAATAAACAATAATCTACAAACAAATTAATCTAGCCATACAAAGAAAATTAACTAGAATTAGCACAAGCAATACAACCACTACCCAAAGAGCTACACCAACTTGCTAGTAGGCACTGATGACACATATGATGTACACAACAAGCCATGACTGCATCGTCAACTCATTCAAGATAGATTGGGCACTCTCCTCATTCACCGTTACTAATTTCTTTGACCACTTCTTCAATGTAAAATTTTGAACGTATAGAACTAGAATCTCCATTAACACACATTTAGCTTCCTAGAAGAAAATGACTTGCTCGCTTATACATAGTAAGGAAGCTATAAATAGTTAGCAACAATGGCTTTAGTAACATACAGAAAAATGCTGTGAAATGTTTAACTTTAGAAAGAGGGAAAAAAATGTTGTATTTGATGAAATTGTTTGTCCAATATAAAGAGAGTTCAGTAAAAATGTTGTGGTAAACACAAGTTTGGGTTTAAATTATAAATTTAGCTAATTCAAAATCAAAGAAGCTTTTGAATAATTAAAAAGTAGCTATTGGTTGGCTAGATGACCCTCCCTGAAATGGCCATTACCTCAGCTAAGTAAACCTTGCTGAAGAAAGGTCCTTGCCTTCTCTATATTTTAGGGCTCTTCCTTTCACCAAGGAAAAGGGGTTTCCTTCTCTTGGCTATTGTCTCATAGTGGTTTGGAGTTTTGATACCATAAAGGTGTACCCAATAAAAAAAATTATTTTTTTAGAGAAGTGGAAGATCATTACAAAATGTTTATAACATAATCCTCGTGAATGAGGACATGTGGAAGTCTTCTGATGGATGGAATCTCTATACAAAAGTTCAGTCTAGAGATATATTTCCAACAGAGAGTTTTTGGCATCAGCTCTACTTGATTTTATATTACCTAGGACTTGAACTCCACAGAAATCCAAGAAGAAATCTTTAGTGAGATATAAAGGATTATAAAGGAATGTATGAAAAGTATTAACCATCATAAAAAATAAATTGAATTATGTGCTCTGCTGCATATACAAACAAGATGCTGAAGGGAGGATAATTACATTGCAAGAAGTGTAAAGGGTGGGTGCTCTCAGTCAACTCTTTGACTATCGTTGTCATTGTAGCACATGAGGGTGTGAATTCTATCAACTTTGTATATGTATGTCATTGTGAATTATATGTTCTGTTATATATACAGATAGGATGCCCGAGGATAATTGCATTGCAAAAAGTGCTGAGGGTGGGTAATGTATCAACTCTTTGTATATGTGTCTGTCATTGTGAATTATGTGCTTTGTTATACATACAAACAAGATGCCAAAGGGAGGATAATTGCACTGGGTATTTATCATCTTTGTATATTGATTCCATTGTAATACATCAAGGTGAGAATTCTATCAATTCTTTGTATACATGTGTGCCATTGTGAATTATGTGCTCTGCTACATACAAACAAACAAGAATTTATCATCGTTGTATATTGATGCCATTGTAATACATTAGCATGAGAATTCTATCAGCTCTTTGTAAATGTGTGTCATTGTGAATTATGAGCTCTACTATATACATACAAACAAGATGCCCAAGGGAGGATAACTGTGCTGCAAGAAGTGTAGAAGGTGGGTAGCTATCAACTTTGTGTGTCATTCTAATTCTGTACTATACAGAGGGTGTGTATTTATCAACTCTTTGTGTGTGTATTGTGTAATTGTGATGATGTACTAAATTTAGATGGTTAGCTGGGACTTATTGAATATAAATGTTAACACAAACCCATTTAAATCACCATATGGATCCCTGGGATATGAAAATTCTAGGTACATATGGTACAAAGGTCAGATAGATAGGTTTAGTTGTGTAGTAGTGCTGAATGGGAGGTTTTATTGTCCTTAATGAGTTAAAGGTTAAGAACATGTGTTTCCTTCTAAAAGGCCACAAGTTCAAATGCAGAGGGTAAGAACACATGTTTCCTTCTAAAAGGTTACACAAGTTCAAATGAAAAGGAGGGTAAAAAATATTTACTCCTCCCTTGATTTTAACAGTAACTAAATTAAAAATTAAAAAATGATTCTGCGAAGATTTTCTAATCATGTTTCCCTAATGGATTTTTAGTGTTTAAAGTAAAAACAATTGTTGTATTAGTGAGAAATTCCTTGTTTTATATCCAAGTATCCTATGCAAAGAACTGGTAGACTAGTAAAATCGAGTTTTCAAAAAAATAATTAATGGCATGGAAAAGAGAATTTGACATGCATAATGGAGAAGAGATTTTGACAATCATACTTGGATCTTTGGAAGTAAGAGTTCCAGTCTCAACAAAATCACAGTTCAAACTTTTCCGGCCTGCAGATTGATATTATGCATTCATGGCATAAGTAGTATGAGATACCATTGTATTTGGTAAATAGAAAGGACCCCCTTGTTGAATAGGCCTACAGTCAATGCCCTTCCCACAAGCGTAGTCCAAATTTCCTTTCAAAGATTTTTCATCAACACCGGACTTGGCAATGCACCAAGCTTTCCCAATAGGAGGAGCTGTAATAGGACCACCAGCGTGCGGAGCAGTAGGAGATTGACCCGTACTCTGCCACATTCACAGGTTATCTCCTCATTAATGATGGTAAAATTTTAGATACTTTAGCTTATTCAGATTTAATTTTTGCTCTAGTAACGCTGAGGAAGAGGATATAATATCTTCAATGTATATACCCTTCTGCCTTTTGCTCTCTTTTGTAAGATATAAGTATTTTGCAATTATAAACACAAGAATATTGGTAAGCCTATACAACTCACCTTTAGGATGTTACCTCGTTTCTTATCAAGGACAAGTCCTCTGACCATGTATCTCCAATCAAATTTCCACTCCAGCAACTACATAAAATGGGGTTCAAACTTCAAATTTGTGCAGTCTAGAATGAAAAGGTTATAATCTAATGAGAATATAAATGCAATCAGAATGAACAACTAAAAAAACAGTGACAAACATATTTATTCCTTTCTTGAAAGTGCACCCCTATACTTTAGCTTATTCAAATTTAATTTTTGCTCTAGCAATGTTGAGGAAGAGGATATAATATCTTCAATGTATATACCTTCTGCCTTTTGCTCTCCTTTGTAAGATATAAGTATTTTGAAATTATAAACACAAGAATATTGGTAAGCCTATACAACTCACCTTTAGGATGTTACCTCGTTTCTTATCAAGGACAAGTCCTCTGACCATGTATCTCCAATCAAATTTCCACTCCAGCAACTACATAAAATGGGGTTCAAACTTCAAATTTGTGCAGTCTAGAATGAAAAGGTTATAATCTAATGAGAATATAAATGCAATCAGAATGAACAACTAAAAAAACAGTGACAAACATATTTATTCCTTTCTTGAAAGTGCACCCCTATACTTTAGCTTATTCAAATTTAATTTTTGCTCTAGCAATGTTGAGGAAGAGGATATAATATCTTCAATGTATATACCTTCTGCCTTTTGCTCTCCTTTGTAAGATATAAGTATTTTGAAATTATAAACACAAGAATATTGGTAAGCCTATACAACTCACCTTTAGGATGTTACCTCGTTTCTTATCAAGGACAAGTCCTCTGACCATGTATCTCCAATCAAATTTACACTCCAGCAACTGCATAGAATGGGTTCAAACTTCAAATTTGTGCAGTCTAGAATGAAAAGGTTATAATCTAATGAGAATATAAATGCACTCAGAATGAACAACTAAAAAAAAGTGTGACAAATGATTATTCCTTTCTTGAAAGTGCACCCCTATACTTTAGCTTATTCAGATTTAATTTTTGCTCTAGTAATGCTGAGGAAGAGGATATAATATCTTCAATGTATATACCCTTCTGCCTTTTTCTCTCTTTTGTAAGATATAAGTACTTTGCAATTATAAACACAAGAATATTGGTAAGCCTATACAACTCACCTTTAGGATGTTACCTCGTTTCTTATCAAGGACAAGTCCTCTGACCATGTATCTCCAATCAAATTTCCACTCCAGCAACTGCATAGAATGGGGTTCAAACTTCAAATTTGTGCAGTCTAGAATGACAAAGTTATAATCTAATGAGAATATAAATGCACTTAGAATGAAAAACTAAAAAAATAGTGACAAACAGATTTATTCCTTTCTTGGAAGTGCACCCCTATACTTTAGCTTATTAGGATTTAATTTTTGCTCTAGTAATGCTGAGGAAGAGGATATAATATCTTCAATGTATATACCCTTCTGCATTTTGCTCTCTTTTGTAAGATATAAGTATTTTTCAATTATAAACACAAGAATATTGGTAAGCCTATACAACTCACCTTTAGGATGCTACCTCGTTTCTTATCAAGGACAAGTCCTCTGACCATGTATCTCCAATCAAATTTCCACTCCAGCAACTGCATAGAATGGGGTTCAAAATTCAAATTTGTGCAGTCTAGAATGACAAAGTTATAATATAATGAAAATATAAATGCACTCAGAATGAACAACTAAAAAAACAATGACAAACAGATATATTCCTTTCTTGAAAGTGCACCCCTATACTTTAGCTTATTCGGATTTAATTTTTTCTCTAGTAATTTTGAGGAAGAGGATATAATATCTTCAATGTATATACCCTTCTTCCTTTTGCTCTCTTTTGTAAGATATAAGTATTTTGCAATTATAAAGACAAGAATATTGGTAAGCCTATACAACTCACCTTTAGGATGTTACCTCGTTTCTTATCAAGGACAAGTCCTCTGACCATGTATCTCCAATCAAATTTCCACTCCAGCAACTGCATAGAATGGGGTTCAAAATTCAAATTTGTGCAGTCTAGAATGACAAAGTTATAATATAATGAAAATATAAATGCACTCAGAATGAACAACTAAAAAAACAATGACAAACAGATATATTCCTTTCTTGAAAGTGCACCCCTATACTTTAGCTTATTCGGATTTAATTTTTTCTCTAGTAATTTTGAGGAAGAGGATATAATATCTTCAATGTATATACCCTTCTTCCTTTTGCTCTCTTTTGTAAGATATAAGTATTTTGCAATTATAAAGACAAGAATATTGGTAAGCCTATACAACTCACCTTTAGGATGTTACCTCGTTTCTTATCAAGGACAAGTCCTCTGACCATGTATCTCCAATCAAATTTCCACTCCAGCAACTGCATAGAATGGGGTTCAAACTTCAAATTTGTGCAGAATAGAATGACAAAGATATAATCTAATGAGAATATAAATGCACTCAGAATGAACAACTAAAAAAACAATGACAAACATATTTATTCCTTTCTTGAAAGTGCACCCCTATTCCTCGCTCGTGGAGAAATATGGAAGTTGCCAGCAGACACGTTACTGGTTTTTGGAAACACTTCTCTCTCATGTAAAATGACCAAAACAACATTACACAATATAAATTCAACCTTATTTGGAAACATATATGAACAAGCTATTGTGCCTTGGGGGCTATGCACCCCAAGAAGAAAAAATGTCATTGTGGAGATAACTGATGAGAACAAAGCATCTCAGCTGTTATATCAATGACATCCACAATATGTTAATTTAGTGTTCAGGTGGGGTTTGTTAAGAATTAGTGCACAAGTAAGCACAACAAGAAAGCTTGGTGGAGAAGGATTTAAGCCATTCTCTACACATTGTATTGACCTCATGATATCAATTTATAAAACATGGATTTGACCACTTTCGAGTTTTCTTGGTTTCTTTAAGTGCTTGGTTTCTGTAATATGATACCAGAGCCAATTTAATCCACTAATTGTGTTCTTCTCTTGCATTGAATGATGATTTGGAGAATCAAACAGTGATATTAGATTTACGAGTGTGTGAGAGCATGAAGACCTACATACTGCTACAGGCAGAGACAGATCGAGGTATCACTAGTGTAGCACACTAAAGAGTCAAAAGGCTTTCATTGAAACCAATTATTGTTTCCTTTTTTCAAAGGAAGGTCGATTTTCTAAAATTTCAGCCACCATTTCTAGATGTCGTACAGAATACTGGTATAATACAGCAGTGCAGTCATACAAAATCTGTACAGTCATACAAAATCATAGAGAATCCATATGGATTGTACATAATTTCTCAAAAAAGTGTGGAAAATTTAGATTTATGAGATTTTGAAAATCATACTTGGATATTTGGAAGTAAGAGTTCCAGTCTGAGAAAAATCACAGTTCAAACTTTTCCGGCCTGCAGATTGATAGTATGCATTCATGGCATAAGTATTATGAGATACCATTGTATTTGGTAAATAGCAAGGACCTCTTTGTTGAATAGGCCTACAGTCAATGCCCTGCCCACAAGCGTAGTCCAAATTTCCTTTCAAAGATTTTTCATCAACACCGGGTTTGGCAATGCACCAAGCTTTCCCTATAGAAGGAGCTGCAACAGGACCACCAGCGCGTGGAGCAGCAGGAGATTGACCTACACTCTGCCACATTCACAACTATAGTCTCAATGCAATTAATAATTATGTCGGAGTGTCTAGCCTTCAAAATAAACCACAATTAGGACCAACACAATAAGGCCTTTCTGTACAAACTCTGTGAAGGGTTGAAATTTCAGTGAATACCAATTGCACATATTAAGAAAACAAAGAAGCAGAAAAAGAAGCAATTTATTTACCTGAGATCGTAGCAAGCCCACATCATAAGCCATTGTCAAATCAATTTTAAAGAGCCCAAAATTGCACTGTGAGTTTGGTTCGGGCTTCAGGTCCTCGTTGAAGAGACCAAAAATATAAATATCAATGGACCGATTAGGCATCATGGGGGTCCCTGTCATGGAGGTCACATGCTTGATCAAATTACCATTGTAAGCAATTGCATTCTGCAAGCTAGCACCTCTCTGTGAAGGATCCCCTGCAGATGGCCATCCCTTTTCTGCCACCATTATATCAATATCTGTGTAACCCAGATATTTCATGGCCGAGTGCACTGCATCAAGCTGAGCATCAAACATGTTCGTATATTTGAGGCTAGTGTTTGTGTCATAAGACCCTTGGTTGGGCTCAAAGAGTGCATAAGCTAGGGTTCGATCTGTGGGGTCACTCTTATAAGCAAAGTAAGGATATGGTTTGATCATGAAAGGGGCTCCTATCTTCTGCAGGAAGTCAAGCAGGGCTTTCATGTCAAAACTCTCACTGAAACATCTAGCAGTTGGGGGTGCAGATGTAGAAATTATGGCCATAAAATGAGGTGTAGAGACCTTAAATTTGTTGATCAAGTGAAACATTAACAAGGGCAACGTGTAGGTTCTGCAAAGCAGGAAGGAGCTGAGAAATCAGAACCCTATCTCCTCTGAACAGAAACTCATTCCCTACTGGGATCCCAATTATATCAGTAGCAGGGAAAAAAGGAACAATGTTGTTCCTAATCCAATTCTGTGCTACAGCCAGCTGGGATTTGGTCATTACTAATACCTACAAGTAACCCAATTCTTGTGTTAGCAAAGGCTTGAAGAATTGCAAGATCTGCTCCATATATTCTCAGCTTTGAAATAGTTGTACTCTGAACCAAATTTTCTACTGTAGATGGTGGAGGAATATTGTCTGTTGTCTGTCCATAGTTGACACCCAGAGCTGGTGAATGCTCCACCAACGTCCTGCTTCTGCCTATTATTTCTACAACAATTCACATAAACAAAAAATAAAGTGAAAAACATAGATGAAAATAACAGAACCATGTGAACAGTCGTACTAAAAACCAATAACCATGAGAATGCCATTATTAAAATTTGCATGTAACAACATGGCCAAACCTAGCAATCCCAAACATACACAAATATAATGACACCAAAATTACATCACAACAAACATCCAAAACAATTCCATGCTATTAATTGAGCCACCACTGCAGGAAAAGCATATTAACATAACCATACCAGTAACCAGTATTAGAAATCCTATCAACAACACAACAATATGAATACCTACTCATACAAATTTACAGACCCACAACAGAATTTGCAAATCTTGTCCACAGCACAATCATGTGAATACCAACATTTACAATTACATCAATATCCTTCTGATCTATATAAAAAATAATAATCATACCAACAAAGAGCATGCACCAGACAAGGGCTGAGGAAGGGTTACAAGTTACAACTGCTAAATTACAGACAAATAAATCTTGAAGGCCATCCAGTATCCATCAGCATTCGTATGTTGTAAATATCGAAACCTCTACCATTCTATGTCTGTAAATAAAAAGGAGGATTACCTCTACATGGGATGTAATATATGAAGAGTGGAAGCAACATTGTAATTGCACATACTCTTACTATGGCCTCCATGCTATGAAATTTCAGTAATTCAACTCCTCTGCTCAGCTATCCAATTCTGATCAACTCCTCCCCCTTCCAATAAATGACCTTATTGATAGCACAACATAATTCACGCCTCTTCCTTTCGGTGTTCCCTTGCACCTCCCGGTGCAATTGCTAGTTAATGTTGATAGTAGAAAACATATAAGACAACATGTGATGGAGGGGGAAAGAAAGATGCCTGATCCCATGACTAGGTCCACATGTCACATTTTCGATTTCAATGTCTGAGCAAGCAGAAACGATCGATACGCAATCATGTCCTGTGATATCATGACAGAAATCCTCCATGAAATCTTTATTATACACATACTATTCTTACACTACTGTTTTCTCCTTCTTGGGCTATTAGCCTTGACTAATTCAGAAAATCTGATGTATGATGTGAAGGAGCTTGTGGATAGGGAGCACAAGTGTGTGAATATTGGAAAAATACTTGCTTGTGGGCATGATACACATGTTCTTCTTGGAGCTGCCAAATTGCTTCATAAACACAAAGATAAATTTCAGGTGCTTAGCATGCCTCTATATGTTAATGCGATACACTAGAGTCCATAGTGCAAGTGACCTAGTCTCTTGTGCCAAAGCTTAGACAAGTTGTCATTGTCATGCACAAGGGCTACAATAGGATCTCTTTGGAAATGGTACAAACCACTCTTTCAAATACCTCTGTCCAAAACCTGACCAAGATTCAGTGGTCCTTTCCAAGTTAGAATTTGTAGATCATCAAACCTAACAAAAATATATCCCAAGTCTATTATCACTAAAATTGAAAGGAGATTCTTGGTTAAGATAGGTACATATTGTTAGAGTCGGTCCTTACAGCCCTCCGTCAGAGATCATTTCGCTTTTTGCATATCATTTTTAGGTGTCTCGCTCACTTCACTTCGTTGCATTTCGCTAGGGGCATGCCATTGACTGACGAGAGGGTCTGGTCGTCTTGTATTCCCTCATGCTTGTACTTGCTGGGCTAATTAAAACTCCTCAAAAATCATCGAAGTTCAGGACACGTCATTCATGGTCATAAATGATTATTTTCGTCAACAAGAGTCTTTTAGTCCTAGAGTCTAGGGTTCAGTCTTTTGATATAATTAATAAATGCCCGCAGGCCATGAGGATGGTTTCGAAAAGGTTCTTAATTCAAATTTTCATCATCAAACACATTTGAGGACATTTCTAGTTCAAAACTCTGTTTTGAACTAGAAACTGTCAAATTCATTTTTTGTAATAATCAGGTATTTTTCCCACCATAAAAATTTCAAATGCAACCTCTGATCTTTGCCGAAGTCCAAACGCCAAAATCCCTGCAAAAATCAAATCATTTCATCAGTCCAAAACTCAGAAAATCAGTGCAAAAAGTCAAAAGACAGAAGTTCAAAGAAATGACAAAGTGCCAAATGAAAAACATTACAAAGTGGGTTTTTAAAGAACTAAAAATTAAACCCATCTCTCCCAAGATATTTCAAAGGCTATATAAACCCGTTGAATCAAATTACATTCAACAATGTTCAGAGAAGAAGTCGAACTGAAAGGTTGAAGGACAATTTTTTTGTTTTGAAGCCGAAATTGTGCTGACAGTCAGCACGCGGCGCATACAAAGAGCGCACGGTGCATAGAGTGCGCGCGGCGCACTGGGCATCATTTGGCAGTGCAATTTTACACGTGCGCGGTGCACCCAAGGCACGCGGCGCGTTGGGAATGCGCGCGACGCATAGAGCCCTAAGGCCGGATAAACGACCTCCTTCACCCAAACTCGTGTCAAATCGCCTCATTCGTCTTCAAGTAAGTTATCCACGCCTGCTCAATGATTTTTGGATATGCTGTGGTGGTTTAAAGGCAAAGAAAACAAGTGTGTGAATGGTGCAAAACTTAGCCCTATGTCCACATCCAAAATTGCTCCATAGGGTTTTGAAAGAAGTGTTGGTGATATTGTTGGGGTTTCAAATCTTGTGTTATTGACATATATGCTCTTGCCATCTACTATCATTGGTGTCACTGCTTATTATACATCACAGCCTCATGGTCTCCCTCCTATTTCATCATTGTTGTCACTGTTATTACCCTATCATTGTCTCACTGCTTATTATTTTTGTTATAGCACAGTCCCATATTCACTATCCCATATCCCTAATACCATTTGATTCCATGTTTTGAGTTCCCAAACCCTAGTACTTATTCCCACATCCCTCCATTGACAAAGCCTAATTGTCATACATTGCAAGGACTATTTCTTTGTCCTTGATTTCTTTTGACTCATATATAGGTTGCCATTTCATTTTCACTTTTGTTCCTAATAATTATTTCCCCCATCACTACACTCATTCCTATTCACTTGTCAAATCCCCATGCAGTCAAGCAGTGGCTTTTTTCCCATTCAAAATCACTTGACAGTACTTTTATCATTGTGGTTTTCCTATAGCACCTTGATACATATGTGACACATTTGGGATTAGAGCATACACTGAATTCTTGTTTTCATCATTACCATATCAGCATATATTTTTCAAACATCTTGATTTCAGCGCCATGTCAGAGATGGATTTAGTTTATGAGCAGGGGTATGACAATGATTCCACAGCAGAGGTTAATGTGCCAAGGAGGTCTCAAAAAAGTGGCAAAAGTGGTAGGCATGTCAGGGAGGAGCCTACTTCTTTGGCTCAATTGCAGGCTTGCCCGCTTGCAATGGATTGTTTTCAGCATCAGTCATGTTTCCAATACTGTGAGATGATTTCCCAAACTCAGCATCATCATGAGTTAGCTCGTCTATTTGTTCTACATTTGCACGATGGCCGTGTGAATCTTGCTGGAGTAAACTTCATTTTGTCACCAGAGACCATTGCTCAGGCCACCGGGATACCAAACATAGGAGAGGAATGGAACAAACGACAGCAGCTAGAGAAATCCTATTATGAGCCCTATATCAGACCTGGATATATGAGGCAGCTGAGCAGGGTATTTCCATTCCGATTTCTGAAGGATGAGTATGCACCATTGATGAGATTGATCATTCGATATTTCAGTTGCGAGGGCAGATTCTCGCGCCTCTATGCATACCATATCCGTTTGTTGATGCATTTCACGAGGGTACGTATGATGAGCATTCCATACTTCATGTACCGTAACATAGAGCGGATGACATTTCTTGTACAGAAGAAGACCCCAGCACAGCAGTATAACAGTATATATCATTACGCGCTGATCAAAATCATGGTGGTACATCAGCTCACACAGCAGGGCATCGCATGGGATGAGTTCATCTCCCGTGACTTCTTTGCAGCGCCACAGCCGCCTCCCGAGGTAGTTCATGATGAGGGAGAGCCTTCACACTAGCTTGATATTCCTGAGACTGAGCATATCAGCGCTCCAGTGTATGTGACATATCAGCGAGGCCACAGAGCCTTATTTGCAGCTACACGACGAGTACTATCTCCACCCGAGGTGGAAGGGGTCTTGTTGACTTCATCAGCCGCTAGCATCGTTAGCATGAATCCTTTCGTCGAAGTGTACCGAAAAGGATTCACTTTTGAAGCATACGCATAAATAATAGCCCTAACAACAAAATTGGCTGCCAATATCTTCAGATCTGCAGTTAGTTGTTCAAGAAAAGAGCTGCAAAAAACCAGATCTATGCATAGAAAGACATTAAGCAGTAAAAAGAAGGGTTTTCTCCATATACCAATAGACAAGACAAGAAAAATTTTTGAAAGAATTTTTGTATTATCAACTGTGAGGAAACCGTGTATGAGTATCCGAATTCTCTGGGATGGGTTCTTAAAGTCCTCGCACTTCGTATCTAAGATTTCTCTCTACTAGATACAAAACCCAATGTAGAAGATAGAGCTCAATGGGAGCAAAATGGTAGAAATGAGACCAAGTGTATAGATCCAGAGTGATCTAATAGGCAACAAAAGGTGAAGAATGAAGGGGAAAACCCTCCTATTTATAACAAAATATCGGGTCATTCTAGATCTTGGTGCATGATTAAAATAATGTTAATCAAATCTAGATCCACCTCTATGGAATATTTTATTATTATTTGTTGGAGGGAAAGGGTGTTTGACTTGGGTCAAATCCCTTGATTAGTGAAGAATAAATAAATAAATGATTTATTTATCTTTTTAAGGAAGTTGTTGGGATATAATCAAATAAATAATGATTTATTTAATTATTTAAGTGATAGTAGTTGAAAGATAATTAAAATAAATAGTGATTTATTTAATTATTTGTGGGTGATTTGGTCATATTTAACAAGGAATATCATCTAAATAAGGTTTAAATGATTATTCCTAGAAATAATAAGATAAATAAAGGTTTATCTAATTGATTTCTTTGATTTTGGGTTAAACATGACTGGGAATAATAATTAAATTATGATTTAATTAATTATTCCATGAGGAAAATCAAATAAATATGGGTTTGTTTAATATTTCCTTTTGGGGTTTCCTGTTTTAACATAGTGAAAGTAGTTTTACTTAGGGTAAAACTGGTCTTACATGGTGTACTTGGGTCCATCTAATGATAATAGGTTAGATGACCAAAAAATGGTGTAACAAGTACTATCTCCACCCGGGGTGGAAGAGGTCTCGCCTTCGACATCAACACAAGTACAGGTTCAGGACAGAGGAAAGAAGCCTATGCAAAATGAGGGCCCTTTAGGAGGCCGAGACACTGATTTTACACTCATCGATGTTGATGCGAGCTCTCCTAGCTCAAAACTGAGGGAGGTCATCTAGGAGCAGAAAGCTGAAATTGGTACTTTGACAGAGAATTTGCAGAGAGCACAGTGGGTGATAAAGTACTTGGAGCAGCGGAAAAAACAACTGGAGGATCAGCACACACTTGTAGAGCTGCGGTGAATCCGTGAAGATCGACAATTGGCCCGGAAGAGACCTGGTGACATGACACCAATTGAGCGAGAGACCAAACTCATGCATGTTAAAATTCATCTGGAGAAGTTGTTGGCAAAGGCTAATAGAGACAAAGACATGCTCCGTCGTATGAAAGGTCATTATTGGGCCCGCATGCACGTTTGCAAAGCAAAAATGAAGATCCTGAAGAGAAGGTTGAGCAGAGCACTAAAATGGCGAAAGAGGCCTGATCCACTCCAGATTTTGGCTGAGGCTTCATTGGCTGAGCATGAGGCACGATGAGGGATCTTTGCTCTGAATTTCAGAAAATTTGGAGAATTTTTTGTCATTTTTGAAAATTTTGGTCTCAAAACAGGTTTTTCCGCCCAACGCGTAGCGCGTCACGACGCGCGCTTATGATTGGGACACTTTCTGGAGGAAAAATTTATACTTTTGGATTTTTCATGGTAATTTATGCATGCTAAAACATGGCTGAAGCATTTCATCAAGTTCTGGATGATCAAAAGGGCCAAAAACACCATGAAAATCACCTTTCTGCCACCTTTTGCAACAGCAGGAAGTACTTTTGGGAGAATGAAGTTTTGGAGGGGCAAATGAGCTCCAAATTGAAAAAATTCCACTTGTGTTGGATAGCAGACATCCCGGGCTTTCCAACAAGCTATCATGAGCTTGATTTTGACTCTAGGAAGTGCTCCAAAAGTAGGTCCAAAGGTGCACAGTGCATAGAGCTTTGGCGTGCGGCGCATAAAGGAAATTAGCCTATTTTTCACCTTCCAGCTCAGAAATTCGGCCAGTTTGGACTAGTTTCACCTCTTGATGTAATTTTTGACCCAAATTGATGTAATTTGATAAACATGATGTAATTTTGGCATGTATTTACTTGTTCTAGATGATTTATTCACAAAAAAGTGAAAATCAAGTGAATGAATCAGTTTCCTTCCTTTTAGAGGCAAGTTGTTTGGCTGCCTAGATTTTAGCTCCTTGTTTAGAATTGGTTCAAACTACTCCTAGAAGCATGAGCTCGACCCCTAGAGGCATGGGAAGGGGTTAGACTTGTCTATTTATTGTATTTTCTGAGACACTTTCAGGGTTGGACTCTTGGGAAAAGTTTGGCACACTATTGTACATATTTTCTGCATTTTGGCTAAGGAAAGATCAGAGGTTTTGCAGCACCTGTTGGGATTCTTGTGGTCTTCAGTTTTGATGGTGTGTTCTCTTAGTTATTTGTAAGTTATTTAATGTTTAATGTATGCCATTCCCTTCTTTTGCTTCTGAAACTAAATGAATGAGTAAATGAGGTAGAATCCATTGATTCCAGTGCTCTGCCTTTGAATTTGTTTAGTTTTGTATGTTTTCGCCAGTTTGGAGAGGATCCTTGTTCTCCCTTGCCCTCTTCAGCTCCTTTTCATTCTGATCCATCCATACACATAATCAAAAAGCATCAAGACTACTGCCTACCTTGCCCCAACTCGAATTCTGCAAAGATCTGGCCTCATCCCCGAACCCAAAATTGTTTTTCCCATTTTTCCAACAAAAACCCAAAAAATTTAAAACCAAACCTTCCTATCTATTTACTAGCCTAAGATCAGTATCCATTATAAGTCATCTCAGCCCCTTTTGAAAACCTTTTGCCGAGATAGACCCGGAGAGAGCCCTCTCCTGTCCTCGTAGGGCTAGCTACGAGGCTGAGCTTGGTTTGATGTTGCCTTGAGATTTACCTTATTTCAGCCTAAGTTAGTTTCGAGCGCTAACACATATAATGCACTAGAGAGCTTAAGGATATCACTTTATGGCATTTTGAATGAGATGGATCCCACTTTTCCTTATAGATACATGGTATTATCACCAATTTACACTTTCGTTCTTACCTCTTGTTCCTGAAATTTGTTGAAGGTCCTCTTATTAGAGGTCACATGTTTGGAGGCTCTATTATCCACATACCATCCGATGGAAGAGATGCTGTTATACTAAAGGCACGAGACCATGTACAAGTGTGTCTCAATCTTGGGTGAAACTTCATCCACTCCAGCTGATGCATCTGTACTCCTTGTAGACTGCTTTGGTGTTTGTTGTCCTCCTTCTCATGACCAAGATTCAATGGTCCTTTCCAAGTTACAACTTGTAGATCATCAAACCCAAAAAAAATATATCCCAAGTTTGTTATCACTAAAATTGAAAGGATATTCTTGGTTAAGCTAGGTACATATAATGCACTAGCAAGCTTAAGGATATCACTTTATGGCATTTTGAATGAGATGGATTCCACTTTTCCTTCTAGATACATGGTATTATCACCAAGTTCCACTTTTTTGCTTACCTCTTGTTCCTGAAGTTTGATGAAAGTCCTCTAATTAGAGGTCACATGTTTGGAGACTCCATTATCCACATACCATCTAATGCCAGAGATGCCGTTAGACTAAAGGCATGAGACCATGGACAAGTGTGTCTCAATCTTGGGTGAAAGTTCATCCACTCCAGCTGATGCATTTGTACTCCTTGCAAACTGCCTTGGTGTTTTTTGACCTCCTTCTCATGACATTGAGAAGCATAGTGGCCAAACTTCTGAAACCTAAAACACTTATGTGGCTCAAGTCCTTCTTTCACTGATTAGAGAAACTTGAATCCTCTTTCTTCCCTTTTTGACTCTTCTGTCTTTACTGCTTCTTGATCTTGCCGATGAGGGAAATATTCTGCTCCTTTATACTTGTGACACTGTCCAGTATTGTCTTCTTCTGGGTGAATTATTCCCATAGCTTCTCAAAGGTGGAAAGATTTTCTGAGGCATAGAACCATTGGACAAAAGGATTCCAAGAAGAAGAGAACCCATTTAAGACCATGGCTACTAGCTCTTCACTCTTGACCTCTTTTCATGGAGTTCAATAACCTTCATTGAGAAGGTGGCTACGGTATTTTTCTTGCTTATCTCGGTGGATCTAAGCTTTTTCCACAATAGCATATTTTGATGGATGTTTTCACTTTGATATAGAGTGACTAGAGCATCAAACATATCCTTACATGTGGTCTTCTCAGAGATATGGGATCAAGTAGTCCTTCACAGAAGGATGACTTGCTTGGTCATGGCTATTTACTTTTTATCCTATGCCAACAACATGTAATCAGTTGGCTCAATAATCTTGTTGTCAACATAGTCCTCATGCACCTCTAACAATGTTTGTACCTATGTGGTCTTCTAGGAGATATGAAGGATCAAGTGGTTCTTCATAGAGTGAAGGATTATTTGCTTGATCAAGGCTATTTTCTTTTTAGGCTCTGCCAACAACATGGAATCAGCGGGCTCTACAACCTTGTTATCAACAAAGTCCCACAGATCATGCACCTCTAACAATGTTTGTACCTGACGCATCCACTAGACAAAAAGTTATAGGGACCTTCCAAGGTATGCGTATCTGAGACTAAATGTACTTATACAGTTGGTTCTAAAACACCCTGCTAAACAAAACAAATTGGCAACCTAAAAACAACCTATGTGCTATTTCTCAAGCAGGGATCTTGGGCATGTCATCCCTAAAACTACCCGACAAATTTCTCTCACACAAGTTGCATCCCTACTGTATCCATACACGGATTCATGGAAGGTTTCCGCAAATATACCTGGATACCATGTCAAAATCAGACTGTGGTGAGTAGATTCTGTACTTTGGAAACCAACATAAAAGTTGTAGATCGTTAAAGCTCAAAACAACAATCAAAATTTCTGCTAATGTTACTTACCCACAAACACATACTACTGATAAAAAAACCAGTAAGCATACAAATAAAAATAATCAAAACAACACTACTGATTTTGTATTAATTATGAAAACAGAAACCTAAAGCTACAGCTCAAAACACAAACTTTTGAACCACAGAATGGTGTGCCTTGTTTCTCCTTTATAGACTAGGAAGAAGATTGAGACAATGATTCTAGATGCATGCACAACAACGTGTTGATTGGCAGTGTGAACTTTAAACATAGCCATGCCAAAAATAAGGTGTGCTCTCCTAGAGATCTCCATCCTTCAGTGTGCTCAGAATCCTCATGCAGGAGTGTCCCTACTAACTTTGGGAACTGCACCCTCTAACTTTTTGAAGGCAGAATTATATAAAGAAAAACAGAGATCTAGCACTGAACTGTTGAAGACCAAAAAAACATCTAAAACCGGAAGTGGACTGAATATGGTGCATGCATCATGCATGTGCTCCCTGCCTATCACTCCTTTAAACACTAGTGTGTCCTCAACACTGTTGAATGGAATTATGAACGAGGGTACTGTACTGGTGTATGCTATTCTGCTGAAGTAAGATCACTGTAGCTAGAAAACACTCCGAGCCACATTGGTAAACTAGCACCTTCTGCCAGTTGGTTGCTCCACCCTGAGTGATACACAGCTTTTGTGGTGGGCACAATTACTGATTTGATATCAATATGTGGATTTATATCTTCTACACCTTCCCCTTAAGCCAAACTTTAGCTCAAGTCTCCTTGCCACTGCCTTTCAACCCAAATTCTTGCTTTTGTTATTTAAGTATGGATTTCTATATCCAACTATTATAATCTTTAAAAACAAATTTTAGACTGTCAACATAGAATCTGAAGAATTTCTCCATGTACCCTAAATTATATCTAACATTAATTTTTGCAGGCTTGGTTCTGTCTTATTAAGTTTTTGGGATTTAGTCTTTTATGATACACACCTTTTTCCTGCATGGTCATACCAAAATTGATCAGGGATATTCTTCCAACAGATATGATGGTGGCTAAAAGGCATTGTCCCGTAGTATAGCCAATTTTAGTCCAGTTGATTCGACATTCCCTTTCAATGGAAGTTTAGGTGACTCTTAATATTTTTTCATTTGAAATTTAATTGGGATTAGGAAGGCTAATTTAGTATCTTATTTCCAACAGGGCTTTAGGAAAATTGATCCAGATCAATGGGAATTCACAAATGAATATTTTCTTTGGGGACAAAGGAATTTGTTGAAAAATATTCACAGATGCAAGCCTAAGCACAATCATTCTCAGAATCCCCAACAAGGTGCATGTAATGATGCTATAAAATATGAACTAGAGGGGGAAATTCAAAGGCTCAAGAGGGATAAGGGTCTGCACATGATGGAGCTTGTTAGAATTAGGCAGCAACATCAAGGTATCGAGATGCATATGTAGACCTTGGAGGATTGTTTGCAAACCATGGAACACCAACAACAGAAAATGATGGCATTTCTGGCCACAGCTGTACAAAAGCCTGGATTTGTGGCACATCTTGTGCAACAGAGTGAAAGCAATAAGCTCCTTGAAGCAGCTAATAAGAAGAGAAGATTACCCAAGCAAGAGTATTGTTCAGAGGCTGGGGAAACTGAGTTGACAGACAGTCAGATTGTGAAGTATCAACCTGCTTAAGGTGATGAATGTAGTTCAATTCCGTTGAGGGTTTTAAACACAGACCTATTAATGGAATCATCTTTAAATAATTTGGAAACCTTTTCCAGGATGTGGGTCAGGCATGTGGTGTGGATAGTGGAAATTCATCTCAAGCGAGTCTTACAGAGATGCAAGGAACATGCTTTCCAAGTATGTGTATTTCACCAGCAATTTCAGATATTCAAGGATCATGTTCATTATTTGAGATGCATTCTTCATCCCAGCCTTCTCTACAGTTGGAAGAATCAATAACTCATGAAATTCCTTGTCAGATGAGTTTGGGACTTTCTCTTTCTCAATGTGAAACTTCTAAGGGTGTGGAGACTCTTAACCAGAGTGGCAAATATGAGAGAGAGGCTTACATGGGATCGAAGACCAGTGGCATAGATGTCAACTTAGAACCAGTAGCGATGGAGATGGAGGAGAATGAAAGGGCTGCAGGGAAAGTCATCGTCAGTGGGAAGGTCACTTTCCGAGTTAATGATTTATTTTGGGAACAGTTTCTCACAGAGACTCCGGGTTCAGAAACAGATACACACAAAGCCGAGTCAAAAATATAAATTATACAAGCTCTTGTGTTACATTTAAAATATAAATGATGAACATAATGACTTGGTCAATTCAACCAACTATAGAATAATCTTCTCAACTAATTTTTGATCCCAAACTTTCCTATTTTGCATATCACATGGAAGAATCACCCCATCAAAAACTACACTACCAAAAATTTCTCCATCATAAGCTATTTTTGCTGGGAAATATATAACCTATTTGTTAATGGTTGGTTGACCAACCCTTCGAGTAGTGGATTATACACTCATTGGTTTAATACACCATAACTCTTCTTCAGTACTATCCACTCATTTCTTTAGTACACCCTAACTCTTTTATCGAGCATAAGGGCAATCTAAGAACCACCAATTACTACATTTTGTGGTATTAAACTGAGAAAATAATGCGAAGGGGCCATATAACTAATTAGATTCAAGGATATAAAAGTGATTTGATGGCCTAAGAATATTTACATCCCATTGCTGGGTAACATTGCAAGGCATGATATGCCAGTGCCTGCTTCACAGAACCCATAATACAGAGGACAAGAGGTTTGATGAAGTTTATTGTTGTGTTCAATGCATTATACTCTTCCTATTGCATTACTGCTTCACTACCTACTGAACTGGACTTTGAAAAAACACGACACTAAAATTGTGCTTCAATGCAATATTTATGCCTTTTGGTAGCTTAAGATACAGGGATTAGAGGGCAGTTTTTGTGAAAAATTTACAACCACAATCTGAAAACAAGGACCTACTTGGAATCATTAAATTCAGTGCTGTAAAGTGTAGGAATTACACTTGCCATCCTCCCTGCCCAAGGGGGATTTTTAGCTCTATGTGTAGGTTGTTTTTTCACCCTCAATAGCTAAGAGGTTGGACTCAAATTGTCCTCCCTGCCCAATGGGGATTGTTAGCTCTATGTGTAGGATGTTTGTTCACCCTTAATAGCTAAGAGGTTGGACTCAAATTGTTTTCAACAAATTAGTGCATTTATTCGTTATTCAAATGCTTTATTAGCCTACCTACTTGATTTAATATCCCTTTGGTACCTAGACTATAACAAGGTAAAGGTGCATTTGGGAGGATGGGAGGAATGAAAAAATGTAGTTGATCGCTACAAAATGCACATTGAGGCCTAGATAAAGTTGATTGATGAATGGTAGAATAATGTATATAGGATAAGCTCCGAAGGGAGTCCCAAAGTAATGTTGAAATCTAACCCTATCCAGAAGCTTTACATCCTAGAGTGGGAATGCACTCTTTCCCAACCTTTCATGGATACCAAAATTTTCTACTCATTGTTATATTGCCTTACTAGGGAAAGTCCATGTCAAACATGCATTCCTCCATCAATGAGGCACTTTATAATATAGTGATGGAAGGAGTTCATGGTACTCTTGGCTCCCTCATGTAAGATGTAGAGGTGAAATTTAGGTGAAATTTGACACACACAAGTGTATCCAAGGGTTTAAGAGGCATTTAGGCAACATGAAATCCATGGAGCAGGTTGTAAACATTATGGAATTGAAAGGCCAAATGTGTCACTCCAAGGGCTTAAGAAGAATTTAGGAACTATGAAATCCATGGAGCAGATTGTAAACATTATGGACTTGAAAGGCCAAATGTGTCACTCCAAAGAAAATGTGGGATTGAATGACACAAAAGATAAGCCCACAAGATCCATGGAGCAGGTTGTAAACATTATGGACTTGAAAGGCCAAATGTGTCACTCCAAGGGCTGAAGAAGAATTTAGGCACCATGAAAGACTTAACTTCTATTAAAATAGTCAGCCCACCTATTAAATTATACAAGCTCTTGTGTTACATTTAAAATATAAATGATGAACATAATGACTTGGTCAATTCAACCAACTATATAATAATCTTCTCAGCTAAATTTTGATCCCAAACTTTCCTATTTTTCATATCACATGGAAGAATCACCCCAGCAAAAACTACACTACCAAAAATTTCTTCATCATAAGCTATTTTTTGCTGGGAAATAGATAAACCTATTTGTTAATGGTTGGTTGACCAACCTTTCAAGCAGTGGATTATACACTCATTGGTTTAATACACCATAACTCTTCTTCAGTACTATCCACTCATTTCTTTAGTACACCCTAACTCTTTTATCGAGCATAAGGGCAATCTAAGAACCACCAATTACTACATTTGGTGGTATTAAACTGAGAAAATAATGTGAATGGGCCATATAACTAATTAGATTCAAGGATATAAAAGTGATTTGATGGCCTAAGAATATTGACATCCCATTGCTGGGTAACATTGCAAGACATGATATGCCACTGCCTGCTTCACAGAACCCATAATATAGAGGATAAAAGGTTTGATGAATTTTATTGCTGCATTCAATGCATTACATTGTTCCTATTACATTACTGCTTCACTACCTACTGAAATGGACTTTCAAAAAACACGACACTGAAATTGTGCTTCAATGCAATATTTATGCCTTTTGATAGCTTAAGATACAAGGATTAGAGGGCAATTTCTGTGAAAAAATTACAAACACAATCTGAAAACAAGGACCTACTTGGAATCATTAAATTCAGTGTTGTAAAGTGTAGGCATTACACTTGCTATCCTCCCTGCCCAAGGGGGATTTTTAGCTCTATGTGTAGGTTGTTTGTTCACCCTCAATAGCTAAGAGGTTGGACTCAAATTGTCCTCCCTGCCCAAGGGGGATTGTTAGCTCTATGTGTAGGATGTTTGTTCACCCTCAATAGCTAAGAGGTTGGACTCAAATTTTTTTCAACCAATTAGTGCATTTGTTCGTTATTTGAATGCTTTATTAGCCTACCTACTTTATTTAAGCTCCCTTTGGTACCTAGACTATAACAAGGTAAAGGTGCATTTGGGAGTATGGGAGGAATGAAAAAATGTAGTTGATCGCTACAGAATGTACATTGAGGCCCAGATAAGTTTGATTGATGAATGGTAGAATAATGTATATAGGATAAGCTCTGAAGGGAGTCCCAAAGTAATGTTGAAATCTAACCCTATCCAGAAGCTTTGCATCCTAGAGTGGGAATGCACTTTTTCCCAACCTTTCATGGATACCAAAATTTTCTACTCATTGTTATATTGCCTTACTAGGGAAATTCCAAGTCAAACATGCATTCCTCCATCAATGAGGCACTTTATAATATAGTGATGGAACGAGTCCATGATACTCTTGGCTCGCTCATGCAAGATGTAGAGGTGAAATTTGACACACACAAGTGTATCCAAGGGCTTAAGAGGCATTTAGGAAACATGAAATCCATGGAGCAGGTTGTAAACATTATGGACTTGAAAGGCCAAATGTGTCACTCCAAGGGCTTAAGAAGAATTTAGGAACTATGAAATCCATGGAGCAGACATTATGGACTTGAAAGGCCAAATGTGTCACTCCAAAGAAAATGTGGGATCGAATGACACAAAAGATAAGCCCACAAGATCCACGGAGTAGGTTGTAAACATTATGGACTTGAAAGGCCAAATGTGTCACTCCAAGGGCTTAAGAAGAATTTAGGCACTATGAAAGAATTAACTTCTATTAAAATAGTCAGCCCACCTATTAAATTATACAAGCTCTTGTGTTACATTTAAAATATAAATGATGAAAATAATGACTTGGTCAATTCAACCAACTATATAATAATCTTCTCAACTAAATTTTGATCCCAAACTTTCCTATTTTTCATATCACGTGGAAGAATCACCCAAGCAAAAACTACAATACCAAAAATTTCTCCATCATAAGCTATTTTTGCTGGGAAATAGATAAACCTATTTGTTAATGGTTGGTTGACCAACCTTTTGAGCAGTGGATTATACACTCATTGGTTTAATACACCATAAATCTTCTTCAATACTATCCACTCATTGCTTTAGTACACCCTAACTCTTTTATCGAGCATAAGGGAAATCTAAGAACCACCAATTACTACATTTGGTGGTATTAAACTGAGAAAATAATGCGAAGGGGCCATATAACTAATTAGATTCAAGGATATAAAAGTGATTTGATGGCCTAAGAATATTGACATCCCATTGCTGGGTAACATTGCAAGGCATGCTATGCCACTGCCTGCTTCACAGAACCCATAATACAGAGGACAGGAGGTTTGATGAAGTTTATTGCTGTGTTCAATGCTACAACAAAGTACAGTTATTCACAAACCCTAAAAACCATAGATTTGAAATTTATTCCTGTGGTTGGTCAGGGTTCCTTAACTAGGTTTCTAAGGGATTTGGAGGCACTGGAGATCTTGGTCCTACAACTGATTCATACATTTAGAAATATTTAAGTGTTTGACGTGTTTTAAAAGTGAGAAATGAGAGAAAGGAGGAGAGCACGGGACCTGAGCTTTGGATTTTTTTTCGTGAGAACTTCATTCCAGACTCTGCACATCATGGATGCTGAGAGAAAATGAGAGAAATCTTGCTGTTGTGCTAGCTATGTCAATATGACGAGGGACAATAGTTACTGTGGCTCCTGGCAATCTCCATGTTGCTTGGGACAAAAGTTGTTGTGGCTTATGGCAATCTCCACCCTACTCTCCAGTTTTTCCCCTTTGCTTATGGGCTCCCGCCGAAAACAGTTATTATGGCTTATGGCAATCTCGACGCTACTCTCCAGTTTTCCCCTTTGGTTATGGGCTCCTGCCATGGCAATCTCCACAATGCTCTAGTTTCCTCCTTTGATTATGGCGAAGGGCTCCCGCCATGGCAATCTCCACAATGCTCTCTAGTTTCCCCTTTTGATTATGGGCTTTCACCAGAAAATGGCTTATGGCAACCTCCACGTGTGGCTTATGGCAATATCGCTTTCCAGTTTTCGGGCTCCCACTGGGTCAATTGAGCGAGTAGCAACTAGTTTTGGGGCTCCCGCCATGGAAATCTCCACGATGCTCTCTAGTTTCCCCCTTTGATTATGGGATTTCACCAGATAATGGCTTATGGCAACCTCCACGTGTGGCTTATGGCAATATCGCTCTCCAGTTTTCCCCTGCAACTAGTTTTCGGGCTCCCGCCGTGTCAATTGAGCGAGTAGCAACCAGTTTTGGAGCTCCCGTGAGCGAGTAGAATTTTTTCCAAAGGGATATGGAGACTTGAGTGTATTGCACAAATTATTGAACAACTATAAGAAAATACATGTAAACCACTTGAAAAATAGTTTGAAACAAAACAACTAATTTATTTCGTGCAAAATATATAAAGGTGGTTAGAGTTGCAACGAATTAGATTTCTTCGTATTGAATTTCTTATATTTATTACTATGACAAAGGTTAATGCATATTTAATATTTTTTTATATTTATTACTATGATAAAGGTTAATGCATATTTAATATTAAGATTCATGTGTAAGGAGTGAAAATATGATTAGGTGGATGTTTTTCTTTTTTATTTTTATCATTAAAGTTTAGGGTGACATCAGATCCATAATCATCTATAAAGGAAATATATGTAATATTGAGAGATTATGTTGGGATGAAGATATTTTTGACAAATGGTGGTGTGCTTATTATTTTGGATCATTTTCATTAATGGTTTTTCTATTGGGATTTTATTTATATTTTCACTTATGGAATGGTAAGTTTATATTTTAAGTACAAGACAAACTAGATAAAGTGATGAGTGACATTGATTTTCATCATCTATAGTTCATGCAATATATCACAAAAAAGGTCATTTTCATAGTTCATGTAATATATCACAAAAAATGTCATTTGCGTGTTCACCCACTTCTTTAATGATTTTGCATAGAAAAACACAAAATATTGACAATTGGTTTCCATAATATATATGTAAAGGATCTATTATACATGTAAATATGTAGGTCGTTTTTAAAGACCTAACTATATGGAAGAGTCCATTTACCTTCAGGCCTAAAATATTTATTGAAGAAAATGTCGATATGGATGCCCATGACTATGGACTACTTCCATTTGGTACAAGATTTAAAATCTACACTATTACAAAATTGGGTGTTAATTTAGTTTATTCTATGTTGGGATGCATGTTTCATCATATCATAGGAGAAACTCCTAAGAAAATGAGGGTAGAAGGCAGAGATCTCACACCAAATCCAAAGTTTGTTAATTTCATGGTCTCTCATTTGGATTCTATTTCCATTACTCAACTGCATACTCATATTAATAAATGAAAACCACTAAACTAACATGATAATGTATTTGGAATTTACTTGGAAAAAAAAAAACTTCTAGTTTGCCCTTTTTCGTAAGGAAAGTAGATTTCTTTCTCTAGACTAGCCTGACTTAACCAAAAAAATAAATGTATAATTTCAATGTGAATATGATAATAGCCAACCTCAATTTAATTTTTTCTCTTTATATGGTGTCACTTGTGTAATTTGAATTGATATATTAAATTTATTGAAGTGTCTTTAATAATCCTAATAGGTAGAACTAGTGGATTGCAATTCCAATATGAACAAATATCATTCCACTATGGAGATTTAAATATTTATAAGTCATTAGTAAAACTTAGTGTTTGATATGTTTCTCAAGAAAGGAACCTATTGGAAAAAATGGAAAAACAAAATGCATTGAGGTATAAAACAATTTCCATGCACACCATGGAACTAAGCTACTTCAATAAAATTTGTCCTTGTGTCATTGATAAAATTTCCCCTTATTAACTAATTGATATTGTGATTGTTAACTTATTTGATAAATTGGAATATATCATCCACTAATTATACATGCTTTTTATTTCAATTTTTTTAATAATAAAGTGTCAAAGGTTTAGTTAAGAGCTAGAGGAAATAAGGATTAATTCAATTGGTATATGCTCTTGTAAAAGAGTTCATAGAGCTCTCAATACAAAATCTTATTAATTGTTTTAGGGTTACTAGTTGGTATTTTAGTTTCTAGTTATTATTGTGCTCCACTTGAAGACAAAGAAAGGTAAACCTATGGGGATTGAAAATGTACCAGCCTCCCTTAGAACTTTTAATACATTCGTGAGTGAGGGAAAATATTCTTTGAAAAATGAAATAAAAAATAGTTCATTTTAGGAATTTGGCTTTTGTGATCCATAAATTGTGAGTAAAATATTTCGGTAAAAATCACATCAAAATAATTTTGGTCGACGCGTTTCGAACCAGCCAGTGTGGTTCATCATCAGGACAAGATGAAGAATCAGATCATAAAACCTAATTAAATAGATGAGAAAATCTCCAACTAGTCGTTTGTAGAATAATGGCTAGTTTGACTAGACTTAGGAAATGAAGTCAAAAAATATATAACAATGATTTCTTTTTTTATTTTTAATAGGAACAAATTAAAGGCTTAATGTTTATAAATATATTAATTATTATTCTAAAAATAAAAATAAAAATTTTAATAGTAAACATTTATTTATTCTTCAAGAATATATTGGTTGATTTTTATTTATTTTTAAATAAAAATAAATAAGATTCAAATTATAAACATTAAGCCTTTAATTTATTCCTATTAAAAATAAAAAAGAAATTATTGTTATATTTTTTTTTACTTCATTTCCTAAGTTTAGTCAAACTAGCCGTTATTTTACAAACAGCTAGTAGGAAATTTTCTCATCTATTTAATTAGGTTTTCTGATATGATTCCTCATCTTGTCCTGATGATGAACCACACTGGCTGGTTCGAAATGCATTGACCAAAATTATTTTGATGTGAATTTTACCGAAACATTTTACTCACAATAGTTCATTTACTAAGTAATAGATAAATATTAATAATATATAAGATATATATGATAAATATAATGGAGCAATTTGTAACACCCACTCCCCAACCATTTTATGTATCAATGCATCGAGTAATGGCATGTCACCACCCCAATTTCCTTATATCAAGTGACATCATAATAAATAGATGCAAATTTCAGTTGTACAACTAACATCATTGGCACTCTGCAATCTCGTATATATGTTCACCAAAGTAGATAACACTACCAAAAAAAACCTTATGTAGTAGTGTTTGAAAAAACCTCGATAAAATATGTAAACAAGGAAAATTAATGTCACTTATAAATTATAGACCCCACGCAATGTAGATCGTCACCAGCTCAATCCACTAGGACACCCCTTCAAATACAATAGATTGTCGAATCATCATCGACCAATATCCTTCAGAAAATTTCATCAAGCACACAATCAAAAAAGATCCTCAATGAAAACGCAAACCATTAATGGATTTTCCCTCATATAATTAATGAACAACTTGGAAAATAAATATCCCCCTAGACCAATTAATGACCCCAAGAGACTCCTTTGTGATCAAATTCAAAATTCAAATATGTTTCCAACTCCACCAACCAAGATGAATGCACTTACATAGCAGTAAAGATCCTCGGAAATCCCCCAATCAACCAATTCCAAACCAAAGAGGAGCATGAAGATCCACAGGAGAAAAGGTTTGAAAGAACTACCACATAAAACAACCAGCTAGTGCATCTTAAATAGACCACAATGAAGACCAACAGGTAGTAGCTAAGATCCTCGGAAATCCCCCGATCGACCAATCCCAAACTAGAGAAGGAGCAGGAAGATCCACAGGAGCAAAGGTTCACAATAAAGACCATGTAAACAACCAGCCAGTGCGTCTCAGATGGACCACTGAGTGAACCAATAGCTAGAATGGAAATCAAAATCTCATCAACTACTAATCACTAGTTAAAATCAAATCATCAACATATAAGGAAATAATAAGGTATTTACCTTCTACCAAGATTTGATTGAGGTTTGCATCCGCTTCACTTATGGTGAAGCCCAAACCAGTGATATAATTATCGATCTTGGTGTACCAAACACGAGGTACTTGTTTGAGACTGTACAATGCTTGTTTGAGTCTGCACACATGAGACTCCCAATCAAATGTCTCAAGAAATTTTGGTTGCTCGATGTACACCTCCTCCTCAATAACCCCATTGAGAAATGTTGTTTTTACATCCATGACGTGGATCTTTCACCCCATATGAGTAGCCAGAGCAAGAATTGATCTAATGGATGAGTACCATGCTATATGAGGAAAGCTCTCCTCATAGTCAATATCCTCAACTCGAGAGTACCCCTTGGCAACAAATATGGCCTTATACTTCTCTATGGTTCTGTCTACTACTGGCTTCACCTTGAAGATCCATCTCGAACCCACTCTTGATTTAAATGATGGTCTTGGGACCAGTTCCCAAACATTGTTCTTTAAAATGGATTTGTATTCCTCCACCATTGCATCAACCCATATAGGTTGCTTTATTTCTTCATCAAAATAGAATGGCTTAGTCTCTATAAGCTCAGCCATAAGAGCCATGTAGCCAGTGTACCTCTCAGGTGACCTCGTTTGCCTACACAAATTTGAAGGAGCTCCCACATTCTCCCTCGCATCTTGCACAAGTATATAAGCTTCCCTGGTTCTTTTTCTACCTTCTTTGGATGGTTTTTCTTGAGTGAATGTCTCCACTCTTTGCTCCTCAATATATTTGTTGCTCCAACACTTCATGAGGCTCCTCCTTTGGAGCTAAAATCTACTCTTCTAGTGGGATCTAAAGATCCCTCTCAAGAGAGCACCACATCGTGTTCTCCTCATTAAAATTTCCATCCCTTCACACAACTATCCTTATGAGGGATGGAAAGTACACATGATAGTTGTGGGGAGTTACTGTGTAACCCATAAATGCAACTTATTTGTTCTTTTGGTTCTCCAACCATGGAAGTGTAAGCACCAATGCTTGGAGGTGACCTAGAATGGATTGACTGATATGAATAACTAAGGGAATAAGGTGCCATGGAGGAAGCACATGTATTAAAGAGGGGAAAATAGGATTTTAATCAAAATGCAATAATTAAGAAGTGGTGGATGAATAGTACGAAGGGGATTCTCATCACAATACGTTGGTAATGAAAATGGGTATTAGTGAGGATCGAAAAATACCAAACATTTGTTCAAATAAGGGGATTTAATAATTGGAAAGAGCTTGGAGAGAATAATAGGTGGGGAGAATATGTCTAGAAATTTGGAAGAGAAAAAAGAAGTGATGGCACAAGGAGGTGAGCCCGTTCAGTTAGATGGATATGATTGTCTAAAAGGAAGCCTTGGTTTGTAAGGTATTGATTAGCCTATGAAGAGAGATATCATCACATAGAAAGAAGAGGAAGAAACACTTAATAATTTGTTCTAATTGTTTGAGCTAGAGGAAGGTCAAGTAGTATACATGATACATCCTAAGAAAAGTGGATCGAATCCAAGCCAACCACCCTATGAATTTTAAAATCCTAGAGGTAATCCCAACTTTTTTTTTTCTACTTTTGACTTGAAAGCACCTTTTCTTAGTATTTTGGGATATAGTAGTAGTCAAAACAAAATGAATGTGGGAATAAAAGTATAAGTGGCATATGTTATGTTTGAATTTTAGTTCAAGGGGGGAGCATGCCTAATTATTCAAACATGTCCATAAGGTTTTATCTTGGTGAACAACCTAACCAACGATATTGTTATAGTAGTTCTAAGAACTTTATGAAGGGTGATGGTGGTGAAAAAATGCATCGATTCTTATGTGGATTCATTTGGATGGTGAAAAGGATTGTAGTGCGAGCTTCTAAGTTGATAAATTTCCTAACCACATTGTGGGGGAATCTTCTCTAATGGTGCATGAAGTTCATATAGATTTATCCCTAGGGTGTAGCTAAGGCCTTAGACGAATTAAAGGCGATATTTATATCTAAGTTATAGAGGATAAACATTAAACAACAAAAAACCACTAAAATGAAGGAGATTAAGAAAATGGTTGGAGAAAGTTCTCACGAGTATGCTGAAAAATTACAAAAATTGATCAACAAACTCTCCTATACTCTCCATGAAACTCAACACAAAGAATGATCCATTCAAATTTTGTTTCTCTTTAATAGTGTACCATCAAAGCAATAGTCATGGGTGACACAAAGGGATGCCTTATCTTAGGCCACAAGGATAGAATATTGTAGGGTGAACATCCATTTTACTAAAAAAAATCATGCTTGGTAGGATCTAAGAGAGAATTATGTAAGGAGTTCCTTCTAGGTAAAGGACATTGGTATTACTATTGTTAAAGGGGGTGGCCTACAAGAATACATTGGTAGCTATTGATGCAAGGGCATAATTTCAACAATTTATTTCAAAATTTGTATTTGTCCTCCAGAAGGTCTTAGAGATTTATAGAAGAGGAAGTTGGTTTCCTTGTTGCCCTATAATTTTGTAGAATTTCTAATTTCATATTTAGGATAGGAAATTTTAGTAATTTTAGGTATAAGTTAAGATGTTGTTTGATTTTTAAGGCCTCCTAGTAATTAGGAAAGTTGAGTCTTATGATTAGGATTACTTGTGGCATCCTATGTATTTTTCAAACTCCAATACACCAAGGCAAATACGTGGAGGATATTTGGGGGAAATGTGATTTCCCATAAAATGTAGATTAAATTTTAGAACATCGAAGCTCTTTTAATTTGACCCTACTAGTTCTTAGAGGTTGTATTTGGAGCATTTAGAAGGAAAAAACATAATATGCCCAAGAATATTAGTGTTGGAGAACCTATTGTTTGGGAGAAAGGATTGGGGTTCTAGGAGTTAAGGGTTTAAGGGTTTAGGAGCAAGTTGTTAAGGATAAAGGGTAAAGGGTTAGGTCTTATGGGGTTTAGGGGTTAGGGGGTCGAGGTATATGGGTTTAAGGGTTAAAGGTTAATGGCTTAGTGGTTAATGGATTTAGGGATAACGATTAACCATCAAGGGCTTACATGTCAGGGATATAGGGGTTAAGTGCCTAAGGGTTGTGGTATTTAGGTCTCAACAGGTTAAGGGGTTAGGGGTTAATGAGTTTATGAGCTAGGGGTTATGGGTTAAGGGTCAAGGTTTAAGAGGATATTGGATTAGGGTTTATGGAGTTTAAGGATTCTAAGTTAGGGGTTAGAGGCTTTGCGGTTAAGGGATCAAGGGGTTAATTTGTTATGAGTTATGAGTGTAGGTGTTAAGTGATTGTGGTTTTTGGGTTAAAGGGATATGGACTTTAGTGGTTATGGGTTAAGTGCGTATGGGTTGTGATAATGTGCCCCCTAATCCCCTTGTCACAACTTTTGGGGGTTCACCTATCAATTTTTCTCATTGCCTTACCTATAGATGTCAATTTCTCTCATTGCCTTACCTATAGATGTCAATTTATCTCATTGCCTTACTTATAGTATGTATTGGATCTATTAGATGTCATTTCATTGAGCTACAATGATAGGTGAGAGCTATGCATAACTCACTAAAGGTGTATCAAGAGGCTATTATTCTATTGGCTATAGAATCTGACTCTTTTTATTTGTAACTTAGCGAAATGGAAAAGATGTGGAGACAATCTCCATTCTTCTTCTTTCACCGGGCCATGTAAAATAAATGAAGCAAATAGTCTCAAACCCTTGGAGAAGGAAAGTTGAGAACAATAATTAGCATGAACAAACAAAGAATCCAATGAGTTAAGCTTAGAGGGGTATCCCTTTGTAAAAAAGCATCCATAAGCTTGTTAGAGCTAGTATGAATCTTTACTAGAGGTCGAGTAGTCTTCACATCACCAACCACATCCAATAGAAAGGTACCAACCCCTACAATAAAAATGATGTCTCCAAATAAGGTGTAGTTAATACCAATAATATCACCTTATGAATCTATTACAATATGATTTGGAAAGTACGTTTCCATACATGTGTGAAAGAAAAAATCCATTTGGTTAGCAAAAGGAAGTCTTCTTTAAGACCTCCAGAAACCCCCTTGAAGGAGACAAGAAGGGTTTGAAACCATATAATACAAGTCGATCTATGAACCCGATTTCTGATGTTTTCTATGCATGTGTTTGTTCACTCGGTTTGACATGTGATAAACAATATATGAAGCCTTTTTTTCCACATATCATCTTCATTAGATATAATCATGTTACTAAGAATGAAGTGTCTGGATTAGAGTTAAAGTTCCTATTTTAGTTTGTTGTCTTTTTTTGTCTTTTAGAGTACAAATCTTTCTGGTATATTGTGCTAAGGTAGTTTGGCTTTCAAATATTCAAGGAACATGTGAGCTAGCTATATAAGAAAATATTGTAATATTTGAAATAACATGATGAACTATTTAGCACAATTTATGGTGTTGGATTGATTGAGATGTTTATTTTTGGATGGATGGATGTACATCTCTTTAGCCAATAGACAAAACTCATTAAGCATTGTTGCAAGTATGTTATTGACATGTTGAAGTGTCATTGAGACTTAGAGGTAGAAGATTTAGACTTGTATGTTTTCACCTATCCGGGTGTGATGATACCTTGTGGAGGTAAGAAAAATTTCCATTTTTTAAACTTTTGGATATATACTATACGCTCTTGAGAGAATTTCAACCTTTTAAATAAAAATACAAATAAATGTACATTCATGCAATAATTACTAATTGATTTTGGGGTGACTCAAAAAATTGTAACATGTTGGCTTGTTGAATTTGTTATTAAGTTAATTAGGGCTTGATAAATTTGTAAGCTTCAGTGGGATTTATTGCAGTTGTATGTGTTTTAGAGAAGCAAGTTTGGAGTGGTGGTTGTGCTTTCTTTATTGAATTTGATTTCTTTGGTTCTTCTTCTTGTGCATGCCCACTGTGGTATATTCTCGTTAGTGGTTAAGGGGTTAGGGATTCGGGGCTTAAGGGTTAGGGGCATAATGAATTAGTATTTAAGGGATTAGGGATTGGGGTTAGGGGAATAATGATTTAGTGGTTAAGGGGTTATGGATTGGGGGTTTAGGGGTTAGGGGATTTAGGCGCATTTAGGGGTTAGAGGAATAATGAGTTATTGGTTAAGGGATTAGGGATTGGGGGCATAGGTGTTAGGGGATTTAGGTGCAATTAGGGGTTAGGTGAATAATGAGCTAATGGTTAAGGGATTAGGGATTAGGGGCTTAGGGCTTAATTAGTGGATTTAGCAGTTAAGGATTTTAGGGGTTAGGGTTGAGGGGTTAATGGGTCAATGGTTAAGCGTTAACGGTTTAGGGGTTTAGGGGTTAAGGGATTAGGGGTTAAGGGGTAGACGTATAGGGTTTACAGGGTTAAATGGGTTTAGGGGTTTAGAGGTTTATGGGGTTAGGGGATTTAGCAGTTAAGGATTTTAGGGGTTAGGGGTTAGGGGTTAAGGGGTTAATGGGTTAGAGGTTAAGGGGTTAGAGCTTTAGGGGGTTAAATGGGTTAGGGGTTAAGAGGTTTAGGGGGTTAGGGGATTTAGCAGTTAAGTATTTTAGGGGTTAGAGTTTGGGGGTTAAATGGGTTAGGGTTTTAGGGGTTTAGGGGGTTAAATGGGTTAGGGGTCGGGAATTAGGGTTTAAGGGGTTAAGGGTTTAGGGGGTTAAATGGGTTAGGGGTTTAGCGTTTAGGGGGATAAATGGGTGAGGGGTTATAGTCATTTCTTAGGTGAACAAGGCACAATCTAGTTGTAGTAACCGTAACTTGGTCAAGTTTTTATATTCAAGGCAAGACTTGGGTGGGTTCCCAAGTTCCAAAAAAGTAAGGGTAATTGTGAGGGCATGATAACTAAGGAGTGTCAATGCGTGCCAAGGAAAGAAAAGGCATGCTAACACATGCCAGAAAGTGTCAATGGATGTTGAGGACTCTTAGGGAGTGCCACGACATTGCAAGGAATCATTAGGTCAAAATTCATGGAAATGAACGAATAAGAGTGTGTGCCAAGTAGTGTCAATGAATTCCAAGTGTCTCAAGGATAAAGTGTGTTAGGAGAAGGTCAGAATAATACTTATAGGAGGTAAGCCTATGGTTACATAAAGGGTTGGAAAAAGTAGTTTCAGACAAAGGGAAACTTTGGGCTGGGCACAACATCGATTTTCCAATGACTTGGTTCGGTTCCGAAGTCACAAAAAAAGCAAGGTTATCTATGACGACCTGAAAACTAAGGAATACCAAGGTGTGTCAGGGAATTCATAGAAGTACTAATACATGTTAGGAAGCTCCAAGGCATGATAGGCATGCCAAGATGTGGCAGGTGCCAAGGTGTGGCATGAACACATGCTAGGGAGTGTGAGGGCCAAGTGTCAGCGAAATGCAAAGAGGCACTAGTTTAAAATGCATGGAAATGAAGTATAAGCCAGTTCCAGGTGTGTTAAGAAGGGAGTGACACGGTATTATAGGAAGTGCCAAGGCATGTTAGAGTGCTAGGGAAGCATACAAAGTTGTTCCAAGTGCCTAGGTGTGCCAATGCGTGCTAAGGAGTGTTAGGGAGTGCCAGGAAAACATGATAGAGGTGCACTAGGTCAAAATTCATAAATGAATGAATAAGAGTGTGTGACAGGGAGTGTTAGCGAGTTCTAGGTGTCTCGAGGAGGGAGTGACACGGTATGATAGGCAATACTAAGTCATGTTATAGTGTCAGGGCGACATGCATCTGAGATTTTAGATATTCACATATGAGATAGTCACAAGATGTCAACAAAATCACATACTTATCAAAATCCTCAACCAACAATATGCTACATTGCTTCTTAATGTGCTTGCAACTAGGTAGGCATCAAAGACAATCATTGCAATGGGTTAAGGGGATCTAAGAGAGAATTATGTAAGGAGTTCCTTCTAGCTGGTAAAGGACATTGGTATTACTACTATTAAAGGGGGTGGCCTACAAGGATACATTGGTAGCTATTGATGCAAGAGCATAATTTCAACAATTTACTTCAAAATTTGTATTTGTCCTCCATAAGGTCTTAGAGATTTTTGGAAGAGGAAGTTGGTTTCCTTGTTGCCCTATAATTTTGTAGAATTTCTAATTTCATGTTTGGGATAGAAAATTTTAGTAATTTTAGGCATAAATTAAGATGTTTTCTTATTTTTAAGGTCTCCTAGTCATTAGGAAAGTTGAGTCTTATTATTAGGATTACTTGTGGCATCCTATGTATTTTTCAAACTCCAATACACCAAGGAAAATATGTGGAGGACATTTGGGGGAAATGTGGTTGTCCATGAAATGTAGATCGAATTTGGGGAACTTGTAGCTTTCTTTCTTGGACCCTACTAGTTCTTAGAGGTTGTATTTGGAGCAGTTAGCAGGAAAAAACATAATATGCCCAAGAATATTAGTGTTGGAGCAGTTATGGTTAAAACACGAGATTCAAAGTTCAAATCCCCTTGAGTTGCCAACCTAAAAATAATATTTTTTTATCTATTTATTTATTAAAATTTTAGAATGTGGTTTAATGAAAAAATAAAAATATAATATAAAAGAAATAAATATGACATGATTAAATTTCATGTGGTTTGAATATCGATTTTCAAAAATAAAAAATATAATTTTATCCACTATCCACTAATGATATTTCAATGCAAGCTTCCCAATGCTAATGATTTTGTCTTAATTTCTAACTATCTTAAATGGGTTTTGTCTTAATTGTCATTGTCTTAAGTGGCCATTGTCTTAAATATATAGTTATGTCTTAAATATTTTTGTCTCAAAGTGCTTTTGTCTTAAATCTAAATTTTTGTCTTAAAATATTTTTGTCTCAAATTGATTTTGTCTTAAAATATATTTGTCTCAAACTACTTTTGTCTTAAATATAAAGTTTTGTCTTAAAATTTTTTTGTCTCAAATTAGGTTTGTCTTAAATATAAAATTTGTCTTAAAATACTTTTGTCTTAAATTTTTTGTCTCAAATTGTTTTTGTCTTAAATATTTTTGTCTCAAATTGTTTTTATCTTAAATAGAAAAATTTTTATCAAATTATTTTTGTCTTAAATTTTATATTTAAGACAATTCAATTGATATTAAATTTTAATATAAAATAGCTAAAATAAAAAGTGACTTTTTAAGACAAAAGATTTCTTTTGTCTTAAACAAATGTCTTAAAATGCCCTTGGTGTAGTAGTGAGAGATCTAAGAATCCCTCCAAAAACGAAAGGTATTAAAAACAATTAAGAAACCTCAGAATCCCTCCACAACGAAAGCTAAAAACAACAACAGCAATATTTCGGTTTCATTAAATGGTTGGTTATGTAAACTATTAAATGTTTGGTAAGTTTCATGATGGGTCGATTAATATTAAATTTAGCTAGATAATGTTCCAGTACTGAGCTTTTGAATTTACTTCTAATTTTGCAATTGCATAACGGTCTACCATGGAATGTCTACAATGATTAATTGTCTTTTTAAACAATTTTTTTTCAAATAATCTTTATCTTCTTCAAGGTGCAGTGAACGTTGTGTTGTTTTCACTTGTAAAGATTCACTTGCAAATGTTGTTTTTACATTTTAAATTTCATTTCCAGTGTTGTTTTTAGTTGTAAATTTAGGATACTTCTAGTGTTACTCACTCTTCTAGTTTTACACTGTTACTTCCAAGGTGCATGCCCATCTAGTGTTACTCTTACTTTTAATTTTATGCTGTTGCTTCCGTGCAGGGCCGTTGGGTTATGTTTACATGCAACGTCGTGCATAGATCTATACACTGCTGTGGCCGACCAACTTTTAGATTTACTTTTAATTTTAAGCTGTTGCTTCCGTGCAGGGTTGGGTTATGTTCAGACATAATGAATAACAAAACTACGGTTTTCTTTTTCATCTGCCACTTCTATGTTTCATCTCCGACGTTTCATTTATATATAACAATATTTCAAGCACCGCCATCATTTTGCTTCTGTTAACATTCAGTAGCCGCTTAGCCCCGCTGTTTCATAATGTTTTTTTAGCATGTCATCAAAAAACAGTCAGTCGTGTTCCATTACCACGTTGGATTGATTCAGTTGTAGGCATGCACGTAAGGTCTAGACTGCTGTGCTGTGCTGTGGCAAACAATTTTTTACACATAAATTTCCAATTCGTAGACATAACACTTAGTTAACACGAAGTCTAGTAATTAACTTAACTGAAGTACTGTCCCAACGGTGGTCTTAAAAGGAAGGGGGATGGGGTTTGTTGTTACCATTGGATATTGTTGTTGCTCATGTGAATCCCCAGATATTGTTGCTGTCCACCCAACAGCAGCGATTTGTAAACCATCCTCTGTTCCAGAAACTCCTCAAGGAAGCCGAAGAGGAATATGGATTTGAGCAGAAGGGCAACCTAACAATTCCTTGCCATTTTTCTTCTTTCCAGTGCGTGGAGGTTATCATTAACGAAGAAAACCACCAGTGTCACAGTTGAAGGTTCCGTTTGCGGTAGCGATGTTGAGACTCGGTTCGGTGTTCAGGCCATTCTTATAAGCACCCTGCAGTAATTTCCAAGAATCAAGCCCGTCTGCAGGAGCCTGGTTCTGGTCTAAACTTTGTTCTACTTGGTTGTATTTTTCAGTTACCTGTCATAAGCAGAACGTAACTAATTCTGTTTGCCTGTCATAAAATTGTAATTTTATTTACACAGGTTTTCAATACAAATACTTGCCTTGTTTCAGCTTTTTATGAGCCAGAGACTTGCCTTGCCGTGTTTATTAACGTGGGTTTTCAATACAAATAAATTATTTTTTGCATCCATCAAATCCAAGTTCTTCGAGGTAAAATTAGCCTTCTTCCTTCTTCTTTCTTCTAATACTTGTTTTGCAATTCTGGTGTTCTGTGCAATCAATTCTGTCTCCATTAGTTCGACTTGTCTCTGCTTCTTATATTATATTATATTATCTTATCGGGTAGATTTAAATAAAATAAAATATTATATGGCTGCAGTTCATGACCTTGTTGTTCTTTCGGTTACACATTACATTTTACTTTTATTTTTGTTGAATTACTTTTGAAGGAGATGAGGGTGAGGGTAACACATTTGTTCAGCTTTTCTAAAATATGGTAGCTGCAAATCTTTATTGAATTTGTTGCTTTGACAGGTTATTGATCTATAAAAATGGGCCGGAAAAAGTTGGAAATCCAGAAAATAGAGGATCCTCTTCGAAGACGTGCGTGTTATTGTAAGAGAAGTTCGGGACTCCTTAAAAAAGCACGTGAATTATCTATTCTGTGTGGAGCAGAGGTTCGTGTTATCATCCTCCCCGAGAAAGGAGGAAAGCCCATCACCTTTGGATACAATAATGACATTATTACTAAAGATGTCACAAATTCCACTCATACAACAACAAACATGCAGCAGGTTGCACAGAAACAAAAACAGAAATTGCAATCAACGCAATTAGCAGGTGCAAGCCAGTCATGTGTGAGGGCGAATGAAGTATTAGCTCCCGTCCAGTACAACAATAATATGGTTATTGCAGGTGCAAGCCAGTCATGGGTGACTAGGGCGAATGAAGTATTAGCTCATGTCCAGTACAACAATATGGATATTGCAGGTGCAAGCCAGTCATGGCCGGTGACTAGGGCAAATGAAGTATTAGCTCGTGTCCAGTACAACAATATGGATATTGCACGTGCAAGCCAGTCATGGGTGAGCGGGAATGAAGTATTAGCTCCCGCGCAGTGCAATATGGATAATATTGCAGGTGCAAGCCAGTCATGGCCGGTGAGCCGGAATGAAGTATTAGCTCCCGCCCAGTGCAATATGAATAATATTGCAGATGCGAGCCAGTCATGGGTGAGCGGGAATGAAGTATTAGGTCCCGTCCAGTACAATATGGAGATGGCAGGTGCAAGCCAGTCATGGGGGAGCGGGAATGAAGTATTAGCTCCCGTCCAGTACAATATGGATATTGCAGGTGCAAGCCAGTTATGGGTGGGCGCGAATGAAGTATTAGCTCCCGTCCAGCACAATATGCAGGATATTTCAGAGTCAGCAACGCATAAAGAAACATTGGAAGTGCCGGATCATCAACAACGCCTCATTAATGCACAAAAAAGTAGTCAGACATCTACCAACGATTTGAATGTTAATGTTGGCAGTGTCCCGGCCGCGCCAGTAGTTCAAGATTTTAAGGTTAATGCTGCAGCCGCCCATTCCAGGCCGAGAGTTGTTCATGATTGTAATGTTGCACCACTTGTTGATGATGCCAGCTGCATGATGGTTGGTGCACCCGGCCAAGATCCACAAGTTGTTGATGATGTCACGATGGTTGATGCAGGTGGACTTGTAGATGATGTTTTTGATTTGGATGATATCATGAAGATTGATCCATTTCATGCTTCTGATCGTGATGCCAGCTGCAATATGGTGGTTGATCCACCTGGTGTTTTTGATTTGGATGAATATGCCTCCATGGTTACGCCCAACCAGGAATTAGATGACCATAGTGATTCTTTTAATGATTGGTGCAGCCAGTGCCCGATTGTGCCTCCTGAAATAAAATGACCATTCTTCATTCTCTCATCAAAGAAAAGATAGACCATTCTTCATTCTTTATGACCTATTCATTATTTCATTCTTTATGTCTGACATTATAGCCGCATGTCTACACCAAAACTCGGCTGCACATCAATGTATATACGTTTTGAATGTGAATAGAAATTGTATCTAAAATTTTCATTCTTCATTGTTTCCTTCTTTATGAACTATTCATTATTTCATTCTTTATGTCTGAGATTATAGCCGCATGTCTACACCAAAACTAGGCTGCACAACAATGTATATACGTTCTGAATGTGAATAGAAATTATATCTCAATTTTTCATCGGATGAATGAATTTTTGTACGTTCTGAATGTGAATAGAAATTGTATCTAAATTTTTCATTGGATGAATGAATCTTTAAAGGTTCTGAATGTGAATAGAATATCTAAATTTTTCATTGGATGAGTGAAGTTTTATACTTTCTGAATGTGAATAGAAATTGTATCTAAATTTTTCATTGGATACGTTCTGAATGTGAATAGAAGTTGTATCTAAATTTTTCATTGGATGAATGAAATTTTATACTTTCTGAATGTTAATAGAAATTGTATCTAAAATTTTCATTGGATGAATGAAATTTTATACTTTCGGAATGTGAATAGAAATTGTGTCTAAATTTTTCATTGGATGAATGAAATTATATATTTTCTGAATGTGAGTACAAATTGTATCTAAATTTTTAATTGGATGAATGAAATTTTATATTTTTGAATATGAATAGAAATTGTATCTAAATTTTTCATTGGATGAATGAGATTTTATACTTTCTGAATGTTAATAGAAATTGTATCTAAATTTTTCATTAGGTGAATGAAATTTTATACGTTTTAAATGTCCATAGAAATTGTATCTAAAATTTTCATTAGATGAATGAAATTTTGGACGTTCCGAGTGTGAATAGAAATTGTATCTAAATTTTTCATGGGATGAATGAAATTTTACCGTTTGAACGATTCACTGTGAATGGTGTTTCCCGAATATTTATCGGTCTGCTTCATCCCACCTGAAAACTCCACCGAGATAGATGGTTATGCATTGTTTAGGAAGCCTAAATTATTTAATTTGTTAGGAAGAAATTTTTTTAGGTTTTAATAATAATAATGTTATTTTATATATTTATTAAAGTAAATCGTAGGTTTTTTTTTTCCACTTTTATTTATTGATAAAGACCATAAAAAAAAGGGAAGGCAAGAGACTTTGTATCATTTTAAAACATTAAATTAATTATATAATAATAATAATAATAATAATAATAATAATAATAATAATAATTTTAAGTTTTAAAATTTATAGAATAAACTAGAAAACTAAAAGAGTTTATGATTTTAACTTAAAGTTTTTAAAAATAAAACTATTTGAGTTATTTTTAGTTTTCAAAAATATAATATAAATTGAAAATCAAAATTTTAAAGGTTAACAGTTTATGATTTCAAGTTTAGAGATTAATAGTTTTAATAAATTATAATTAAAATTATCCATAAATACTTTAAAAATAAGTTTACATAAAAATAATATTTTTATATGCATTATAAATTTAAAATTTAAATTTTTTTAAATACATCATACTATATTTGAAAATAGATAAATTCTAACATAATATTAAGGTAAGTTAGAAATGAATTTTAAATATTACAATGTATCATAATTAATCAAATATCAACTTTTAAATTATAAGATCAATGTTAAAATAAATAAAATTCAATAGAATATGAAGTTAATTAAAATGTAATTTAATTATTTTACTTTATGATGTTAAATAGATAACAAATAAGGATGACAATCAAATTAATTTCCTCATTAAACGTTTCTTATTGTCAAAATTTAAAAATAAAAAATAAACATAAGAACTAACTAATTAAAAATTTTGTTTTCTTCCTCTTATATATATATATATATATATATGAACATCTATCAATACTCTTAACCATGTAGATTTAGTTTCACTTTGCCATGACCCAATAGCATAATTATTTTTCACACAAATCTTAACCTCTAATCTATGACTACTACCAAAAATATTTTAGAATATTCTTTACTCTCACTTGTTTCAAGTTCCCTTAAAATGCTAAACTATGCTACCAAGTTGTTATGCTAGATGTTTCTCCCATCAATTAATCCAACAAAAAGGAATTTATCTCCTAGAAATCCACTGGTTTTGACAAAGTTGAGTATTTTAGTTCCATGTACGTGAAGTTCCACTAGCCATGCCACTAGGTATGACACAAACATCTTAAATATCAACATAGAAAAATATAATTATGTTTGATCCCTATGATTTTTCCACTAAACAAAATCCCCATGTAGGATATGCCTTCTATTTGAGAGACACACAACTGAAAGAAAAATATTCCTTTACTATTCAGCCCTAACCTTCAAGCAATGACAAGCCATTAGACCTATGGGAAAGGCCTGTATTCTCTCTTAAATGTAGAAAAGCACAAAATAGAAGCAAACATTCACTAGTTGGTCCTCTAATATGGATGAAAGAATTACAATTTTCATGTAATTATTTTTTGAATTAAGAAATTCCACCATTAAGAATTTATAGTTAGAAAAAGAAATGGTATATTTTGAAACACAAATCCGTGCCTCCTCTTGGAAGGGACCTTTTTTTCATTATGTCCTACAATTTCCAAGATCAACATTCATGTTGAGATCATTTCAGTGACCATTTTATTTGTAGTTTATTTTCAATAATTTCTTGATTGTTTTGTTGTTTGAACTCTTTTCGTTGTCATGCACCCATACCATGTTGGTTTCAAAAACTGCACCAGCACTAAATCTTCTACTAGACCTTGTTCATCCACCAAGTCTTATACCCTATATCCACCTAAATAATAATTTTAATTTTTTGTTAGCTACCAACAACAACCACCAACATAAGACATGCTACCAGGTCCAAGAATTCCAAAGTACTTGTCCAGATAACTACAGTGAGGAAATGACTGGGCTCTAGTTAAGATGATTGTTCCGCAAATATATTTAACATTCTTAATAGAGAGCTCTAGTTAAGATGATTGTTCCGCAAATATATTTAACATTCTTAATAGAGAGCGACAGGCTTCTTGTATTTCTCAATATCAAAGGGATGGAAGTCAGAAGCTTGGTTGTCCCATAGGCCACAGGTTTGAGAATAATCTTGAATGGTTAAACAAAGAGGCTCAATTCTAACAAGACATATGAATAAAAATGTCATGTCTAGAGGCTATCCCATAAGGCAATCCTATTAGGTCACTTCTATGATATCAGTCTTACCGTATATACTATAAATTACAAAATCCCCAAGTCGACTCTCAAGCCAAACCACATGACCAAAATTTTATGATTATTGAATGTTAGAATAATCATTGATTGATAATATACTTACTACATTTTGAAGAGAATATCTACAATTAAATTATGTAATGTGATGTCTAAGGAGGAAACCGATAACACTAGATAGGTTTCACAAGTTTAATAAAAATCTCATTTAGAAGGTACAAAATGTGCATGAAATGCAAGGAACTCAAAACAATTTACAAGAGAATACACCTTAGAAAATTACAAAGAAATGGTACAATCAAAATGACATCGTCTGCATTAAAATATATTGAAGTTTTACAAAGGTAAAAGTACTCATATTTATGCTTCAGTCTATGATGCATGTGTGAACAAACTCATACTATCCTTATAACCATTAAACATGACCACCATACCACTCATCACATATCAGTCCTAAGGGACATATCATTTCTCATAGGTCCTATCAGAACCATTTAAAGCTCTACCTGTGCCCGATATCAATTGATCCATTTAAAGCTCTACCTGTGCCCGATATCAATTGATCCAAATATCCCTAGTGAAGTTGCAGGAGCCTGGTGAAAAATAAAAGCTACAAGGTGGTAAGACATAGGGTATTTAGATAAAATTTTCTATGGGATTGATACCAATGGGAATGAAATTTTTTAGGGTGAGGGTCTTTACATTATTCATCAATGCAGATTACACCAAAATGCATGCCTTGAAAGGAGTAAAATTCCATGAGGATTTTGTTTCATTCTGAAGGTGAAAGATGGGGAGATAATCAACATGATATATGAGAAAATTAGAAATGACACTTTCGAATCTAAGTTTTGCACGAAGTTCATGACTATGGTCACCCAAAATAGCAAATGGTGATGAACTCAGAAAAGGAATGTTTTTGTAGATGTTAATCCATCTCTTCGACAATACAGAGAATCTCACTGTTAATATGATATCTAGGTGCAAAAGTATGAGATAGATAATATCCTCTCGCAAGGAACTTAGACAATATTCTGCGGAATCTATTGGGTATAAAAAAAGGAACTCTAGTGACAGTGACAAAGTGAAATACAAGGAATTAGAATTAGTAGCCATCACTCTAATGGTAGAAGGAATAAAGGAAAACCTTGTCCCATTCATATCCAAAATGAACTATGCTCATGAAATGTATGAAGCCTTGTCGAAGTTATTCACTATTAAAAACATTAGTCAAGTAGCTACTTTGAAGAATGAGCTAAGGACTACAAATATGACTAAACAAGACAAATTGGCCTCCTTATTTGCGAAGATAATAAAAATCAAGGATGAAATTTTAGCAATCGATGAAATTGTTCTAGACAAATAACTCATGATCACTGCCCTATTAGGGTTTCCACCTACTTTGGGTGCATTTGTTACGAGACTTAATAGTTGGACTATGGACTGCTTGTAGTTAGGAAGAACTATGGACTACTTGCAATCAGGAAGAATTAAGGATATCATTAGCTGCCAATTCTGGAGGAGTATAAAATGCCTACATTGCTCAACATAAAGGAAAGAAATTGAAAGGACCAAGAAATAAAGTTGACATGTCTAAGGTAGAATTATATCAATGCCATAAAAAGGGTCACTATAGGAGTGTGTGTCATGAAAAAATGAGAAACAAGAAGAGAGAAAGATGTCAAGCCAACATTTTTTAGGAAGAACACCCAAATAAATTCAAACCTGAAGAATTTGAAATTAGGGACTTACACTACTAAGTCCTTTGCTTGTAGCCTTAGGTGTCTTATTTTATATTTTTTTATGTTTTTAACATATTTTTGGAAAAGGCATTTTATTTTTTTAATAATATTATAGGTATCCCTCAAGATGTGGAGAGAACCCTCAACAACTCCTAAAGATAAGTACTTCATCTCCTTTCAATTTTTGGTTTCATATTTAAGTTTTGATTATATTAATACTAATCACCTTTGTCCCTCTATTGTCTTGATTAGGAAAACATCTCCTATATTCTCAAGGAGTGTGAAGGAGGACCTCTCAAGACAAGGTTTGTCAAGAAACAAAGGTAAGATTTCATACATTGACTTAGTCATGATAAATATTCATTCATTTGACACTCTATTTCTAACATTGTTGTGTCCATCTATAGTCAATCATATTTATTCTTATTCTAGGCGATTCATCACTTGATAAATCTACCCCACTCATATTATTAACTAATTTTATAGAACCCTAGACAAGTTCTCCGAAAAAACCTAACCTAAGGGTATTCTATTATAGATGTATGAAACCCTAAACTGCTTAGGGATATTATAAAATTATATTTGAAGTTTTTATTGTCAATGTCATGTTTAGGGTTTTGGTATGATCAAGAAAACCTAACTCATTAGGGTTGAATGATAAGGTCTAAAAAATCCCGAACCTTTGAAGTGTTCATAGTTTTGGGAATTTTAGGATAAGCATGGATATTGGGAAGACATTAAAATCAAGGTTTCTTTGTGGGGTCAGTGTGTGGTCTATGGATGTGCAGTACTACTGTTATGTATATGTTGTGCATGTTGTATATTCTGTGACTGTACCTATGGTGATGTGTAATGTTGCATATGTATTATCACTAGTAGAAAATGATGAAATTAATGACTAGGTGACTAAAAAATTTAGTCACCACAACTATTTCTAGTGAATTACTACTAAATTTGAACAATTTTAAGTGACCTAACTAAAAATTACTAACTTAAACTACTAATTTAGTCTAGGGATAAAATAAACAACTAGATAATAAGTGACCCAACTAAAAATGACTAAGTTAAACGACTAATTTAGTCTAGGGATAAAATAAATGACTAGATAATGAGTGACCCAACTAAAAACGTCTAACTTAAATGACTAATTTAATCCATGACTAAAATTTATGACTAGATAATAAGTGACAAAATTAAAAATGATCAGTGTAAATGAAAACTATAGTCTAAGAATAAAAATATGACCAACTAGCAAGTAAAAGAAGTATATGATTTAGTCATTTATGCTAGTCATTTTTAATTGTCACCCTGGAAATGGAATATTGCAATTTTGATATTAAACTGTTACATTTCACTAAAATTTGACACTGTAGATGGATTCAGTGATAAAGAGGATCTATGAATCCATCTCCAGTGCAAAAATTTAGAGACAAATGGGTTGTTTCCCCACATTCATGGATGACATCCACAATAAAATTGTTAATGTGAACTGACGCACTTTACTCAAGAGATTTGAACTAGGCATTTGATAGTGTAAAACTAGCCAAATACCCACCAACACTAATAACAAATTGTTTAGCTAGCCCTTATTTTCCATGCGAAAATACTCAAGAGATACTTTTCCACATTTGTGAATACATGTTAAAAAGAATTATAACACATGTAATCACAAATTAATTATAAATAAATTGCTATATGTTCTTATGCTTTGATATTAAAGTGAATGTTTAAAAATCATTTCAATGAAATTAAATGAATGTTTAAAAAATGTAATCATAATATTATTCATTTAAAAGAAAGGTAAAAGATGAGTTAAACTATTTTTCCATTTTCTTATTTTACTATATATAAAGATGAATAATATAAAGGTAATAATATTATTCTTAAAGATGAATTAAACTATATATATATTTCCATAAAAATAAAATAATTCTCTTCAAATTGACAACTTCATAAATATTTAAAAAATGAAACACTATTTAATAACTAAACCCAAATCAAAACTGAAATAAAAAAGGTGGAGGGAAAAAATAACTAAACCCAAATCAAACTGGAAATCAAAGTGGTGGAGGGAAGAAATGGAGGGAAAAATATAAAAAAAAGCTTAAAAACATAAAATATCATATAGAACATTTCCAAATTCCTTTTGTTGTCTCGGCCACATAATTTGATTATTGTGAAACAACACCAGGTCAGAAATAAACCAAACATAGAGAGAGAGGGGCGCATTTACTTGTGAATGTAAATTTATGGCATCAAAATTCCATGCGTTCTGTGGGCTTTGGAGCCATTTTCTCTCTGTTTTTGGTTTTTAAACTAAAATGAGATTGAATTTGTTGAGCTTTTGGAGATTTTTGTCCAATGAGTAATGAGATTGAATTTACTGAGATTTTGGGGGGCTTTGTCGAGTTAGATAGTTCCACAGTGGAGCCATTTTCTCTCTGTTTTTGGTTTTTAAACTAAAATGAGATTGAATTTGTTGAGCTTTTGGAGATTTTTGTCCAATGAGTAATGAGATTGAATTTACTGAGATTTTGGGGGGCTTTTTCAAGTTAGATAGTTCCACATCAGAACGATGAATTTCCAGATTTTATGGTGTAGGAGGGTTTGAAGGGTTTGGCCCAGCTTCTGGCAGAGGGCGTCAGAAAACATTGTTTGATGAAATGCGAAAAGAATATGTTGTGCCTGATTGGTTTACGACGGTGAGTGTCATCTATGCTTGCACTCATTTAAGAGATTTTCAAATAGGCATGTGGATCAGTGATTACATATTTAGAAGTGGGTTTGAATTAGATTTTTTTGTTACCACTTCACTCATAGATATGTATGAAAAGTGTAGGAGTATTAAATTCACTCATCGATGTTTTTGTTGGTCTTAGTAGGGTTTTGGAGTATTAACTTCCCATCCATCATTTTTGCCGTTGTTTTTGTTTGGCATCTAAGATTCCCATAGAAAAAATTGGAAACTCGCCATTCAGGGGCTGATTGGGTTGGCTGTGAGATCAGTTGTGGTGGTGTTCATGGTGTGCCCTAAATTCCTTGTCTGCTTTGTGTTTGAGGTTGTTCACCACTAGGATAAGATTGCTATGATCTGGTTGAAGGAGGCAGAGAATCAGTTGGAGTCTCCTATTCATACAGAGTTTTCAAGGACACACTTACAACTTTTGAAAACTTCAGATTAGAATTGTATGCATGGACAAACATGTAGATTGATATTTTACTTTGCTTTTTACAAGTATTATATTCCATAACATTCTAATATGGAATATACCACTAGAGGATTGGGCTATTATGTTGAATGATATAGTCTAGCACACATGAAAGTTTCACACAAATCCAAAGCAACTAGTTGTAATTTAAGGAAATCTAGATCTCTTCAGGCTCGTTAACTGATTTCATCTCTCTAGATAGCCGCAATCGAGAAATTTTATAGAGTGAGGTTCTTTGCTTTGCTGATTCTGCCAGATGTTTCAACTTTGTACTTTTGGTCAGAATGAAGTTACTTAACTCTAGAAACTTGCTTAAAACGGGTTATGACCTTTTTTAATGATTTTGCCAATTTTAGTTCCATTTTGGTTTGAGTTCTATGAATTAAATTTAACAGAATCTCCTAAGAGATTGTAGTGAAAAATTAAAAGCTGATGGATTAGCAGCTAAGTTAACTTAGCATAATATATCTACCAAAGGGAATATGCCCATGTCCCGTGCAAGGAAATGAATATCCTTAAGCCTTTTGAAAAATTTATCAGATGCAACTAAACCTCTTCAAATGTTTAATGTGCACACAGCTAAGCCTTGTTATGCTAACTGTGCTTATTATTATGCCAATTGAGGGAATATATGAGGATACACTTAATGGACATTAATTCCTTTTAGATATGTAGAACTAGATTATTTATCTGGAATGGAACACTATTCTAGTCTCATTTTATTATTATTATATTAAAGTGTCACTGTCATTAGAGAGTGTCTTGTTAAATTTTCTTAGTAACAATGTTAAAACCCAACTACCATTAATTGGGGCTTATTTTATGTACTATCGCATGGTTCACATTGTGGTTGTCATGAATTTGTGAACTCTACCCTAATTTTTTCGTACTTTGTAAATGATTCAGGATATGTGGTTATATCTCTCTGAGAATGAGAGGTTCTATGATTTTAGCAATGAAGCAGCTCTTTTATGGCAAGAAACCAATGTACCTTTTGCAGTCTAGGGCCCAAACAGTGTTCGAAAACATAGAATGGTTTACCATCCTTCAGAGGTTATTTGAGAGAGGTTTTGGTATATATATGTTTTTCTGTTAATACTTGTAATGTGATGTTACTTTATACCATATTAGATTTTGGACTATTTGATTTGAATATCAGTTGGCATATAAGATGTTAATATAAAACACTTGGATTGGTTGACATACTTGGTGGAGGCTAAAACAGGTTTTAGCATATTGAAGTATTATTGTGTAATATTTTTATTTATTTCCAGGCTGTAAAGAACAATGGGAGTGTGTATGCTCATGTCTTCTTTTCTCGTTCACGATATGCTCCAGATCCTAGTGATCCAGAGTATGATCTATCTGCTACTTCTAGGAAAAACCAGGGTAAGTTTGAATGTGCATGTAGATTACACTTGATAATTTTCATATTTTTGGGTTACAATTGCACCCTTTAAAGGATGTTTCTATGGATTGAATTGCAAACTTTTTTCTTTGTTGAATTGTGTAGCTATTGTTACCTGTCTTCCAAAGCCAAAGGTAGATTAGCGTAAGAGCCTGTTGAGTGTTGGTGCACTTGGAGACAAGGATGGATCAAAAATTGAGGTAAATATGTTTTTCTTCTTACTAGACATTTGTTGCCTGGAATATTGATTGTCAATATCTGTTAAAAAATTCTGAGAATTTACAGAAGAATATGTGAGTGTTCAGCTATAATTATTTATTTTCTTCGTGATTCAAGAGATACACTTTTTTAGTTTGTGTAGGAGGTTAGAATTAAAGGTTATTAATCTGCCCCTCAGTGCCTTCACTAGTGGTAGCATTCCCGTGGCACTAAAAATTGCATGCCACAAATCAAAATCCAGGATTTGGTTAGATCGCATAGAGAAGTAATATGAATTGCAAAAGAGCCTCTAATCTAGAAAAGGATGTCAACCAATCCATTCAAAAGCAACCTACTCTATATTTTATACAAATCAAAAAACAATTCCAAGAGGCATAGGATTCTGACAAATGATTTTTTGTCAAGATTCTGACCATATTTTAATGCTGCTATGCAAGATCTAAATGGCTGCATCCCACATTTGAAGCTACAATACTCTCTTTAAATTATGGAGCATAGAAGTGTGTCTTACCCACTGCAATTCATAATTAAAATTTCAATAAAATACTCCTTTTGGAATCGTGGTAGTTATTTATTAGTTAAAAAGTGTACGGGCTCCACATTCTACATGTAGCTAATGTCAATATCATAAATTCCTTCAAAATTCAACTAAGAATGTCCAAAAGGTAGTATAAAATGATTCTTGCACCCTTTAGAGACTGTAAGCATAATTTTTCTTTGCAAGTATCTTGCAACAGATAAAAGGACCTGCATGTTTCCTACAAATGCTTGCAAGGAAGTCTGTTACCATTGCTTCATAATAGGTGTGGATAAGTTCAAAATTCATTGGTTTAATATATAGCTGAATATCATTTACAAAGTTTTACATTAGCCATAAGTTGATAACCGTGGTTTACAAAAAGGAGAATCCACATAGAGTTGTAACCAAATGGAAGTGTAGTTGAATATTCAATAATGCACTTCTATTCCTCATTTGCTACTAGATTTCACTGGTTTCTTCCTTGGTCCCATTCAACCTCTGGTTTTCTTCTTGAAATCTACTATCAAGGATCCTGTTACACATATTACTTTCGTGGTAGTCGTGAGACTTGCAACATAATGAATATTCTTGTTATATAAACCCCTAGTACATAGAAAATGTAGTTGCAGTGAAGCCAACATCTTTTATATTTACTACCCCACAAAGATAATCGTAAGCAAAAACCTCTTAGTATTTACACTTCCTTCAGAGAATAACATCAAGTATATAGAAATTAAAAATATAAGCCAATAAAAATACAAAACCAATAAATCTAATACAAAGATTGTGATATGGTCAAGACTAGCTTCACAAGGTGTCTTCAACGGTGCTCCAAAAAAACTTCTAAAGATGATCCAAAATCTCTTTAAAGACACCTCCAGGTTTGGTCCAATGTTTGCTTAAAAAAGGGCTTCAAGATTGTTCCAAAGATAGGCTCGATCTGATCCTATAATTGATGACACTCTTTAAGGTAATGTTATTATCACTGCACCACTTCTATAATTCCACAAGTCCAAGCATTTTGAGTCATGATTGTCTACACACAGATGTATTATAGGTCTATGTTTATAGATTTGGAGGTCTGAGCTTCAAGGTGTTGAAGATATAAGTATAGGTCTCCCACGTTCTGAGCTCTAAAATGAGATTGTCCAATGGTATGATCCCTCCTCCAAGTTGTCACAAATTCGAGCTACAAAAATTCAGGTCAAGTCCCAACCTCCTACCTAGTCAACAAGCGTAGTCCCATGTTACAAGTTTGTTGGTGCTTCAAAGTGTGTGAGCACAAGATGACTATTTTATAATTTTGTTTCTCTACTGGGTGTGAAACAAGTCCAAGCACAAGTTTGTCCTTCAATAATGTTTGCAGCTATAAGGTGATCTGACGTTCTAAGATTATCTTCACACCTGTCAGAGTACTGGAATTAAGATAAACTCCATGAGTCTGAGCCCTCAACTAGGCTGCAACAAGTGCGAAGATTGTTTTAGTTGATCCTAGTCCCAATCCAAGGCTACCATACAATCTGAGCTGCTCAAGGAATGCACTAGGTCCGAGCTGTAGAATGATTTCACTAGTTTATTCTTTGGTCCCATTCGACCTCTAGTTTTCTTCTTGAAAACTACTATCAAGGATCCTGCTACACATATTACTTTCGTGGTAGTCCTGAGACCTACAACATAATGAATATTCTTGTTATATAAACCCTTAGTACATAGAAAACACAGTTGCAGTGAAGCCAACATCTTTCATATCTACTACCCCACAAAGATAATTGTAAGCAAAAACCTCTTAGTATTTACACTTCCTTCAGAGAGAATAACATCAAGTATATAGAAATTAAAAATATAAACCAATAAAATTACAAAACTAATAAATGTTTACAGCTATTGTTTGCAGCTACAAGGTGATCTGAGGTTCTAAGATTACCTTCACACCTGTCTGAGTACTAGAATTAAGATAAAGAGTATGAACCCTTAACTAGGCTGCAACAGGTGCGAAGATTGTTTTAGCTAATCCGAGCCTCAATCCAAGGCTACAATATAGTCTGAGCTGCTCAATGAATGCACTAGGTCCGAGGTGTAGAATGATTTCACTGGTCCGATGTATTATAGGTCTGTGTTTACAGATTTGGAGGTCTGAGCTTCAGGGTGTTGAGGATATAAGTACAAGTCTCCCACAGTCAGAGCTCTAAAATGAGATTTTCCAATGGTCCGATCCCTCCTCCAAGTTATCTCAAATTCGGGCTTCAAAAACTCAGGTCAAGTCTCAACCTCCTACCTAGTCAACCAGCGTAGTCCCACGTTACAAGTTTGTTGGTGCTTCAAAGTCTGTGAGCACAAGATCACTGTTTTATAATTTTGTTTCTCCTCCAAGTGTGAAACAGATCCAAGCACAAGTCCGTCCTTCAATATTGTTTGCAGCTACAAGGTGATCGGAGGTTCTAAGATTATCTTCACACCTGTCCGAGTACTAGAATTAGGATAACCTCCACGAGTTTGAGCCCTTAACTAGGGTCCAATATGTGCAAATATTTTTTTAGCTGATCTGAGCCTCAATCCAAGGCTACAATACAGTGTGAGATGCTCAATGAATGCACCATGTCCGAGCTGTAGAATGATTGCACTGTAACTTAGAAACTACTAAACCTGATTTATGTCAATTCAGTGTGAGTAATGAGGACCTTAATTACTACTCATAGTAATTTCTGATTAATATGGTAAAATAATATGTAACAACATACAAAGAGTCCTAAATTATAACAAAGTTGAGCCACCTCCGGCAGGAACCTCGCGTAATTCGTCAACAAGAGTGGGTCGTGAAGATCTACAAATTCTAGTCTAAATAAGAAGCCCCAGGTGAAAAAAATTACCCCTGGACTTTACAGGTGCTATTCTGAAGTTAACTCCCGAACAATAAAATGTAAATTGTAATAAAAATATTAGGAGCTACAGCAAGCGGAAGTTCTCATAAAACAGTCACGACCACATATGAGGTATATGCCAATGAATTCACTCCAGGAAATTTACCACGCGAACCCTATAGGTTAATAAAAGCACCTCCCAAAATGACACAATAAATTCCATTGATGCATTTTGATGTTAATATCATTTTGGGATCTTTTATGACCGAAAACTGAATTTAAATTTGACTTCTTACTGGGACAGGTCGACTGGGCATGGAATCCTCGCCTCAACCGAAGCAGGCTTGTGATTCCAGCAAAACCTAATAACCCACGAAATCGTACATTACAGTGACCAATATAATGGAATAGAACACAATACAATGAAGCAAGATGGATGGAAACACCCACTTACTGAGTGCCAAACAATGGAGAACTTGCACAAAAACACTTCTTTTTGAGCAACCAAACCTAGCATTGTTGTGCTTGCTCCATCAAATTTACCTTCAATTCCTAGTAATACAAGTCCTTTGACTCCTTAACTAAACATAGGAACAATATGTATATTTTTTAAATAAATACATCATATGAATTCGAACATCAGATTTCTAGCATGGAGATTGCTTTATCAAAATTGATGCTTATACTTCCATGAAGATGTTTCCCTGATTTTTTCGTCGGATGTCACGAGAAGTGGCCAGGGACAGTGATAGCATCCCTATGACTGTTATTGGACTTATTCTTCCCTCCAACACCAGGTCCGAGCTGTAGGTTCTGAGTTACAGTGTTTATGTCTAATGTTCTGAACTGAATTGCTGAGAATAATGGAGGTATAGATCCGAAGTCTGTAGAAAATAAACCAATTCCGATACCCAATGATCAAATTTCGTTCTTATTTAGCTCTTACGGTTCTGCAATTTCAAGTTTCCATCGAAGACTGTTGATATACCTGTCCACACAGATCGAGAAATATATTCCAGCAAGTCGAGCCTCTTCAATGTTGTAATTCTGATTTACTGAATTCCGAGACTGTTCTCTGTCACAAAGTCCACACCGAGTCCGAGTTGTTTTGTTCCCAATCAGTTCACGAGATGTGGACTTCGTTCTTCTTCCGTGTTATATACGATAGTGTATAAATAAGTCGATTCTAAAGTCGAATTTTCTGAATTAGTGGAGCTGCATAATTAATTTTGATATTTTAGTGATTTTTAATAGAGGGTAGTGGAATAGCAAGTTAGGGAAGGAGTTATGAATACATTTTTTGGTGTTTGGTTTAACACATACAAATTTTGATATTTTTAATAATTTGTTTTCAAGGAATTATTAAATTATGGAAAGTATAATATTTTTTTTATAAATTTTCTTTTAGGGTTTTTGAACTTAGGATTAGGGTTTGTTGAAATAGCTAGGGTTTAGGACAAACATGTTGTTTTTAATAATGCTAGGGTTGTATTATTAAATTAGCTAGGGTTAGGAATGGGATTAAGATTAGGATTTCATTAGGTTGGGGCATCTTGAAACTAGGGCATTAGGGAATATGCATCATCTTCATGTTTAGGGCATTCTGATAAGGTTTGCATGAGGTTAGGGTTATTCATGTATCACAAGAATATTTTCCATCTCAACAATGCCATATTGATATCAATGACAACCTTGACCAACAAAACCAAGGTACAAACCTAGATTAACAATTGCAGTATCCTTGTGGCTTTCCTCATGGTCAAGTGGTGTCAAAGATTCTTTCTCTGGAACTACCATGCCTATAAGCCCACCCTTCATCGCATTCCTCCAAGTATGCACTTGACCGCCATCTGTAATTCCAACACACATGCCAGCCCCAATGGATAGCTGCCTCAACTTATCACCATGTGGAATGCAAAGACCGTGTCCAAACAATGGGGTGGCTGGCACATTATATACTCCAGCCGTAGGATTCTGTACATCATGAATCCATTGATGAACATCTCCATCACTAGATAAAGCAATGAAGTCTTCTAGTGGGAGTGAAAATATTAAAATATTATAAGAATCACTGCACTCAATATAAATGAGTATCCATCCTTTCTATCAATATGCACAAATCCACACTTGCATTTCTAAAATGTATTTTTTTTGCACTCATGTAGGTGAACATGAATACAAAGTAGAATGTGAAAGAGTGGATTCATTAATTCATTATATTATGAAATGTCTCATTGAGTCATTACATAGTAGAAGAAGAGGAGTAAATTGCATATCTCCCAAATACAAAACTAACAACAACCACATTTAATACTATATTAAATGCCTCATAACTGCGTCTTCTATTTGACAGATTTTACAGCTTAATTTCACAAATTTTCAAGGTGGTGACTAGTTAAAATTTATATGACAACTATCAATGTTCTTCGTTATCCTCTACTACAGGTTGGCTTCTCTTTTGGCCACTTAATCACTTTGATTCAATAATTCTACCATGAATAGAAGTTATACATTTTGACATCTTTGTTGGTAGCTACCCACTCACTCACGACATCTTTAACTTGATTCTTCGGTTATTCAACAGATAATATCTACCCATGTGATGACCAGTTTTACAAAAGGAAAACCTAAAAAGTTCCAACACTTAGTGTCACTTCATGAGTCGAGAAATTGATTTGATATCATCAATTCTATGATACTTTGGCCTGCCTTCTGCAATATTTTTGTGGGTTTTTCCTTTTGCTATTAATTCACACAGTTCTCATAGTTTGATTGCATAGATATACATAGTCCCTTTAACTCACGCCAGGATGGCTTGCCTTTGTTATCTTTTGTCCAATTTGGCTGTTATATCTGCCCCTCAATGCCTTCACTAGGCATAGCATTCCCTTGGCATTAAAAATTGCATGCCACAAATCTGAAGCCATATTTCGTTAGATCGCATAGAGAAGCAATATGAATTGAAACAAAGCCTTGAATCTCTAAAATAATGTCAACCGATCCATTCAAAAGCAACCTAATCTATATTGTAGACTGACCAACAAATAATTCCAAGAGGCATAGGAGTTTGACAAATGATTCTTTGTCAAGATTATGAGCATATTTAAACACTACTATATGAGATCTAAATGGCTCCATCCCACATTTGAAGCTACACTATTCTCTTTAAATTTTGGAGCATAGAAGCATGTCTTACCCACTGCAATTTATCATTAGTGAGTTATTAGTTAAACAGGGTACATGCTCCACATTCTAGATGTAACTAATGTCAAAATTAGAAATGCCTTCAAAATTCAACCAAGAATGTGCAAAAGGTAGTATAAAACGATCTTCACACCCTTTAGAGACTGTAAGCAAATTTAAAATTCTACATGTAGCTAATGTTAAAATTAGAAATGCCTTCAAAAGTCAACCAAGAATGTGCAAAAGGCAGTATAAACGATCCTTGCACCCTTTAGAGACTGTAAGTAGAATTGTTCTTTGTAAGTATCTCACAACAGATAAAAGGATCTGCATGTTGCCTACAAATGCTTGCAAGGAATCTTGTTACCATTTCTTAATAATAAGAGGACATCAATTCAAAATTCATCAATACAATATACAGATGAATATCATTTACAAAGTTGTACACTAGCCATAAGTTGATATGGGTGGTTTACAAAAAGATAATCCATATATAGAAGTCTTAATAGAATTGTAACCAAATGTAATTGTAGTTGAATATTCAAGAATGCCCTTCTATTATTGATTTGTTGTTAGATTTCACTAATTTCTTCATTGGTCCCATTCGACTTATGGTTTTCTTCTTAACAACCATTATCAAGGATACTACTACACATATTACTTTCGTGGCATTCCTGAGACCCACAACAGAATGAATATTCTTGTTATCTAAACCCATAGTAAATAGAAAGCACAGTTTCAACGAAGCAAACATATTTCATGCTTACTACCCCACAAAGATAATGGTAATAAAAAACCTCTTACTATTTACACTTCCTTCAGAGAGTATAACAACATGTATACAAACATTAAAAATATAAGCCAATAAAAATACAAAACCAATAAATCTAATACAGAGATCCTGCTTTGCAGAAACCAAGGTACAAACCTAGATTAAAAATTACAATATCCTTTTGGCTTTCCTCATCGCCAAGTGGTGTCAAAGCTTCCTTATTTGGAACTACCATTCCTATAAGCCCACCATTCATCGCAGTCCTCCAAGTATGCACTCGACCACCATCTGTAATTCTAGCACACATACTAGCCCCAATGGATACCTACCTCAACTTATCACCATGTGAAATGCAAGGACCATGTCCATACAGTTGGGTAGCCGGCACATTATATAATCAAGACGTCAAGATTTGGTACAACATGAGTCCACAACTGAACATCTCCATCACTAGTTAAAGAAATGAAGTCTTCTGGTGTGAGTGAAAATATTAAAATATTTTAAGAATCACTGCACTCAACTTAAATGAGTATCCATCCTTTCTCTAGAATCAGACTCCACAATTCCACACCTGTATTTCTAAAATGTATTTTTTTTGCACACATGTATGTGGACATGAATTCACATTAAAATGAGAAAGATTGGATTCATTAATTCATTAGATGATGAGATGTCTCATTGAGTCATTACATAGTAGGAGAAGAGGTGTACATTGCATATCAACCAATACCTAACTAACAACAACCACATTTAATATTATATTAAATGCCTCATAAGTACATCTTCTATTTGGTAGCTTTGACAACACAATTTTAGAAATTTTCTAGGTGGTGACTAGTTAAAATTTGTATGAGAGCTATCAATGCTCTTTGTTATCCTCTGTTACAGGTTGGCTTCTCTTTTGGTGGCTTAATCACTTTGATTCAACGACTCTACCATGAACATAAGCTTCTCTTTTTAAAAAATTGTGTTTTGAATAAAGACTTAAAGGGTTGTAAGACACTCCATTTTATGGTGTTTTGATGTATCTATCTTTCCAAAAACTCTGAGATCTTTCAAGGTAATTTTAGCCATCGTTTCAGTGTGTCTCCCAGTCATGATTGAGCTTTCAAAGTAAAAAAATCCCCTAACACTGGTAAATAAAGGAAATTAATCCATCCTTCTATTGTTAAGAGTGGGAATGGTGTTATTTCAATTTTCAACAGTGCCAATCAAGGTCAACAAGAAGAATATGTTGCAGGAGGTATCCTATACCTTAGTAATTCTATTATACTCATATCTTCAAAATTTGAAGCATTTATTGGTACATGCTCTAAAATGAAATAAAGGCACTAAATTTTTTGTTAAAAGTAGTAGTAGAGGAGAGGTTATTGAATTATAGGTCTTTGGGGATTCCTTGGTTATCAATTCGTTCAATGGTAGCTTTAGGATGGAAGAATTGTTTTCACAACCCATTTTGGAGTAGCTGAAGAAAGTCAAGACACAATTCTTGAAGGTATCATTTTATCATATTTACAAAGAATTTAAGGTAGAGGCTAATGGACTCTTTAAATAGGGCTTGTTGATGATGCAAAACTATGGTTTAGCATGGGAAAGTAAGTATGGTGTAAGCCTTCACGATATGTCATTGCAAAACCCACCAGTATAACTATTGAATTTACACCATATGAAAATAATAAACACTATAGATGGAAAAATAGTTGCCTCTTTTATTATTCAAAGCATCCATTGTATCTATATATTGTTCATAACATCAAAATTTTAATAATGGGAGTCAAAAAACATCTTGCTCAAAGCAATAATTAGATCATACGAGCAAGACACTAACCCTCAAATTATTTATGACACCATTGTGAAAAGATGTAGATAATGGGCATTTAACAAATGCCTCAATCTTGATAGAATATAAAATTTTGAATGATTAGTTTCTTGTAAATATACTCCACAACATGCTATAATGTGATATGTTTATGCACATATTTTCTCAAGCTCCACACAATATAAGGTTTTAGAACTAAGGAAAAATATTTATGATGTTACTTGTTTACAGATTTGAGAAAGCCTCAAGGGTTGCAATCAAAATCTGGAAATTATGTTTCTTGGTGGAATGTGAAACATGCTTGGATTTGTATAGTGCTTCAATGCTTATTTAGGAACTAGGTAAGTGTGAACAAATAAACGTTTTTCTTTTTCTTTTCCTTATACATTGGATTCCCATTCTCTCTAAGTTATGAAAGGCAAGTTAAAAATTGATTAAACTAAGGGACAACATATTCCATTTTCAAACTTTGACCTTACAAGGAAGTGCACTACACTTGTTTGATACTTCTAGAAATTTTTAGAGGATGTCAATAGAAATGTAAATGTTGTTGGATACACCAACATTGGTTAGTTTTAGAAAAGTTCTCTTTGTCAAATATGCTATTTTCATGAAGAAATATTTCCAAATAAGAGGATAAAGACTTCGCATGCCTATGACATAATGGTGTTATTTCTTGTCTATATTTGTGATTTATTAGTATTCCACCACTAATAACTTCATTACATAGCTGTTCGTTTAGTAGTGTATTACAATAGTAACTTGTTAAAGGAATATGATTCCAGTTTGTTTGAATGTCATAAACTGGAAGGAAATTTAGCATTGAATTAGAAAAATGGAATATTTTTTGAAAAATATGTTTTATGATCAAATATAGGCCCGTTTCTTGATCATTAAAAAAACAATCATGACAATAAGAAATGATTTTGGACACGATGAATTACAAAACTCTCCAGCTTAAAAACATGTTAGCATATTCAATTTTTTTTACATCAGAGAAAAATGAACGAGTAACATTAAGTTTTCTTTGAATATTTATAGAATTATTTCATAGATTCTAAATGGAAATTGCACGTGCTAATCTCGCTCAATTAATTACAGGGAAAACACACATACATAATTTGTTGGCTTATGGGAATTGTATTCCTTTTTTGCTTGGAATAGTATGTTGATAATTGAAGATTACTATTTTGAAGCTATATTCCTGGTTAGTATCGCAATTTACAAAGTCTTGTCTTATTATTTTTTTAGTTTCTTGTAGTAATATTGTGTCAACAATACTTTTCTCCGCCCATTAGATTTCTAATGACCAGTTTTATTGTTGAAGTGTCGTTGCTTCTTGGAGATAACTAGAGGAAACAATATAACTACAAAAGTGGAGCACGAGACATTCTTAGTAGAAATTTCTAGCTTTGTTGTGTTTATTTGTGACATTTTACTTGCTTTGTTTATATAGTTCATTAGGACACATAGCTGCCACTATTTCCCAACTGAAGAAAACTTGTTCAAGTTTCTTTCTTTTATGGGGAAAATTTGCATTACCAATATTGTTGATGTTGAGGTATATATCCTATAAATATTTTATAGTCTAATTTAGTTTATATTCTAGTGTTCATCGAATTTCATGTCTTATACATTGCATTGTATCCTCTCTTTTTTTTTGTCAGAAAAGGAACTCAGTATTGATGGTAAGAAGCAAGGATTGAAGAAAGAGGAGAACAAATAACACTAGAGCGACAAAATGAAAATTAAAGAGAGAGAAGATAATTGGTCTAGTGGTACCTGTAGAGTCAATATCTTGCATAAGACACACATAGAAATTGATGATCAAGTCTTCAGAGTTGGTGAATTCACTTGCAATACCTTGGCAAAACAATCAAAGTTGGTGAATTCACTTGCAATGCCTTGGCAAGACAATGATAATGTTTGGAGTAATGAAACATTATTTCATGTGTAAATTGTACTCCAACTAATATTAAGGTGGAAACTCATATTGTAATACTTGACATTTTATATAAAATAATTTATGTGGTTGGAATTATTTATAGTTGCACTGGATATTGCATAGTATTGTAATTCACACATGTAACTTTTTGTTTTCATACTAGATGAACATGTACATTGTATGAAATTTTTATTAAATTTAGTTTCAAAATCATACTAATTAATTTATGTTGATTAATAATAAACACATAAATGCATCTAAAACTACTAAATTAGTAGCTTATGTTTATTAATGATGAATACAAATAAAATGAATATACTACTAAATTAGTTGCTTATAATGATTGTTAATGAAAGTAAATGAAATGAATATAAACTACTAAAGTAGTAATTTATATAATGAATATGAAACTACAAAAAGAGAAAAATGACTACTGCAAATGATAAATTTTTGATCACAAATGACGACTAAATTGTGCACATATACGACTATTAGTAGCTAATTTACAGTAGCTTATAACACGACCAAAATTTACTCGTATTTCTTTGGTCTTTAATTGGTTTCAAACAATGACTAAAATTTGCATATATATGACTATTAGTAGCTAATTTACAGTATCTTATAACATGACCAACATTTTAGTCATATTTATTTGGTCATTGATTAGTTTTATCTCGTGATCATTTAGTAATATATTTTTTTGTATATTTGGTCATTAATTGCAGCAATAAATGACCAAATCAATGACTAAATTAATGACCAAATATAATACTAGACAATAAAATCAATGACCAAATCAATAATCAAATCAATGAATAAATCAATGACCAAATCAATGACTAAATCAATGACCAAATCAATGACTACAATGACCCAATATACTACTAGACAACAAAATTGAAACAACCAATTAATGACTAAGCTAAAAACGACTAAAAGTTGGTCGCGTTATAAAATACTGTAAATTAGCTACTATTGGTCACCGACCGAAAAATAGTCATTCATATGCAAATTTTTGTCATTTTTTTAGTAACTAATTAGCAATTTTTTAATAGTGTATTGTGTACATATGATGTTTTATGCATGTTGTATATATGGTGTTGTGTGTATATTGCATATGTAGTGTTAGGTATAGATGGTGCTTTGTTATTTTGGATAGCATCAGATCTACTCTAAGTCTCAAATTTTGTGGAGAGGCTTAGACAAATGTATTATAAATAACCTAGAAAGAATTTGGTGAAATTCCACTTGGATTTTATTCTATAGAAACAAATAATTATTTTTAAAGGGACCATAAGTCAAACTTAGGAAAATAAAATAATTAAAGTGCATTAATAGAATATGGGTGAGAATGATCTAGAATAAACAGATCAATACAAAATTTAATCTTAGTTGTTGATTAGATATATAATCTAGGTCGTTGAATCCTCAATAAGAATTCATGTAAGAAGGACTTGAAGGATCATTTAGAAGACACATAAAATCTAGAGATCAAATTCTTCTGACGGAGCAGTGCTCGGATGAAGATAATATATAAGTGATTACTCATTACAGTGAGGGGTAGTAGTTATGGTTGGAATGTTTCCTGATCTAGAGAGTACATAGCAGTAGAGACAAAGAGACCCACATCACCAGCACAGATCCAGTGGCATAGTTCTTACGTAGTCACCACACAGAGCCAGAGGGAAAGACGTTTTCTTGTTGAGGAGACAACGTAGAATGTCAAATCCTAGAGATATTTCCAAAGGCCATTAGGCTTCAGCTTCCAGCCAACAGTGAGACCTACGTAGAGGCAGAAGGGAAAACGAGTTGTGATGGAGTCATTGCGTAGAGGTATTACAGGGCAGTCCAACCTTGGTGCAGATCAATGCTAGTTTCCCATGGAGGAGTGAGGTTTGTCTCATGCGATATCTTCTGTCAGTTTCTCTGTATGATTTGATAGTATCATCAATCATAGATTTGTACTCAGAATTTACTGCATAATAACATAAACCCTCAGATCTACTGCACTAGTTTTCCCACATTGGGTTTTTCCGGGGACATTAGTCCAAAAATAATTGTGTTGGATGGTTGTGTGATCTATGTGTGTTTAGATTTGTTTCTTCACTTGTATTTCTTCCGTAGTTTAGTTGTGTAGGACGTAGTGAATGGATTTGGATATTTTCTTGTAGAAAAAAGTAAATATTTTGTTAAAGTAAAATAACAAATATAATATTTTCCATCAGTTGTTGTAGTAGGATTCCGTGTAACACGAATTTTCACATGGTATCAGAGCTTGTTTAAGATAAGTGCAAGTGAGAAAAATAATCGATCCAACAGATCTAGTGTTGAAGCAGTAGTTGGGGATCAAATAGTTGCATAAGCATCATATCGATTTCCTAGAGAAGTGCATAGTCCAAGCCAGTAGGGACAAATCAGAAAGGAAAATATCTCTTTGAGTGAGCCAACAAAGAGGAAGGATTGTTCCAGTTTGTTGTTTTTCCGAGGTAGAGGGTGTAGTGTAGATCAACAACTGGAGGGATGTATTTAATTCTTTGATTGTTGGTCTAGAGTGTCAAGAAGCATAAATAAAACATAGATTTTTGGATTTTTCTGACCTCGGTGATATTCTTTCCCAAGAAACTCAGATTCCCTGTGTAGTTGCAACAATTTTTGTCGCTTCATCCTCAAGGAGTACATAAATATATTTTCACAGAGGGTGAGAAGCAATAGATCAACAAAAATTGGGTGAGATGGCCACCAACGGATTTCATAACCAAAACCGGTTGGAAGGTGCCTCCAACTATGTAATCTGGAAGGTAGGGATCTCCTTCATTCTAGATGAGCATGACCTCAAGCACTTTATCGATAGTTCTCAAGATGAACTAGTGGATGCAACACCATTACGAGCCTTCAAAAGGAATATGGCAAAAGCCAAGCAATTGATTCTCGATGGAGTGAGGGATCATATTGTTTCACACATCTAGGCCAAAGGAAAAAATAAGGAGATGTGGGATGTGTTGGAAACATTGTATGAGGGGTCTTTCGAGCAGCGAAAGATGATTCTGGAGGATAAAATGTAGACCACCAGGATGCATAAGGGAGAATGTATTTGTAATATCCCAAAATGGAATAATGAATTTATACACAAACACAATATTTGAAACACAGAAAATTTACATGTAAAATTATGATGAAAACAGATATAGACAGAATAGGTGAGCCATTTTATTCATAGGAGATGGATTACATTTAAACCAGTTTATAAAATAAAGGTACTCTAGCCAAATATATGGCCTAGAATGACCCTATAAGCATGCTACAACAAGCACTACATAACTGGAGAGCTACTGGAGGAAATATTACGTTGTCCCTTCAGCAGATGATCTACATATGATTGTTGGCTGAAAAGGGAAATGCATATCTATGGAAATATGGAGCTTTGATGATGCCAAGATTCTATGTCTAGGTTCTATGATGGAAACCCAAGATAACATAGAAAGGATTTATTAGATCTGTCAATATAAGAAAATCACCCTCTTAGGGCTTCATTGTACAACTGTTGGGTATGCAGATTTGAAGCTAGATCTGAAGAATATATGGCTGCAGTATGTCATAAAATAAGATCTATGCTCAAAGGGTTGATCCCTTCACTAGATCCTCAAGCTAGAAGCTCAAGATCTATCTCCTCAATCCTCCTCTACTAATTGCAGATGTTGCTACACAACTGCTCACAAAAACTGTGATGTCAAGGATGGGGGCTCTCTAGCCTACTACTAAAATATTCAAATCAGCTCTAGAATTATGGAAATAATGAATATAATGTGAAGGAATGGTCCTCCACTGGATTTCTAGATGGGATACTGGAAACTTCCCTTCTCCCTTGGATCTGCAAGAATGGACTGCACAATTCCTGATGGAACTGCTGCTGATGGGAGATGTATGATAGATGGATTGACGCCTGATATATATCTGAAGCGCTGGAAGGATGATCTTGAATCTCAAGGTGATAGGATAAATCCTTCACCGGTTCCTCAGCTGAAATACTGAAGGAAAACCTCCTCCTTTCAAACCTGGATGTAGAGATGCATTATTTCTGAAGATAAGTGGGTTGCACAAAGTAGGAACAATATGGAACCAATGCCTAATGATGAATAAAGCCTAATAGAAACCTTCCTAGAGTAGGCACTCAAAGTCCCTCGTGGGTAAGGGTGGGATTTCCTCTCAGAAACACCCTATGCTAAACAACACTGCAGGCTTAGCTAAACAGCATAAGCATGTTTAGAAATGTCAAATGAAAAATCCAGATCTAAACAGATCAAAAATCAATAATACCAAAAATCCTCCTTATACTATGCCTTCATCTTCTTTATATAGATTATGAGCCTTCTCATGCCTTGGCCCACCTCATAACTGCATTGTACATGTGGACATAGGTCTCCTTGTTGACTGTGTTGTGTCTCCATGATATCCATCATGTATGCATGTAATGATCACCCTCTCCATCATGTGTGCATTAATGCACCATTTCCTCCATCATCTCATCATGAATGCTCTATGATCTTACATTTGATTCCTTCCATGATCTTAGTTGATTGCTTCAACCTCCGTGATCTTTCTCATTAATGAGACATGATCTCCACTCCTTTCACATTAAGTAGCTACTCCACTACTCCATTATGTAGATCTAGATTTGAAATATCCACATTCACACATCAAAAGTGTATTTTATTTATCTTTGGGGTTTATGGGTCCCTCCACCCTCTTATTTACTTAAATAATTATGAAAATTCAGAACTCTAATATTCCAATTATCTTGTGTAAATTGGTAATATTACAGTCATGCTCAGCAAAATGTTTCTTGTCCTCAAGAAACTACAAAATTGGGTGCTATAGCAACATCCTCCCTCCAAATGTCATCCTCATATGGAAGGCCTTCCCATCTGCCACAATGCGTCATGCATGTCCAGCTCCAAAGTTGCCTCTCTAGAATGTCTAGAATGGCCTCCAACTGAAAAGTTAGATACCCTTCCTCTTCAATGAATTTCCAAGTGGCAATCATATGATGACCAAAGATCTCCTCTACACATGAGATACATAAAATGAAGTGGTTCATTCCCAAAGTGGAAAGTCCCAACTCGTGAACTATCTCTCCAACCCATGTGACATAGAGTAGATTGCATCTATCAATGCTAACATAATTAGACCTGTTGGCCATGTAGGATTCAAACATAACATCAACATAGTGAAAAACAAGAAGTAGATACATATGGATGTACATGAACAATGTCAAACCATATTCTCCCAATAATAACCAACACAATAAAGCCTTTTGTTTCCATGCTAGATCATCATGAAAACAAGTAAGAGAGCCATGCTCTCTCAAAAGGAGCCAGTGAAGAAATGCTTCTTGCTGCCATGCCACATCAACATCAAACCAAGTATGAGAGCCATACTCTGTCAATAGAAGCCACCGCATCAATGCCTCTTGCTGCCATACCACATCATCATTGCACCAAATGTAGTGGCCATATTCTCTTAAGAGAAGCCACCTTAATAGGGCATCTTGCTGCCTCGTCACATCATCATCATACCATGTATAATGACCATAATCCCCCAACATAAGCCAATGTTGTAAGGCCTCCTGTTGCCATCCTCCAACAATGTCATGCAATATATGGGAAGAAATCAGCCCACACTCTCCCAAAAGAAACCAAAGCAACAAGGATTATTGCTGCCTCCTTACATCAACATGATGCAAGTCATGGAGCAACAACATACTAATGGACATGTGGAATGTCTCATCAAAACAATACAAGTAAGCTCCCTTATGCCACATCAAGTGAGAGTTATGCTTTCTCCCAAACCCAAGTACATACATGAACATTAGATATATCCAAAACACAGATACATGTCAACACATGAGACATATCCCAAACAAGAGTAAATACATGGACATAAGATATATCATGAGATGTCCAAACTCTCTCATCAATAACTAGCACAACCATGCCTCTTGATGTTGCATGTCATCAGTGATATACATGGCATGGATCCTGAAAATGTGATATGTTGGGTAGTATCCATACTCACCCAAAAGCAACCAGTGCATCCATGCTTCTTGCTACCTGGTATCATAGATATGCAGGAAGGTAGGAGACCTCCTTCTCCTCATCCAGATTCATTCATACCAATTTGGATGATGAATCATGGCAAGCTCAATCTTGGTATCCTCCCAATGTAGAAAACCAACATCCTCCAATTGAATAGCTTTGCACTCCATGAAATGTTGAAGTGCACCTCCATTAAGGTATCTCCATGAGATCCTCTTCTCATCAATGGCCCTCCAAAACCAATAAGGTTCTAGATCTGTTGGAGGTAGAATTTTCCCTTTGAGCTGTGAGAGGCTCATTGAGAAAGAGTCATCTTGAAAGGGGAAAATATTTCCCATCTCAAGATGTCTACCATCTATCATCCTCTTCTCCATGGCTTCATGAGTGAAGCTGCCATTGGATTGCTCCCATAAGGAATGGGTACTCCTCTTCTCGCTACTTCTCATTAACAACGTTGTAGATCTGCAAGGTAATACATGTGTTGTCTCATGGCAACATACAATGATAAACTCATAGTTTGGCACTGTACTGAATAGGATTGTGCTCCTCCCATCTTCTACAACTCCACACTTCAACACAAATTGTTGGGTTTAGATTAACCATGACACATTGGGATAGCAATACATCTTCTCCTTGATTAAATCAAAGGTCCTCTATGAAATGATAATTTGCTGCTCCAAATTAGCAAGATGTTATAATCCTTGGTTATGCACTTGCTCTGATGGCATGGTCTCACAAATCTCAATATGAGGTAATGAAATAACATGAGATGAAAGTATGTGCAAACCTTGGATAATTTGAACATCGGGAACCTCTTGCATATCAACATGAGCTCCTCCAACCAGGACAATGGTGTCTCCAACTATTGGTAGTGATGATGGCTCCATCTCTATGACTGTATGAGTATTGGTATCTGTCTCCTCCTCATCATGGATCTCATCAATCATGCATGGGTCTCCAAATGTCAAGAACTCAAGACCATCTTGCAAAGATGCAAGTGATCCTCCTCTTGATGTAAGCACATCTACAGCTGGTGGTGGTAGAGGTTCCTCCTCCTTGGTGATAATGAGGACATCTTCCTTGGGCTCTTCATGCACTATCTCCTTGATTATGGGAGATTTCACTATGTTATTTTCCTCTGATTTATTTCTACCATACCTCTTCTTCAGTCTTTGAATAAAATTTGCATAAGAAGACACTTTCATGTGTGATAAGTGACTGAACCACTGATCTCTTGCTTCACCTTCTAGGTGCAGCACTGCAAACTCCACAACCTTTCTTTCTGATATAGGATATTTCAGATGAAGGTAGCCAGTTCTTCCCTCCAAGCCCTCAATTTACTTGTGGAAGATCCATCAAATGTAGGCAAGAATAATCTATTTCTCTTTCTTCTATTTCTGCTTCTTGATCTCCTCTCTTCTTTGAGTTGAAAAAAATACCGGAGAGAGATATTCTCCTTCAATGCCCTTGGTTGTGACTTGTACTCAGACAGATATTTACTTAGGGTCTCATGCCCGAAGTCTTTTACATATTGAGACCAATCCTCTTTCTCATCAAAGAAAGTGTATCTAGTGGAATAATGTGAAGCCTTTTTCTTCTCTGGTCTTCTTTGGTGTTGATAAGAAGTATTGGGACCTTCTTCATCCCGAAACCTTCTTGAGGTTTCTATTTTCCTTTCTCTTCTTGTTTCATTGATATCCTTGGAGAGATCCTTCATAGCTCTAAAGAAATATGAGGAAAAACTTGATCCCTCCATTATAGTAGATCTCTACTATCTTCTTTTCATATGTTGTCAATAATGTCCACAAGCTAAGTCAAAGATCATTCTCTAATACCACTGTAATATCCCAAAATGGAATAATGCATTGATACACAAACACAATATTTTAAACATAGAAAATGTACACGTAAAATTATGATCAACACAGATATAGACAGAATAGGTGAGCCATTTTATTCATAGGAGATGGATTACAATTACAATATTGTACAAAATAAAGGTACTCTAGCCAAAGATATGGCCTTGAATGACCTTGGAAGCATGCTACAACAAGAACCGCATAACTGGAGAGATGCTGGAGGCAATACGACATTTTCCCTTCAGTAGATGATGTGTATATGACTGTTGGCTGAAAAGGGAAATGCAGATCTATGGAAATCTAGAGCTTTGATGATGCCAAGATTATAGATCTGGGCTCTATGATGGAAACCCAAGATAACCCAAAAAGGATTTCTCATGTCTGTCAATCTAAGAAAATCACCCTCCTAGGGCTTCACTATACAACTGCTAGGTATGTATATCTGAAGCAAGATATGAAGAATAGATGGCTGAAATATGTCACAAAATCATATCTATGCTCGAAGGATTGATCCCTTTGCTAGATCCTCAAGCTAGAAGCTCAAGATATAGCTCCTCAATCCTTCTCTACTGATTGCAGCAGCTGCTACACAACTGATCAAAAAAACTACGTTTTCAAGGATGGAGGCTCTCTAGCCTACTACTAAAATATGAAAATCAGCTCTGGAATGATGGAAATAATGAATACAATGTGAAGGAATGGTCCTCCACTAGATTTCTAGCTAGAATACTAGAAACTTCCCTTCTCCCTTGGATCTGCAAGACTGGATTGCACAATTCCTGATGGAACTGTTGCTGCTGGGAGATGTATGATAGATGGCCTAATGGCTAATATAGTTCTAAAGCATTGGAAGGCTAAAATTGAAGCTCAAGGTGATAGGATAAATCCTTCACTGGTTCCTCAGCTGAAATATTGAAGGGCAACCTCCTCCTCTCAAACCCTGATGCAGAAATGCATTATTTCTGAAGATAAGTGGGTTGCAGAAAGTAGGTACAATATGGCACCAATGCCTAATGATGAATAAAGCCCAATATAAACCTTCCCAGAGTAGGAACTCAAAGTCCCCCATGGGTAAGGGTGGGATTTCCGCTCGAAAACACCCTATGCTAAACAACACTGCAAACTTAGCTAAAAAACATAAGCATGCTTAGAAATGTAAAATGAAAAATACAAATCTAAACAGATAAAAAATAAATAATACCCAAAATCCTCCTTCTATTGTGCCTTCATCTTCTTTATATAGATTATTATCTTTCTGATGCCTTGACCCACCTCATAACTGCGTTGTACATGTGGACATAGGTCTCCATGTTGACTGTGATGTCTCTCCATGATCTCCATCATGTATGCATGTAATGATCACCCTCTCCATCATGTGTGCATTAATGCACCATTTCCTCCATCATCTCATCATGAATGCTCTATGATCTTACATTTGATTCCTTCCATGATCTTAGTTGACTACTTCAACCTCCATGATCTTTCTCATTAATGATACATGATCTCCACTCCTTTCACATTAAGTAGCTACTCCACTACTCCATTATGTAGATATGGATCTGAAATGTCCACATTCACACATCAAAAGTGGTTTCTATTTATATTTGGGGTTTATGGGTCCCTCCACCCTCTTATTTAATTAATTAATTATGAAAATTAAGAACTCTAATATTCCAATTATCTTGTGGAAAATTGGGAATATTACAATATTAACACATTCCTGTCTAGACTTCAGGAAAATCAAGATCAGTTAGTAGTCATGGGAGAAGCTCCTAAGGCCACAAAGATGGTCATATTGGCCCTCAACTAAGTGTCTGAGGATTACCAACTTTGTTTCTAGAGTATCTTGGGTGGAGAAAGCATGTTGGGCTGGGAGAAAATGTGGCATCTCTTCAGCAAGAAGAGATGTAATGATACTTAATCAAGTGTCAATGTGAGGGAGGCAACTACAAAAATTCGAAGATGAAGAAGGAGGAGGAAGAGAATGCAACCCTTGCATCAAAGGGGCAGTAAGAGCAGTGCAGGAGGAAGAAGGACATGTCAAAGATCAAATGTTTCCGGTGTGGCGAGATGGGGAATTACACAACACATTTTCCTCTCAAGAAGAGGGACAAGGATGAGAAAGATGATCCTCACGTCGGAGCAGTGAAGATAGAGGAGGAGGATTTTGCTATGATTTCTCATATACCTCTAGGAGGGAGGTGGGATAATTTGGATTTGTAGACCCACAGGTCTACAATGTGGGCAGGATCCTTGAGGAGTACACCTCTCGAATCATCACCTTGCTACAAGAGCCCAAAATAGTGGTAGTAGGATGGACTAGTGCTAGTTGGTGCAAAGGAGTGTTGAAGAGACAACACAATGGTTAGCAGCGCCATAGTCTGAGTAGTGTAGAGCAATGTTGTAGCTGCGCAGAGGAACGCAATGCAGAGCAAAAACAATGCATCAACTTCAGAGAGGCAGCACAAAGGCTAGTAGCAGTCAGATCTTCATCACCGATATATAATATAATTATCCAATTTTAGATGTTTTTTAGTTGTAGAAATAAACTATGATGCAGTGTAGAAGAATTTGGCAGTGGCAGAGTCAGCAGTAGCATGGATGCAAAATTTAGAGGGAGTTGCAATATGGATACAATTTTCAAAGTGGAAGTGTCAGAAGCAGTACATATGCACCATTTGCACAGATTTTGATGGACAGAGTGTCAGACATCAACAACGTAGAGGGAGATGCTTCAGAGTCAGAACAGTATGTAGAAAGGAATATTGTTAGAGCACATTCCTCGCTAAGAGGGGGTGTTGATTTCGGGTAGCATCGGATGTGCTCTAAGTCTCAAATTTTGTCAAGAGGGTTAGAAACGTCTATTCTAAATAACCCAGAAATTGTTTGGTGAAATTCCACTTAGATTGTAGTCTATAAAAATAATTAATTATTTTTAAGGGGACCCTAAGTCAAAACTTATGAAAACAAAATAATTAAAGTGTACTAATAGAATATGGGTGAGAATGATCTAGAATAAACAGATCAAGTCAAAAGTTAATCTTAGTCGTGATTGCAGATCTAATATGGGTCATTGAAACCATAAGGAGAATATTATAAGGACTTGAAGGGTCATTTCGAAAAAACATTCATGGAGACACAGAAAATCTAGAGATCAAATTCTTTTGACGGAGCAGTGCTCAAATGAAGATCAGATCTAAGTGATTCTTCATTGCAGTGAGGGGCAGTAGTTCTGGTTGGAAGGTTTCTTGAGTCGGAGAGTACACAGTAGTAGAGATAGAGAGAGCCACAACATCACCGCAAAGTTAATGACACAGTGCTTATAGAGTCACAGTGTAGAGCAAGAGGGAAAGGCATTTTCCAGCTGAGGATACAAGGCAGAGCCAGTGTCAGATCCCGAAGAGATTTTCCAGAGGCCAGTAGGCTTCAGTTTTCAGCCAGAAATGAGACTTGTGTAGAGTTATAAGGGCATCCTAGTTGTGATGCAGTCACTGTGCAGAGTGATGCAGTCATTGCAAAGAGGCAACATAGAGCAGTCTAGCCTTGGTGCAGATCAGTGCTAGTTTCTCATGGAGGAGTGAGGTTTGGATCACAAGATATCTTCTGTTAGTTTCTCTATATGATTTTAAAATCTTGTCACTCATAGATTTGTACTCAGAATTTACTGCATAATATCATAAACCCTCAGATCTGCTACACTGATTTTCCCATATTGGGCTTTTCTAGGGACATTAGTCCAAAAATAATTGCATCAGATGGTTGTGTGATCTATGCATGTTCAATTTTTTTTCTGCACTTGTATTTCTTGTGCAGTGTAGTTGTGTGGGATGTATTTAATGGATTTCAATATTTTCTTGTAGAAAATAGTAAATAATTTGTTAAAGTAGAATAACAAATAGAATATTTTCCATCTTTTGTTGCAATAGAATTTCATGTAACATGAATTTTCACAGTGCTATGTACATGTGAGATATGCGGTGTTGTGTACATATCATATTGTGTGCATGTTGGATGTGTGGTGTTGTTTGTATATGGTGTTGTGCGCATGTTGGATACGTAGTGTCGTGAACGTATGGTGCTATGTGCATGTTGAATATGCAGTGCTATGTACATATGGTGTTTTGTGTGTGATGTACATATGGTGTTATGTACATTTGGAGTTGTGTGCATGATTATACATATGGTGTTGTATGCATGTGGTGTTGTGTACATGTTGTACATGTGGTGTCGTGTACATGTTGTGCATGTGATGTTGTGTACATGTGGTTTCGTGTAAATGTCGTGCATGTGGTGTTGTGTACACATTGTATAGGTGGTGCAATGTACATTTGGTGTAGTGAACACGTTGTGAATGTGGTGTCATGTACATGTGATGTTGTGTAGGTAGTGTTGTGTACAGTGGTATTGTCTACATGTTGTGCATATGGTACTAGTATAAATGTGGTATTGTGTGAATGTTGTACATGTTGTTTTGAGGGCATGCGTTACTATGTATGTGCATGGTGTAGTCATGGTATCGTGATATGTGTAATAATTGTGTTGTACTCAGTATATGTATATTTATTACTTTGTGTTGTACACTAGATGTAGGTGTATGTGTTGTGTTGTATTGGACAGCGGGTGTAGGTGTATGTGTTGTATGTCGGTGTAGGCATATGTATTGTGTTGTATTTTACATTGGGTGTAGGTGTATATGTTGTATGTCAGTGTCGGTGTATGTATTGTGTTGTATTGTACATCGGGCGAAGGTGTATGTGTTGTATGTCAGTGTGGGTGTATGTATTGTGTGGTGTTGTACAACTTGTATGGATGTACATGTTCTATACTATGTGTATGTGTATGTAGTTGAAGAGAAGACATTGTTTTTCATCAGGTGGGGCAACCAATCCAATGTGTGTAAAAAATAACAAAGGCAGAACTCAACATCGATGAAGGATAAGTATCAGTATTTTAGTTCAGTTTTATTATGGACATGATCTACGATTCTGAATTATGATGGTTACATGTGATTTATGATTGTTATCACCAAAAAATGATCACTTAGCCATACCTAACTAAGTGGATCGAAATAGACCATGTAAGATCAATTTTACCATAGTAAAATTGCTTTCACTACAAGAAATAGCTTGATAAACCATATTTTTTAAGTTGTTTCTAGTTAAAACAAGAAAACCCATGAGGAATAATTAAATAAATCATTATTTTTTTTATTTTCCTCTAGGAGTAATTAATTAAATCACTATTTAGTTAATATTCCTTGTCACATTTGAGCCAGTCATGAGAAATAGTTAAATAAATCATTGTTTGTTTGATTTTTCTCTAGGAATAATTAATTAAATCATTATTTAGTTAATATTCCTTGTCAAATTTGACCAAATCACTCAGGAATGATTAAACAAATAATTATTTGTTTAATATTCCTTAACCACTTCCTTGAAATAATAAATAAATAATTTGTTTGTGTATTATTTATAAATAAAGGTATTTAACCAATTTAAATATATTTTCCCTCCAAAACATATAATAAAATATTTCAAGTGGTTAGATCTAGATTGTGGTTAATAATATTTTATTATTTTCCATTTTCGAGAATAACCCAACATTTTGTTATAAAAAGGAGGTTTTTCCATCCATTCCTGGCCATGATCACTATCATCATTGTTATTATATTATTTTTTCATTCGAGCTCCCATCTGAGTTCAAAACACATTTTTGGTTTCACACATCATAGAGAGAGAAAGATCTAGAATAATGAAGCATAGAGGACAGCCAAAGGACTTATCCCATTTGAGGGGGAACTATAGCCATCATATGAGTCTCCTTAACCAGGTGTAACACATTGATAATATATCATTCATTCTTTTATATCACTTTTCTATCTATGGGGTTTTACATTAGTTAAATATTTTGTTGTTTAATTACTTTTTTTGCCACATATCTATTATTTTGTAGGTTTCTTCTAAAATTTTGTTGTAGATCCGAATATTTACACGACAATATCTGTTGTTAGGGGCATCAATCACTTGTGGCTTAAGTACGGTCTTTTTGGTACACTTACCAAAATATTTTATGCTAACAAATGAAAATACAGAGTAAGGTTAGGCCACCTACCTCCAATTGATGGATCCCAATTCCAACGGTTGATTTGTCTACTACAATATCCATAAGATTTAGGGCCTTCTCCTCCTCTCAAAATTCACCACAACTCACTTATCAAATGAATTTAAACTAGAGGAAAAATGTTGAGATTGCAACAAGATGATGACCTTAGTGAAAAGAGTCACCTTCACTAAGTGGGCCCACAGGTTGTTTTTGGCGCAAAGTCTATTTTTAGACTATGTCTATTTTTAGACATGTCGATCATATTCTATGAGTTGCAGGATGCTATTTTTGGATGGTTCGTCAAGTTGGAAAAATAGATGGAATTATATTTTTAGACATATTGGGCAGAATCTATTTTTAGATTGCCAGTCTAAAAATAGATATGTCGAATATTATTAGCTCTTAATAATATTTGGACTCTGAACATTATCTTATTCTCTTGGAGCACTTCAGTTAAGTGCACAGATGTGGCACAGGAGCTGACAGAAGGAATTATGCTATTCCTAGGGGTTAAGTGGAGCTATTGCATGGATACTTCAGTTAGAACTCATGTGACAGAGTTTGGTGGAGTTGATTGAGGAAGTTAGTGGAGTTGTATTCAGTTTAACTAATCTAAACATAGTTGAGCTATTTGTATTCAGTTTAACTAATTGATACAATTTGTGAGAGTGGTGTGAATTAATTAATAATTAATTCACTAAATATTAACTCATTAATCAACTGAAGAATACATCAGTTAACTACAGTGCATGGACAGTTTCAGTGGAGACCAATGGAGAGGTAGGTGAAAGAGCAGGTTGACTATCAGTTGTAACTATAATGATGCATTGATTGCATCCAAAATAGATTAGAGTTTCCAATGAGGATTGCATGAGCAAGGCTGGACCAATTAGATTTCATTAAGAGCCATTATTTAGCAGGGATTTCACAGTAGAGGCAGGCTAGCAGGTGGCAGAGATCGGTGCATGGAATTGCTAGATCAGGACCTGATTAGTGTGTAGCAATTATATTGTACTGAGAGCTTGTGAGAATCTTTGTATGAGGATTGTTACATGATATATATGACATATATATTATGCAAATAGTTGGGGCTTTTAGCTTCAGGCTTTCCCGTTAAAACATTGTGTTCATATGTGTGAATTTTTATGGTTTCAATGTGCGCATGCAATTGATTTTATTTCCGCATATGATGATCAATGGTAGAAGAGATTTTGTATTGTGCATGAAGTTAAAAATAGTGTATTATCAGGAGAATATTGGATGTATAACATATCAGTTATATAATTTCTACATGGCATCAGAGCTATATTGATCATTGGAGCAATTGTAAATTATTGAAGTGGTTGAGCTGTGTGCTGGTGGAATTCGAATTTGCAGCAGTGTTTTCTTGGTGTCGAAGTTGAGATGACTTTCAACGGTTTGCGATTGGAGTATGCCCTTGCGGGCAGCTCGAGTTATATTTCATGGAAGGACAGGATGGAGGAAGTGTTGGAGGATAATGGGTTGAAGGAGTTCATAGATATAGAAATTCCAAAACCCGCTTCTAGCGATGCTGCCGCACTTGACGCATGGAAAAAGAAGACAGAAAAATGTCAAAGGATTCTGTTGGAAGGTGTGAAGGATCACATAGTGTCCAACCTTCATGGTAAAGCTTCTCCATTCTTGATGTGGAAAGATTTAACAGACTTGTTCCAAAGCAAGAGCGACAGGAGGAAGTTGGCGCTCAAAGATAAACTTAGGAAAATAAAAATGGAGAAAGGCGAAAGTATACCCAAGTACCTCATGAAGTTTGTCCAGTTCAGGGAAGAATGGGAAGTGTGGGGGTTACTGTAGATGAAGAGGACTTGGTGAGCTTGGCTCTCCTTGGGCTTTCGAAGAGTTGGCATTCCTATGAGGACTCTGTCAATGGTCGGGAGAAACTGCCAGGATGGGAGCGACTTTTGTCGGATCTTGTGTAGGAGGAGATAAGGCGGAGTACCAGGGATGGATCTTCATCGAAGAATGAAGATGAAGAAAATTGCGCTTTTGTTGCCAAAGCAAGGAAAGGGAAGGGAAATAAAAATCCTTCTCAATCCGGTGCGAAAGGCAAGAAGCAGGACATGTCCAAGGTGAAGTGCTTTCACTATCACCAACATGGACATTATGCCATTAATTGTCCACAAAAGAAGAAAAATAAGCAGGCTGCTGGATCTGCAACTGGAGAGGCCTTAGACTCACAGTTTGAGCTGGATTTTTTGTTGATTTCATGCTTGGTCTCAAGTATTATGGGATCAGTGTGGTTTCTTGATAGTGGTGCGTCTTTCCATATGACCGAAGAAAAAGATTTGTTTACTGATCTGGATGAGAAGGATCTTGGAGTGCACATCGAGATGGGCTATGATGGTAGATACATTGCGACCGGTATCGGGACCATTTCCTTTGAGAGGGAGTCTGGTAAAACCTTCATATTAAAGGATGTCATGCATGTTCTAGGATTGAAGAAGAATCTGATCTCTGTGGCGATGTTGGAAGACAAGGGATATGATGTTGTCTTTAGCAAAGGAAAGGATTTCCTACGCAGTAAGGCAACTGGTGAAACCCGGAGGATAGGGGTTCGAGTTAAGAACCTTTATCAATTGCACGTAGATGGCTGAATAGCAATGGCAGGCAAGGCAGAAGGAGTGGTAAGTCGGGATGAGGGCAAGCTATGGCACAGGAGATTGGACCATCTTCACCATGGTGCTTTGAAAATTTTGTAGCAGATTTCTACTGGGCTTCCGAAAGGTACACTTGTGCAGTCAGATCAGTGCAAGGGATGTACTTTGGAAAAATTTGGGAAATCCACCTTTCATGAGAAGGATAGTCGCACCACGAAAATCCTTGAGAGAATTCACACAGATGTGTGTGGACCTTTCTCAGTAGCTTCGACAACAAAGCACAGGTATTATGTGATCTTTGTTGATGATTTTTCTTGTAAGTACTGGATCTTATTCATGTAGAAGAAGAGCGAGACATAATCAAAGTTTTATGAGTTCAAGGCACTGGTGGAGAAATAATCGGGGAATTAGGTGAAGGTTCTTAGGAGCGATAATGGTGGTGAATTAATCTCTGGTGAATTCAAAGACTTTTGCAGTGCAGAAGGAATTCGAAGAGAGGCGCCTCAAAACCCACAGCAGAATGGGGTTGCGGAGCGAAAGAACAGAATGATCGTGGGTGATGCATAGGCTATGTTTCATGATCAGGGCCTTCCCATACACTTGTGAGCAGAAGCTTGCAACACTTCGGTTTATGTGCAAAGCCATTGTCCTCATAGAGTACTTGGCATGAGTACACCCAAAGAGGCGTTTTTTGGTAAGAAGCCTGATATTTCTCATTTGAAGATTTTTGGCTCACCTGTTTACATTCATGTGACAAAGGATGCCAGGAAGAAGCTGGAGCCGACTGTAGAGGTTGGGATATTTTTGGAGTACATAGAAACACCCCAGAACTATCGTGTGTATTTTCCAGACAGTCGGAAGACTGTTGTGAGACGGGATATCAAATTTCATGAGGAGAAAGGCATGAAGTGTTCGCTTAAGAGGGAGCTACACTTGCATGCAGATGAGGAGCTACTAGTTGCTAAGGATGAGCCTCAGGATGTGGATCAGCCATAAGAGGAGGTTCATGGAGTGGAAGAAACCACTCATGCAACACCAAACAACAGAGGGCAGAAGCACACTACAGAAGCTAAGCAACTGAATCTTGATGTAGAGAAGATTGTAGGAGCACCTACATCACAACGCAAAGAGAGATAGTCACTTGACCGATATACTGGATACATGGCTCTGATGAGAAAGTGTATCGTGACAGAACCATCCTCTTTCGAGGAAGCTGTGGAGGACCCTGCATGGGTAGATGCCATGGTGGAAGAGTATTATTCAATTGTTAGAAACAGTGCATGGGAGATTGTCCAAAGGCTGGAAGGGAAATCAGTGGTAGGTTTGAGATGGATCTACAAAGTGAAGCAAGCTGCTGACGGGAGCATGGAGAAGTACAAGGAAATATTTGTTGCCCAGGGCTTCACACAGATTGAGGGGATCGACTATGAGGAAACCTTTTCACCTGTCACAAGGTATTCTTCCATATGGAGTATCCTAGCTCTCTTAGTGCAGATGGGTTGGCACATTCATCAGATGGATGTGAAGACTGCATTCCTCAATAGAGTCATTGAGGAGGAGGTGTGCATAGAGCAGCCTGAAGGTTTCGAGATCTTCAGTAGCGAGTCACATGTGTGCAGGCTCAAAAGAGCGTTGTATGGGCTGAAACAAGCACCTCGTGCTTGGTATACACGGATAGACTGTTATCTCACTGGTCTTGGATTCACTAAAAGTGAGGTAGATCCGAACCTATACGAGATTGTGGTGGAGGCTAAGTTGCTTATCATTGTACTTATGTAGATGATTTGATACTAACAGGTGATGAATAGTTGATACTCTCATGCAAGGCAGATCTTGCAAAGGAGTTTGAGATGAAGGACTTGGGCCTCCTTCATTATTTCTTGGGATTGGAAATTTGGTAGTGCAGTGATGGATTGTTTGTGTGTCAAGGCAAGTATGCCCGGGAGATATTGGATAAGTTCAACATACATGGTTGCAAGCCTATAGACACTCCTCTTCCTGGTGTTGGGGGAAAGAGGATGCTACATCAGCAGAGGTAGTGGATGCCACTGTTTACCAACAGTTGGTTGGTTCACTCATCTATCTAGTCAATACACGACCGGACATATGCTATGCTGTTAACCAGCTTTCACAAGCTATGGTTAAGCCTACCAAGCTATTTTGGAAGGCGAGGAAGCATGTATTGATATATCTCAGAGGCACATTGGGATATGGATTATGGTATAGACAGTCAGATGAGGTGAAGTTGCATGGTTTCACAGATGTAGATTGGACAGGGAGCCCAACGGATAGAAAGAGCACATATGAAGGGATATTCAGTATCGGGTTTACAACAGTTTCTTGGTACAATAGAAAACAAATATCCGTGGCACTCAGTTCAGCGGAGGCCAAGTACATGGTAGCAAGTTTGGCTACATACGAGGCTATATGGATGAGGAAGATCCTGGTCGGGTTGTTTGGTTCACACTTAGATCCTACTGTGATATATTGTGATAATCAGAGTTGCATCAAACTCTCGGTTAATCCAGTATTTCATGATAGATCTAAACACATTGACATTCGATATCATCATATCAGATATTGTGTGTAGTGGAAGATCATGTTACTTTCTTACATTCCTATGGAGGATCAGGATGCAGATATCTCGACGAAGGTGCTCACCAGGAGCAAATTCGAATACCATAGAGATAGGATTGGGGTGGAAAATAATCCCTATATTTTTGAGAGGGAGTGTTGAGATTGCAACAAGATGATGAGCTTAGTGAAAAGAGTCGCCTTCACTAAGTGGGCCCGCATGCTATTTTTGGCGCAAATTCTATTTTTAGACATGTCGATCATATTCTATGAGTTGCAGGATGCTATTTTTGGATGACTGGTCAAGTTGGAAAAATATATGGACTTATATTTTTAGACATATTGGGCGGAATCTATTTTTAGATTGTCAGTATAAAAATAGATATGTCAAATATTATTAGCTCTTAATAATATTTGGACTCTAAAGATTATCTTATTCTCTTGGAGCACTTCAGTTAAGTGCACAGATGTGGCACAGGAGCTGACAGAAGGAATTATGCTATTCCCGAGGGTTAAGTGGAGCTATTGCATGGAGACTTCAGTTACAACTCATGTGACAAAGTTTGGTGGAGTTGTAGAAGTAGTTGGTGGAGTCGTGTTTAGTTTAACTTAGTTAGACACAGTTGAGCTAGTTGTATCTATTCTAACTGATTGATACACTAGTGAGAGTGGTGTGAATTAATTAATAATTAATTCACTAAATATTAACTCATTAATCAACTGAAGAATACATCAGTTAACTATAGTGCATGGACAGTTTCAGTGGAGAACAGTGGAGAGGTAAGTGAAAGAGCAGGTTGACTATCAGTTGTGACTATAGTGATGCATTGATTGCATCAAACACAGAGTAGAGTTTCCAATGAGGATTGTGTGATCAAGGCTAGACCAATTCGAGTTCATTCAGAGCCATTCTTTAGCAGGGATTGCGCAGTAGAGGTAGGCTAGCAGGTGGCAGAGATCGGTGCATGGATTTGCTAGATCAGGACTTGATTAGTGTGTAGCAATTGTATTGTACTGAGAGCTTGTGAGAAGCTTTGTATGAGGATTGTTACATGATCTCTATGAAATATATATTATACAGATAGTTGGGGTTTTTAGCTTTAGGCTTTCCCATTAAAACACTGTGTTCATATGTGTGAATTTTTATGGTTTCAATGTGTGCATGCAATTGATTTTATTTTCGCATATGATGATCAATGGTAGAAGAGATTCTGTATTGTGCATGAAGTTAAAATAGTGTGTGATCAGGAGAATCTTGGATGTATAACATATCATTTATATAATTTCTACATGGTATCGGAGCTATATTGATCATTGGAGCAATTGTAAATTATTGAAGCGGTTGAGCTGTGTGATGGTGGAATTCAAATTTGCAGTAGTGTTTTCTTGGTGTCGAAGTTGAGATGTCTTTCAACGGATTGCGATTGGAGTATGCCCTTGGGGGCAGCTCGAGTTATATTTCATGGAAGGATAGGATGGAGGCGGTGTTGGAGGATAATGGGTTGAAGGATTTCATAGATGCAGAAATTCCAAAACTTGCTTCTAGCGATGCTGCCGCACTTGACGCATGGAAAAAGAAGACAGAAAAATGTCAAAGGATTCTATTGGAAGGTGTGAAGGATCACATAGTGTCCAGCCTTCATGGTAAAGCTTCTCCATTCTTGATGTGGAAAGATTTGACAGACTTTTTCCAAAGCAAGAGGGACCAGAGGAAGTTGGTGCTCAAAGATAAACTTAGGAAAATAAAAATGGAGAAAGGCAACAGTATACCCAAGTAGCTCACGAAGTTTTTCCAGTGCAGGGATGAGCTGGGAAGTGTGGGGGTTACAGTAGATGAAGAGGACTTGGTGAGCTTGGCTCTCCTTGGGCTTTCTAAGAGTTGGCATTCCTATGAGGACTCTGTCAATGGTCGAGAGAAACTGCCAGGATGGGAGCGACTTTGGTTGGATCTTGTGTAGGAGGAGATAAGGTGGAGTACCAGGGATGGATCGTCATCAGAGAATGAAGATGAATAAAATTTCACTTTGGCTACCAAAGCAAGGAAAAGGAAGGGAAAGAAAAATCCTTCTCAACCCAGTGCAAAAGGCAAGAAGCATGACATGTCCAAGGTGAAGTGCTTTCAGTGTCACCAACATGGACATTACGCCAGTAATTGTCCACATAAGAAGAAAAATAAGCAGGCTACTGGATTTGCAGCTGGAGAGGCCTTAGCCTCACAGTTTGAGCTGGATTTTTCGCTGATTGCATGCTTGGCCTCAAGTATGATGGGATCAGTGTGGTTTCTTGACAGTGGTGCGTCTTTCCATATGACCGGAGACAAAGATTTGTTTACTGATCTAGATGAGAAGGATCTTGGAGTGCACATCGAGATGGGCTATGATGGTATATACAATGCGATCGGTATCGGGACCATTTCCTTTGAGAGGGAGTATGGTAAACCCTTCATATTAAAAGATGCCATGCATGTTCCAGGATTGAATAAGAATCTGATCTCTATGGCGATGTTGGAAGACAAGGGATATGATGTTGTCTTTAGCAAAGGAAAGGCTTTCCTACGCAGTAAGGCAACTGGTGAAACCTGGAGGATAGGGGTTCGAGTTAATAAACTTTATCAATTGCAGGTAAATGGCTGTGCAACAATGGCAGGCAAGGCAGAAGGAGTGGTAAGCGGGGATGAGGGCAAGCTATGGCACAGGAGATTGGACCATCTTCACCATGGTGCTTTGAAAATTTTGTAGCATATTTCTACTGGGCTTCCCAAAGGTACACTTGTGCAGTCAGATCAGTGCAAGGGATGTACTTTGGGAAAATTTGTGAAATCCGCCTTTCATGAGAAGGATAGTCACACCACGACGATCCTTGAGAGAATTCACATAGACGTGTGTGGACCTTTCTCAGTAGCTTCGATAGCAAAGGACAGGTATTATGTGATATTTGTTGATGATTTTTCTCGTAAGTGTTGGATCTTCTTCATGGAGAAGAAGAGTGAGACATACTAAAATTTTTGTGAGTTCAAGGCATTGGTGGAGAAAGAATCAGGGAAGCAGGTGAAGGCTCTTAGGAGCGATAATGGTGGTGAATTCATCTATGGTGAATTCAAAGACTTTTGCAGCGTTGAAGGAATTCGAAGAGAGCTCATAGCGCTTCATAACCCACAACAGAATGGGGTCGCGGAGTGAAATGACAGAACGATCGTGGGTGCTGCACGGGCGATGTTGCATGATCTGGGCCTTCCCATACACTTGTGGGCAGAAGCTTGCAACACTGCAGTTTATGTGCAAAACTGTTGTGCTCATAGAGTAATTGGCATGAGTACACCCAAAGGGGCGTTTTCTGGTAAGAAGCCTGATATTTCTCATTTGAAGATTTTTGGCTCACCTGTTTACATTCATGTGACAAAGGATGCTAGGAAGAAGATGGATCCAACTACAGAGGTTGGGATATTTTTGGGGTACACAGAAACACCCCACAACTATCGTGTGTATTTTCCAGACAATCGGAAGACTGTTGTGTGACAGGATATCAAATTTCATGAGTAGAAAGCCATGAAGTGTTCAATTGAGAGGGAGCTACACTTGCAAGCAGATGAGGAGCTACTAGTTCCTAAGAATGAGCCTCAGAATGTGGATCAGCGACAAGAGGAGTTTCATGGAGTGGAAGAAACCACTCAAGCAGCACCAAACATAAGAGGGCAGAAGCGCACTACAGAAGTTGAGCGACTGAATCTTGATGCAGAGAAGATTGTAGGAGCACCTACATCATAGTGCAGACAGAGACAGTCACCTGACTGATATACTGGATACATGGCTCTGATGAGCAAGTGTATCGTGACAGAGCCATCCTCTTTCGAGGAAGCTATGGAGGACCCTGCATGGGTAGATGCCATGGTAGAAGAGTATGATTCGATTTTCAGAAACAGTGCATGGGAGATTTTCCCAAGGCCGGAAGGGAAATCAGTGGTAGGTTCGAGATGGATCTACAAAGTGAAGTAAGTTGCTGATGGGAGCATGGAGAAGTACAAGGCAAGATTTGTTTCCCGGGGCTTCACACAGATTGAGGGGATCGACTATGAGGAAACCTTTGCACCTGTCGCAAGGTATTCTTCCATACGGAGTATCCTAGCTCTCTCAGTGCAGATGGGTTGGGACATTCATCAGATGGATGTGAAGACTGCGTTCCTCAATGGAGTCATTGTGGAGGAGGTGTACATAGAGCAGCCTGAATGTTTCGAGATCTTCAACAGTGAGTCACATGTGTGCAGGCTCAAAAGGGTGCTGTATGGGCTGAAACAAGCACCTCGTGCTTGGTACACATGGATAGACAGTTATTTCACCGGTCTTGGATTCACCAAGAGTGAGGCAGATCCGAACCTATACTAGATTGTGGTGGAATGTAAGTTGCTTATCATTTTACTTTATGTATATGATTTGATATTGACGGGTGATGAACAGTTGATACTCGTATGCAAGGCTGATCTTGCAAAGGAGTTTGAGATGAAGGACTTGGGCCTCCTTCATTATTTCTTGGGATTGGAAATTTGACAGCACAGTGATGGATTGTTTGTGTGTCAAGGCAAGTATGCTCAGGAGATACTGGAGAAGTTCAAAATGCATGGCTGCAAGCCTATCGACACTCCTCTTCCTGGTGTTGGGGGAAAGAGGATGCTACATCGACAGAGGTAGTGGATGCCACTGTTTACCGACAGTTGGTTGGTTCGCTCATGTATCTAGTCAATACATGACCAGACATATGCTATGCTGTCAACCAAATTTCACAAGCTATGGTTAAGCCTACCAAGATATTTTGGAAGGTGGGGAAGCATGTATTTCGATATCTCAGAGGCACATCGGGATATGGATTATGGTACAGACAGTCAGATGAGGTGAAGATGCATGGTTTCACGGATGTAGATTGGGCAGGGAGCCCAAAAAACAGAAATAGCACATCTGGAGGGATATTCAGTATTGGGTCTATAGCATTTTCTTGGTACAACAGGAAACAGAGATCCGTGGCACTCAGTTTAGTGGAGGCCGAGTGCATGGCAGCAAGTTTGGTTGCATGCGAGGCTATATGGATGAGGAAGATCCTGGTCGGGTTGTTTGGTTCACACTTAGATCCTACTATGATATATTGTGATAATCAGAGTTGCATCAAACTCTCAGTTAATCCAGTATTTCATGATAGATCTAAACACATTGACATCCGGTATCATCATATCAGAGATTGTGTGCAGCGAAAGATCATGTTACTTTCTTACATTCCTACGGAGGATCAGGATGCAGATATCTTGACGAAGGTGCTCACAAGGAGAAAATTTGAATACCATAGAGATAGGATCGGCGTGGCAGATAAATCCCTATCTTGTTGAGAGGGAGTGTTGAGATTGAAACAAGATGATGAGCTTAGTGAAAAGAGTCACCTTCACTAAGTGGGCCCACAGGCTATTTTTGGCACAAAGTCTTTTTTTAGACATGTCAATCATATTCTATGAGTTGCAGGATGCTATTTTTGGATGGTTGGTCAAGTTGGAAAAATAGATGGACTTATATTTTTAGACATATTGGGCGGAATCTGTTTTTATATTGCTAGTCTAAAAATAGATATGTCGAATATTATTAGCTCTTAATAATATTTGGACTCTAAACATTATCTTATTCTCTTGGAGCACTTCAGTTAAGTCCACAGATGTGGCACAAGAGCTGATAGAAGGAATTACGCTATTCTTGAGGGTTAAGTGGAGCTATTGCATGGAGACTTCAGTTAGAACTCATGTGACAGAGTTTGGTGGAGATGAAGAAGTAGTTGGTGGAGTTTTGTTTAGTTTAACTCAGTTAGACACAGTTGAGCTAGTTGTATCTAGTCTAACTGATTGATACACTAGTGACAGTGGTGTGAATTAATTAATAATTAATTCACTAAATATTAACTCATTAATCAACTGAAGAATACATCAGTTAACTACAGTGCATGGACAGTTTCAGTGGAGACTAGTGGAGAGGTAGGTGAAAGAGCAGGTTGACTATCAGTTGTGACTATAGTGATGCATTGATTGCATCCAACACAGAGTAGAGTTGCCAATGAGGATTGCATGAGCAAGGCTGGACCAATTTAAGTTCATTTAGAGCCATTCTTCAACAGGGATTGTGCAGTAGAGGCAGGCTAGCAGGTGGCAGATATCGGTGCATGTATTTGCTAGATCAAGACCTTATTAGTGTGTAGCGATTGTATTGTACTGAGAGCTTGTGAGAAGTTTTGTATGAGAATTGTTACATGATCTCTATGAAATATATATGATACAGATATTTGGGGTTTTTAGCTTCAGGCTTTCCTGTTAAAACACTGTGTTCATATGTGTGAATTTTTATGGTTTCAATGCGTGCATGCAATTGATTTTATTTCCGCATATGATGATCAATGGTAGAAGAGATTATGTATTGTGCATGAAGTTAAAATATTGTGTGATTAGGAGAGTCTTGGATGTATAACATATCAGTTATATAATTTCTACATGGTATCGAAGCTATATTGATCATTGGAGTAATTGCAAATTATTGAAGCGGTTGAGTTGTGTGCTGGTGGAATTCGAATTTGCAGCAATGTTTTCTTGGTGTTGAAGTTGAGATGTCTTTGAATGGATTGCGATTGGAGTATTCCCTTTAGGGAAGCTCGAGTTATATTGCATGGAAGGATAGGATGGAGGTGGTGTTGGAGGATAATGGGTTGAAGGAGTTCATAGATACAAAAATTCCAAAACCTGCTTCTAGCGATGTTGCCGCACTTGATACATGGCAAAAGAAGATAGAAAAATGTCGAAGGATTCTGTTGGAAGGTGTGAAGGATCACATAGTGTCTAGCCTTCATGGTAAAGCTTCTCTAGTCTTGATGTGGAAAGCTTTGATAGAATTTTTCCAAAGCAAGAGCGACCAGAGGAAGTTGGTGCTCAAAGATAAACTTAGGAAAATAAAAATGGAGAAAGGCGACAGTATACCCAAGTACCTCACGAAGTTTTTCCAGTGCAGGGATGAGCTGGGAAGTGTGGGGGTTACTGTAGATGAAGAGGAATTGGTGAGCTTAGCTCTCCTTGGGCTTCCAAAGAGTTGGCATTCCTATAAGGACTCTGTCAATGGTCGAGAGAAACTGCCAGGATGGGAGCGACTTTGGTCAGATCTTGTGCAGGAGGAGATAAGGCGGAGTACCAGGGATGGATCTTCATCGAAGAATGAAGATGAAGAAAATTACGCTTTGGCCACCAAAGCAAGGAAAGGGAAGGGAAATAAAAATCCTTCTCAATCCGGTGCGAAAGGCAAGAAGCAGGACATGTCTAAGGTGAAGTGCTTTCACTGTCACCAACATGGACATTACGCCACTAATTGTCCACATAAGAAGAAAAATAATTAGGTTGCTGGATCTGTAGCTGGAGAGGCCTTAGTGTCGCAATTTGAGCTGGATTTTTCGCTGAATTCATGCTTGGTCTCAATTATGATGGGATCAGTGTGGTTTCTTGACAGTGGTGTGTCTTTCCATATGACCCGAGACAAAGATTTGTTTACTGATGTGGATGAGAAGGATCTTGGAGTGCACATCGAGTTGGGCTATGATGGAAGATACAGTGCGACCGGTATCGGGACCATTTCCTTTGAGAGGGAGTCTGGTAAACCCTTCATATTAAAGGATGTCATGCATGTTCCAGGATTGAAGAAGAATCTGATCTCTATGGCGATGTTGGAGGACAAGGGATATGATGTTTTCTTAATGACGAAAAGGCTTTCCTACGCAGTAAGGCAACTGGTGAAACTCGGAGGATAGGGGTTCGAGTTAAGAACCTTTATCAATTGTAGGTAGATGGCTGCATAGCAATGGCAGGCAAGGTAGAAGGAGTGGGAAGCCAGGATGAGGGCGAGCTATGGCACGGGAGATTCGGCCATCTTCACCATGATGCTTTGAAAATTTTGCAGCGGATTTCTACTGGGCTTCCCAAAGGTACACTTGCACAATCAAATCAGTGCAAGGGATGTACTTTGGGAAAATTTGTGAAAGCCACATTTCATGAGATGGATAGTTGCGTCACGACGATCCTTGAGAGAATTCACACAGACGTGTGTGGACATTTCTCAATAGCTTCGACAACAAAGCACATGTATTATATGATCTTTGTTGATGATTTTTCTCGTAAGTGTTGGATCTTCTTATTGCAGAAGAAGAGCGAGATATACTCAAATTTCTGTGAGTTCATGGCACTAAGGGAGAAATAATCGGGCAAGCAGGTGAAGGCTCTTAGGAGCGTGTTGACGGGAAAATTTGTACGGCCAACAGTAGGGGATCTCCCCGGTAGAAAGTCCCAATTAGACCTTAAACCGTTTGGAGTAGGGATCCCGTCCGGAGTGTGGGTCCGGCTACCGCTTAAGATGACTTCTCTTCGAAAGAACCTGCTTGAACCTGCGAACATACACTTATTCACCTGATATAGAATACGATATTAACGTGTTAAACATGAATTAAACACTATGTGTAGCAAGATTATAGATAAAGCACATACACCTCAAGAGATGTCATTAGCAACACATCTTTTGTGGGGTAATTGCTTGTACGGTAGTCTGATCACACAAGAAATAGTTCTTTATGATAAGATACCTCTGCACTTCCTGAAAGATGAAACGAAATGCTAACAAAATAGTTTATTAACATTCATTAATAGAACAGATAATAAGATGAACATCATTGATACAACACGGATAGCCATGACGTATAAACGATATCATGAAAAGAACAGATTCATTAATCATAGGATATTCTGAAACTGTTGAAGGAAATACACAAAGTGTTCATACAGCAGAACACATCATAACCATAGGGTATTTTAACAAGATTCTATATTCATATGCTCAAGTGTCAGATCTTTAAACACAATGCTTGTAGCTCCTGAGTTTTCCAAAAGAAAAAGCCCTTTTACAATGTCCCGTAGGAGTATTTATACTGTAAAATTGTCCGTTGGGTTTCCTTGACTGTTCGTCTTCTTGACCTTTGGGTTACCTTGCGACCCACTCCTTCTGTGACCTGGGTAGGAGATGCGACCTGCGACCTGGTTCTACTTGCTGCTCAGGACTTGCTGCTGCCGGGACGCGAAATGTTAATGCCAGGGATGTCAACCTATTGTTCCCTGAGGAAATCCTGCCATGCATGGTATTCTGCCGCTATGGGGGAGACCAGAGGTACCTCCTCTTTCAGCCTATGCACACATTCCAAAGCGTTTGGTACTAAGGTCTCCCTTTTCTGTCCGATCTGATTTGAGAGCGACGCAAGCTTGGTATAAATCCGCGCTGGATCAGCAATGAAATGACTGAGATGCTCTTGAGATGCGGAGGGCTCTGGATCAGCTGCGGCCTGCTTGATAGGTTGCAAGAATGTTTGAATATCCTGGTTTACTTGTTCCCAGGTTTTCTCCTCTTCTAATGTTCCAAGCGATGGGATGTGGTGCAGCGTATGCATTGAGTCGATACCACTAATCAGGTGGTCGTACGAGGACATCACTTTGTCCAGGTCTTTAGACAATTTGTCCCCAGACTGCATTGCTATGCGGAGTTGAACTTTTGCATCCTGCGTGTGGATTCAGTCCCTCTTAGGCAAATTTTCAGGTGCCTGAGGGTACTGTATGGTCCAACCCATCATCCTGTCCAAAGCCTGTGAAGCCTCTTTGAGCTGATCTTGTCTTTGCCTGGTTTCCATTCGTGCTCTTGCCAGAGGAGCGACTGTTTGTTTGATGGTGAACATCTCACCATATACCTGTCTCATAGTCATCTCTAACACCTCACACTCCTTGAAAATGGCAAGCGAGACTTCATTTGCTGGTAGAGCTTGGTTTCGAAGTTGCTGGACTTCCGCTTGCAATGCTGCTCTCTCCTGCTCTGCCATCTTTTCGCGTTGCTCAGCTGCGTGTAGTCTGTTTTGTAGAGCTACTATTTCTCTACTCATCCGGGTTACATTTTCTTCTGTAGCCGCAGCGAAGGCAGTACCTGCTGACGCTATCATTACCGGATTAGTCCTGGTATCCAAAACTATATCCTTACCTGTGGATACTGCAGATGATGCAGAGGGACTATGTGTCAACGACCTCCTCTTCTCCTGACGGATCTTGAACGAAAATTGATCAAAAGTGAGTCTGGTCAGGTCGAACACATCTTCTTCCTGTCCCTGGGGCGATCTAACATCAGAGAGTTGTGTACGGCCCAAAGGTACGTCGAGAGGAGTTACTTCAAGATCATCTAGCGTGTCATCTTCTCTTTCCTCTGTGTTCTTCTCTTCCTCTTCCTTCTTCCGCCGTTCAGCTTCTGCTGCTGCTTCTATCTCGGCCCTCTTCTTCTGTTCAGCTGCAGCTGCCTGTTCGGATTTCCTTTGTCGTTCAGCCTCTGCGGCTGCTTCTATTTCGACCCTCTTCCTTTGTTCAGCTGCAGCAGCCTGCTCGGCTTTCTTTTGGCGTTCAGCCTCCGCCTTAAGCGCCTGTTCCGCTGCAGCCTGTGCCTCTTTGTCTTCTTTTTCTTTCCTGGCCTCTTTGGCCAGCTTCTTCTTTTGTGCTACAGTTGTGCCTTTTGAGCGCGCCTCCTCATCTTCTTTTAGCTTCCTCTCCCTTTCCTGCTGGGCCTTTGCTTCTGCCTCCTTTTGTTTGGCGGATGGAGTTGACCCTGTGTTGATTCGGGATTTCTGGAGCATGGATGAAGAAGAAGCTCCTAACTGACGTCGTCTGTCTTCCAAGTTCTGATCATCCAAGTCTTCCTGGACCACGTCAACCCCCGGAGCAAGCTGTCTTTCAGCATTATACCAGTTTCTCCTCTCATCTTCTGCTGGGCGTTCGAGATGCTGATAAGTCCACCTGAGGTTGGCTCTCCGGCAATGTTCAGGGACCAATCTCTCTGGGTCATAGTTTCGGTGTTCAATTGCCCCCAGCTGATAACTTCTCATTGCGTCTGCTTCTGCTAGCACCTCCTTGAAGTCTTTAACCGTGAATGCACCAATAGTGAGGGGCAGAGTGGGCCATGGCTTCTTTTTTCCCTTAGACAAGATGTTGGAGAAACCATGTGACATCTGAAAGCACACCTCCTGCATCAGCATTTTGTACGTCACGAAACGAGGCATAACATGTGGCGCCTTGTAAGTTCCAAAGACTCGGATGAAGGTGTACTCAGGGAAAGGGAACCAGTGCGCCACTTTAACCAGGGTCTCCTTGGCCCGCCATGACATGCAAGGGGCGTCTTGGCCAAATAAATGTCTGTACAGAGCGGGAAAAAATATTTGGGAGATCCGATCTAGGTCCTGTTTGTATTTAGACTCCCAGAATACTTTAAGTTGTAGATGGATTGCGCGCGTGTTCTCGGGGTCCCAGTTGTGCTCCCAGCCGTCAAACTCCACTCGGGCGCACACCGCATCTAATAGGTATGAAGCCATGTAAAATTCAGCAGGCATTCCTTCATCCGGAGCCAATGCCGAGTTCAAGTTGGTCTGCAGCGACGTCATCAGTATGCCGGCCCAGTTAAAACGGGTCCCCTGTGTTGTCACATACTCCATAATAGTGGCCCAACTGCCGTTGAAAGTGGAGCAATCTGGGCGCCCGTAAAGCCTGCAGAGCTTGGCAGCAACCAATTTATAAACTTTTCTTAGGCTTGCCACTGGGTATTCCTGGTTCTTTTTCACTTTGAACTTCTCGGGCTCCTCCCACCATTGTTTAATAGTATCGATGATCGGGACGGCGTGAGTGGCAGCCCATTCTCGAGTAAAGTGCTGGTTTGGGCGTGGTAGTGAATAATAAAGGTGTGCATCTGAGCCTACCAGCGTAGTGAAAGCTCTGCCTTCGTGATCTCTGATCACAAAATTTTCTGGGTCTGTCTTTTGTATTATCCAGTCTATGATCTCCGGACATGGGAATATGGCTGGATGTGCCCCTGCCAGATGTAGTTTGGACCTCTTTACCGCCAAGTATATTTCTCTGTCTGGGAGGTCTTCCGGAAATTCTTCTGGCAACTTGGCGAACTCCTGATAAATCTGGTACCACCTCATGCTGTCGTCTTTCGAAAAAGTACATAATGTATCTTGGAATATTGGGGGTGGGGACACCACCACCAGCTCATCAGTCTCTTCCGCTGTTCCCTTGTCCTTTCTCCGAGACCGCGGGGGCGCCATGTCACTAGAATCTGAGAGCACAGGTATTCACTCTATATCTTCACCTGTCAAATTCAGAAAAGAGTCCCACGATAAGAACGTCATGGTGAATAAAAATCGGTTACAATTCAGTGACAAAACCTAAATGTGTTAAAGCAAAACTGGGCTGATGAGTCGCTGGGCCGCAGATCACACAAACAGGGCCCGGGCGCGATCTTGCGACCTGGCGACCTGGCGACCTGAGGTCGCTGGGTCGCTAGGTCGCAGATCTTGATAAAACAAAGGAAGTGCGACCTGGCGACCTGGCGACTAGGTCGCTGGGTCGCAGGTCGCAAATCTGCAAAACTGGAGAAAAATGCGACTCTGCGACCTCGCGACTAGGTCGCTGGGTCGCAGGTCGCAGATTTAGCTTGCCGGGGGTTTGGTGCGCGCGGCCTTGAACCCTTTTGCCCCGTTTCTCTTGGGAATTTGCAAGGTTTCTAGGGCCAGGGAGAGCTGTGGCATGATTTTAAAGAAAAGGGGATGATGCCATGGGGTGAAAAGGCAAACAGAGAGGTTTTTGGTAATTTATGCAATATGTAATGGGCAAAAAATCTCAGAAAACATTAAATCATGGTCAAAAGACAATTTATAGGCTACAAGGCGAGATGGGTTTAGTAAGAAAAACATTAGAATGGAAACAGCAGGAAGAAATAGCAACTTACCCGGGAAAAACTCGTCAGTTGAGCTGTCAGAGGCGTTTTCCTTACAAATCGCTGAATGTGAATAATGCGACCTGCGACCCCCCTTTTATAGGAAGTCGTACGTGCGGGCCATTAATGTGGGTCGCTGGGTCACAGATTCGTCAAACCTTGCGTTTTGCGACCTGGCGACCTTGCGACCTGGCAACCTGGGGTCGCTGGGTCGCAAGGTCGCTAAGTCGCGATTTTCGAAAAATGACCGAATTGCGACCTAGCGACCTGACGACCTGGGTCGCTAGGTCGCTAGGTCGCTAGGTCGCAGTTTTCATGAGTTTATGTAAAGTGCGACTTGGCGACCTGGCGACCTGAGGTCGCTAGGTCGCAAGGTCGCAATTTGCATGGATGTCTACTTTTGCGACTTAGTGACTTAGCAATTTCTCTTTAGTTCTAAGGGGCCCCAAAATTTTAAAAGGGTAGTCTTTTTTGGAGGGTGTTGTAAAGGTTACAACAAATGGCGATTCACTGGACGAACTCAGAGTCTCTACTAATAGTTAGCCTTAGTGGGGGGAGGGAGGGGCTTATGCTAACTGTCCTCTTTTACCATGTGGTTGCCATTTCCTGGCCTTCGGTCGTCCAGCTGAGTTGCTGAGCTTGCTGGTCCGGTTGGGCGCCATTCAAACAAATTCTTTCTTCAGGTCTCCGGACTGGAAGGGTTGGAGAACTCTAGGCGGCTACAGGGTCTGGTACGATTATTTTGTCCTCATCGTGTTGCTCCGTTGCCAGCGAACCTCTCGATCCCGGCGGAGTCACTGCCTAGGAATCGTGAACGTTGCTCCGCTGCCAGCGAGCCTGGTCAGTACCCCGGCGGAGTCGTTACATCACCTCTCTACGCAGGAAGCCTTTCTCAATCCTTTACCCTTTATTTGCGTGCTATTGCACTTATTTTGAATGTGCCTGATGCACTTATTTAGATGTGCTTATGGCACTTATTTGAAATGGCAGTTTTGCCTGGGCGGATGAGGGATCCCGACTTATTTTGCTTGCAGCTAGGTTGTTCCTGGTCTAGTATGAGGACTTTGATTTTTCCCAGACACCCTGACATAGCGTAGAGTATCTCCCTTCCCTTCTGGTCCGGTTACCATTTACACTGCATTTTCTTTTGTGGACACCCTCTCAGACTGGCGAGGTAAGCTTTCCTGCTTGAGGACTTGAGCTTGGTAATGTGCTACTTTTAGGTGCGGAGAACAAGCAAGCTTTTGCCACTTTTGAATTTGTCGGGAAAAGCTTTCCATCAGTGGAGAACCTGCGGCAGTATGCCAATCTGTGTGACTCTAATACATCCTTCCTTAGGCTTTTATTCTATTTTTATTTTTTTTATTTATTTATTTTTTTATTTTTTTATTTATTTATTTTTTATTTTTTTTTAACAAAAGGGACAAGAAAATATGGTACAAAAACGAGGCAGCCCCCCAAGGGCTGCTTAAGTGAAATAGTGTTTGAGGTCGTGCCCGTTTACCGGGAGGACCTCGACTCGTCCATCGAGGGTTTGCAATCTGAACGTGTGTGATCCTATCTTTTCCTTAATTTGGAACGAGCCTGTCCAAAGTGCTTGGAACTTGGCATGCTTCCCCTTTTCCTCATGGGCTTTATCCCACTTAAGGACCAGGTCTCCTACCTCAAAAGTTTTGTTTCCCGCGGACTTTTTATCAAACCATCTTTTGATTCGGCTCTGATGGATGGCAAACTTTTCCTGGGTCTTTTGCCTTTCTTCCTCCAATTTCAGCAAGGTGTCGATTCGGTTTTGCAAGGTGGGACACGGAGTACCATGACATTCTTGGGACAGTTGGAGGGCCGGGAGAGATAGATGAGAAGGGAGGACAGCTTCTTTTCCATACACGAGGAAAAATGGGGAGGTGCATAAAGAGGACTTGGGAGTAATACGGTCAGCCCACAGTACATTGTGAAGGGCATTGTGCCAATTTCGCTGGTGGGATAGGAGAGTCTTCTTAATAATACGGATCAGGTTCTTGTTAGTGGATTCAGCTAAACCATTTCCCTGGGGGTAGTAGTTTGCAGAATGTTTCAGAATAATTCCATTTTCCAGCGCAAAATCATATAACTTAAAAGATAAGAAATAAGTCGCATTATCAAAAACTAAAGAAGTCGGAACGCCAAACCTGGTCATGATGGAATGCGTGAGGAATTCTATTACCTCTTGATCGTTGATTCGGCGTAACGGTGTTGCCTCAACCCACCTGGTGAAGTAATCAGTGGCCGTAAGAATATACCGATGTTGTTTAGAAGAGTGCGGCAGGATTTCCCCAATTACGTCCAAACCCCATTGTTGGAAAGGTTCTTCTACTGCTACTGAGAGTAGTGGTGCGGCTGGCCGTGCTTCTCGTTTGGCGAACTTCTGGCACTGAATGCATTTCCGAACATATGCATGCGTGTCTCTGAAAAGAGTAGGCCAATAATATCCTGCACGCATTATCTTATGGGCAGTGGTATCTCCAGAAAAATGACCTCCAGCGGGTCCATCGTGTAACTCGGTTAATATTTTTTGTGCTTCGTCAGTTTCCAAACAGCGTAACAGGACCCCATCGTGGTGTTTCTTGAATAACTTACCTTGGATCAGTTGGTGAGATACGGCTTTTAATCTTATTGCGCGCTTCTGTCGGGCAGTAAGAGCAGGGTCCATCGTGCCTTGGGCCAGATATCTTGAAATGTCAGAATACCAAGAAGGGCTATTTTGCTGGTGCACATGGTCGCTCTGATACATGTCGATTTCTTGTTCCCAACATTCTTCTTCCATCTCGCGTGTATTTGCAGCCTCTGCGGCCATTTGACATAAGCCCCGTCCTTTGACGGTATGTGCTGGTTTGAACTCTAAATCGTATTCTTGTAAACATGCCATCCAGTTGCCCCGCCTTTCGCCTAGTTCTTGCTGTACGAAGAGTGAGCGGACTGCTGGGTGTGGTACAAAAACCGTGACGTGACTTTTCAAGATGTAAGGCCTAAAATGTTTTACTGCCTTATAAACCGCATAGGCTTGCTTGTCAATTTCCGGATAGTTTAATTCAGCTCCCTGTAGACCGGTGCTCATAAAAGAAATGGGCCGTTCATCGTTGTTATTATCTTTTTGTGTGAGGACAGCCGCAAGCGAGGAATCTGAAGCGAAAGTATATAGGATGAAACCTTTATCAAAATCTGGACTTTGGAGGGAAGGAGTTTCAGCTATAGCCCTTTTGATTTTTTCGAAAGCCTCTTTCTCTTCGGGATTCCATTTGAATGCAGCATTCTTCTTAATCATTCCCTGCAGCGGCCTGACAATCTCCGCAAAATCTGAAATGAATTTACGGACAAAATTAATCTTCCCCAGGAAGGATTGCATTGCTTTCTTGTTGTTTGGGGGCGGAATCTGAGCAATGGCTTTAGCCCGTTCCGGATCAACCACAATGCCCTGTTTAGTGATAATGTGGCCTAGCAAATTTCCTTCTGCCACAGCAAAAACGCTCTTTTTAGGATTGAGTGATATTCCATACCTCCTGCATCTATCGAAGATTTGTCTAAGGTGACGTAAATGATCGCCCCTGCATTTTGAAAATACAGTAACATCGTCTAAATAAACCACCACGCTCTGCCCTATTAGACCGCGGAAGGCTATGTCCATAGCTCGTTGGAAGGTGGCTCCCGCATTGATCAATCCAAAGGGCATGCGTCTGAAAGCAAAGGTTCCCCATTTTGTCCGGAATGTGGTTTTCAATCTGTCAGGTTCAGCTACCAAAACTTGGTTATAGCCGGAGAAGCCGTCCAATAGGGAAAACATCTCAGATCCAGACACAGCTTGTAATATCTGTTCCATGGGAGGCACCGGGTAGTTGTCTTTGTTTGAGGACCGATTCACATTGCGGAAATCTACACACAAGCGAATTTCACCAGACTTCTTTCGCACAGGTACCAGATTCGACACCCACGTGGAGTGACGAACTTTGAAAATGATGCGAGCATCTAAAAGCTTTTTAAGTTCTTTTAAAATCATTGGCTCCAAAGCTGGATGTATTTTCCTGAGTTTCTGTTGGAAGGGTTTAACTCCTTCCCTCATGGGTATTACATGTTGAATGATGCGAGTATCATATGTACGTAGATCTTCATATGTCCAGGCAAATACATCACGATACTTCCGGAATAACTGGGTGAAGGCCCGTGCCTCTTCGTCACTGCAGTCTTTGCCAAGGTTAACGAACTTAGGGTTCTCATCTGACCCCAAGTTCACTTGCCGATGTGCCAATATGGAACTTTGCACTTTGGTGTTCGGAGGCCTGCGGAATCGGTTTTGCAGATCAAACATCTTTTCTAGTGATACCACCCCCTTAGGCATAATGTTCTCTTTGTATTCATCATTCCTTTTCTGTAACGTACTCTCATGTTCTTCCTCATTGATTGCCGCGTCCTTGAATACCTCAGTATTTCACATAAAGTCCAAAATCTGTTGATCATCGTTAAAAACGCGTAAATTAGAAATATTGTCTGGCACAGAGGGCCTATATACAATTTCAATAGAAAATCCGTCCCTCAAAGGGGTGAATCTAGCAGCAGCGTTGGCCAGAGTATCTGCTGCTGCGTTATGCATCCTAAGGACAGATTTAATTCCAAATGCATCAAAACCAGAAATCAAACGCCATACCTCTTGTTGATACGCTTTTAAATGTGGAGATAAACAGTGAATAGTGTTGCGTACCTGGCGGGTGATGATCTCGGAATCTCCAATGACCTGCAAACATTTTACCTTCAAGTCCAGTGCCCTTTTAAGTCCGAGGATTAATGCCTCGTACTCAGCAGAGTTGTTGGTGCACTGGAACTCTAGCCGGCATGAGATCAAGTATTTATTCTTGTGCGGGTCAAGCACTATGCAACCAGCACCAGCTCCGTCATTAGTCTTGGATCCATCATAATACAAGGTCCATAGGTCACTTTCTGGCTCCTTCAGGGCACTAGGTTGTGAAGGAGTTTCTGCAGGTGATAAGTTAGGGATTACTTGCTCTTCAGTGACAAAGGCTACTTCAGATTGAACTTCGGGGCCTATAGGAGACTGGGGGGGTTGGTAGCATCCAAATATGGACTCCAGAAGACACATGCCGAGCTCTTCTTGTGCAAAGATGATAGGTTCATTAACGGCGTCCAGATCAGTGACGGTGTGTTTCATGTAAGGCTCACTTTCTACCCTGATTTGATTATTCCGCCCCTTGTAAGGAAGCCACAAGTGATACCAGTCGGTGGCGAAGTAGCCTTGTAATTTGCTGGACCAATCTCTACTGAGCAATAGGCCGTATGCTTCTGGAATATCGACAACCACAATGTCGATGCACTGATGGACCCTAGAGTCTGATAACAAGCGGATAATGACATTGTTCAATTCCCCTATGGCAGGTACTTGTGATCTATCGAGTTGTATGATTTTTGCATCAGTCTTCTCCGGGCGAATGTTAAGTTTCTTACAGACAGATAAAGGCATGACGTTTGTAGAGGCACCGGAGTCGACCAGACAGTTGTGGACATTGAAGTTGAACATCTCGAAGGACAAAAGGAACGGGGGGGTGGATCCTCTAGAGTTGGTATTAATGGCGTTCACTATGGATTGCACATCTGATCCAGCTTGCGCAGACGTATTGCTCACATTCTTCGTAGCTGACGTATTTGCGAAAGCCTTAAGAATGAGCTCCTTTTGATTAGTAATGCGGGCCAACTCATAGAGAGAAATGTTTGCTCTTGTTTTCTTCATATCCTCAACAATGTTATAACTGGGTTCTGGTTGAGGGCTAGGCTCGGCGGAAGTCTTAGAGGATTCTGTCAGAAGTTTGCCCTTTTGACTCGCTCGGGTAGTGTTGTTGGGAATTTTTTCCGGGGCAGATTGTTTTCTGTTCCCAGGGGGCAGGATCTTCCTTAGGAAAGCCCTTTTTTTGTCTTCATAAGACTGTTCGGGAACAGGTCCTTTGCTTCTGAGGCTATAATTCCGCACGGGCCGATCCTTGGGAGCCTCTGCCATGTAAATATCGATAGGAGTAAGGTTTTCTCCACCTCGAATTACGTCAAAAGCAAGGATAGAGGATCCTGGTTCTTCATTTGAGGACGGATCTTCATCATGATCTGAAAACTCACCCTCCGTCACATCCCCTGGAGTTTGATCATCTAAAAGCTGATTAACTACTGCTGTCATGCTACCAATCCATTGAGGGCATGTTTTCTCGGAATGGGCAGCTTGGTGAAAAGAACAGAAATTGTCTTTCCCTATCTCTTCCACATTTAGAGCAGTATTTGTGTTGGACGGAGGTCGGCTAGTATTGAGATTACTTTTTTCTGAAAAAAGGTTTAGGTGGTCTACTACTAGTCGTGGCTTCTGAGCCTTTTCTCCTGAGGTCAGTGACTTCATTTGTTAAATGCTTGAGCGTTTTGGCCATGCTTTCAAAGTCAAGAGTATCTCTATCCCTATCAGTAGTCTTAGGAGTGGAGGACTGACCTCTTTTCGTGTTGGGCTTGTTATCATCTCGTCCTTCATGATCGATGGCTCCTATCGAAAGCATGTCCTTTTCCACAGCGAGATCAGCCTCATAATTAGCCGTAAGGTTAGCACGGGCTTCCCGTTTCACGAAAACTGCAATATCTCTGGGCAGGGCTTTGGTGTAGTAGTCAATGGTGATTGAGTCATCCAATGCTAAGTTGGGAGGAAATTTCTGCAGTATGGTAGCGAAGCGTTGGTTGAAGTCCTTCACCTTTTCCTTTTTTTGACACTTGATGGTGCTTAGCTCAGTTAGAAGCATGGAAGGAGTTTTATCTTCTGAAAACTTATGCAGGAAAATGCGACGGAATTTCTCCCATGAAGTGATGGAGGCACTGGGGAGAGAGCGGTACCAAGTGGCTGCCTTGTTTTCGAGGGTATGGGGAAACAGTCGACATGCGACATCATCGGACTGTACTCTCATGATTTGCAGAGACAAATAGAAGCTGCTAATATGATCTTCAGCCAGGGTACCTTTTTCAGGGTCGAACTTTGGTAGATGCTTCTCCGGATGCCTAGGCAAATCTTGGAGCGGGCCTAAAAGGTTTAATGGGGATTGAGCCATCCAGGCCAGGGGTTGTATTCTTCTCGCTCGCTGGTGTTGCCTAAACTGATGTTCAGATTCTCCTTCCGAACCTGAGACCGATGCTTCTGACTCGTGACGGGAGTGTTCGTCTTGGTGTCCCCCACGGTTCAGAAAATATCTAAGATATCCCAAGTTGTTTACAGGAGGCCTCACTGGGTTTGGGTGGCGGTTGCGAGCTTGGTTTCCTTGGCCTCGGCCTCTATCTCCCCTCCCCCCGGCCCCTCGGCCTCTATTCCTATCTCCTTCATTTCTACGGGCTCTATTCCCCCCGTCTATATTTCCTCGGCCTCTGCCTGCCTCACCATCCCTAGGTGGGCGTTGTGCCTGGTTGTTGTTTTGTCGGGGTTGGTTAGGCTGGAAGTCGGGGAAAGGACCGGTGTCAGCAAACTCTTCACCCTCTTGGAGAACAGGATCGTTTTCCTCAACAGCGTGTGCGAGGTATTCCAACATGAGGTTTATGAGCTCGGGTATAGTACTTGCAATGGCTCCGTTAGGGGTGATGTTCTCGGGCGGAGTCCTAGTATGCGTAAGGTATTCCATGATTGGAGTGAACCGTAACTGGTTGACAAGATCTCGGGCAGTTGGGCGTAAGACTCTCAGCTGCTCCCTAGTGATTTCATAATATCGAAGCTCCCTCCCTGGAATATCTTCTGGAAGAGGAGGGTTAGTTTCATTGTTTGTGACCTCCCCTTGGGGAGTTTGTGATGGGATGTTTGTTGTGTGCTGGGAGGCTGCCATTCAGCCCTCCTTCTAGCGCCAATTCTGTTGACGGGAAAATTTGTACGGCCAACAGTAGGGGATCTCCCCGGTAGAAAGTCCCAATTAGACCTTAAACCGTTTGGAGTAGGGATCCCGTCCGGAGTGTGGGTCCGGCTACCGCTTAAGATGACTTCTCTTCGGTCTCAAAAGGACCTGCTTGAACCTGCGAACATACACTTATTCACCTGATATAGAATACGAGATTAACGTGTTAAACATGAATTAAACACTATGTGTAGCAAGACTATAGATAAAGCACATACACCTCAAGAGATGTCATTAGCAACACATCTTTTGTGGGGTAATTGCTTGTAGAGTGGTCTGATCACACAAAAAATAGTTCTTGATGATAAGATACCTCTGCACTTCCTGAAAGATGAAACGAAATGCTAACAATCTAGTTTATTAACATTCATTAATATAACAGATAATAAGATAAACATCATTGATACAACACGGATAGCCATGACGTATAAACGATATCATGAAAAGAACAGGTTCATTAATCATAGGATATTCTGAAACTGTTGAAAGAAATACACAAAGTGTTCATACAGCAAAACACATCATAACCATAGGGTATTTTAACAAGATTCTATATTCATATGCTCAAGTGTCAGATATTTAAATACAATGCTTGTAGCTCCTGAGTTTCCCAAAAGAAAAAGCCCATGTACAATGTCCCGTAGGAGTATTTATAATGCCAAAATTGTCTGTTGGGTTTCCTTGACTGTTCACCTTCTTGACTTTTGGGCTACCTTGCGACCAACTCCTTCTGCGACCCGGGTAGATGATGCGACCTGCGACCTGTCCTGTTGTTGCGATTTGCGACCTGGTTCTTCTTGCTGCTCAGGACTTGCTGCTGCCGGGACGCGAACTGTTAATGTCAACCTGTTGTTCCCTAAGGAAATCCTGCCATGCCTGGTACTCTGCCACTATGGGGGATACCAGGGGCACCTCCTCTTTCAACCTATACGCGCATTCCAAAGAGTTCGGTACTAGGGTCTCCCTCTTTTGTCCAATCTGATTCGAAAGCGACGCAAGCTTGGTATAAATCCGCGCTGGAGCGGCGATGAATTGACTAAGATGCTCTTGAGATGCGGAGGGCTCCGGATCAGCTGCGGCCTGCTTGATGGGTTGCAAGAATGTTTGAATATCTTGGTTTACTTGTTCCCAGGTTTTATCTTCCTCTAATGCTCCAAGCGATGGGATGTGGTGCAGCGTATGCATTGAGTCGATACCACTAATCAGATGGTCGTACGAGGACATCACTTTGTCCAGGTCTTTAGTCAATTTTTCTCCGGATTGCATCGCTATGCGGAGTTGAACTTTCGCATCCTGCGTGTGGATCCAGTCCCTCTTAGGAAAATTTTCAGGTGCCTGAGGATACTGAATGGTCCAACCCATCATCCTGTCCAAAGCCTGTGAAGCCTCTTTGAGCTGATCTTTGTCTTTACCGGTTTCCATTCTGTGCTCTGGCCGAGGAGCTGACTGTTTGCTCTGATGGGTGAACATCCCCACCATATACCCGTCTCCATAGTCATCTCTAACACCTCACACTCCTTGAAATGGCAAGTGAGACTTCATTTGCTGGCAGAGCTTGGTTTCGAAGTTGCTGGACTTCCGCTTGCAATGCTGCTCTCTCCTGCTCTGCCATCTTTTCGCGTTGCTCAGCTGCGTGTAGTCTGTTTTGTAGAGCTACTATTTCTCCACTCATCCGGGTTACATTCTCTTCTGTAGCCGCAGCGAAGGCAGTACCTGCTGACGCTATCATTACCGGATTAGTCCTGGTATCCAAAACTATATCCTTACCTGTGGATACTGCAGATGATGCAGAGGGACTATGTTCCAACGACCTCCTCTTCTCTTGACGGATCTTGAACGAAAACTGATCAAATGTGAGTCTGGTCAGGTCGAACACATCTTCTTCCTGTCTCTGGGGCGATCTAACATCAGAGAGTTGTGTACGGCCCAAAGGTACATCGAGAGGAGTTACTTCAAGATCATCTAGCGTGTCCTCCTCTCTTTCCTCTGTGTTCTTCTCTTCCTCTTCCTTCCTCCGCCGTTCAGCTTCTGCTGCTGCTTCTATCTCGGCCCTCTTCTTCTGTTCAGCTGCAGCGGCCTGCTCGGCTTTCCTTTGTCGTTCAGCCTCTGCGGCTGCTTCTATTTCGGCCCTCTTCCTTTGTTCAGCTGCAGCTGCCTGCTCGGCTTTCTTTTGGCGTTCTGCCTCCGCCTTGTCCAACTCCGCCTTAAGCGCCTGTTCCGCTGCAGCTTGTGCCTCTTTGTCTTCTTTTTTTTTCCTGGCCTCTTTGGCCAGCTTCTTCTTTTGTGCTGCAGTTGTACCTTTTGAGCGCGCCTCCTCATCTTCTTTTAGCTTCCTCTCCCTTTCCTGCTGGGCCTTTGCTTCTGCCTCCTTTTGTTTGGCGGATGGAGTTTACCCTGTGTTGATTCGAGATTTCTGGAGCATGGATGAAGAAGAAGCTCCTAACTGACGTCTTCTGTCTTCCAAGTTCTGATCATCCAAGTCTTCCTGGACCACGTCAACCCCCGGAGCAAGTTGTCTTTCAGCATTATACCAGTTTCTCCTCTCATCTTCTGTTGGGCGTTCGAGATGCTGATAAGTCCACCTGAGGTTGGCTCTCCGGCAGTGTTCAGGGACCAATCTCTCTGGGTCATAGTTTCGGTGTTCAATTGCCCCCAGCTGATAACTTCTCATTGCGTCTGCTTCTGCTAGCACCTCCTTGAAGTCTTTAACTATGAATGCACCAATAGTAAGGGGCAGAGTGGGCCATGGCTTCTTTTTTCCCTTAGACAAGATGTTGGAGAAACCATGTGACATCTGAAAGCACACCTCCTGCATCAGCATTTTGTCCGTCACGAAACGAGGCATAACATGTGGCGCCTTGTAAGTTCCAAAGAATCGGATGAAGGTGTACTCAGGGAAAGGGAACCAGTGCACCACTTTAACCAGGGTCTCCTTGGCCCGCCATGACATGCAAGGGGCGTCTTGGCCAAATAAATGTCTGTACAGAGCGGGAACAAATATTTGGGAGATCCGATCTAGGTCCTGTTTGTATTTAGACTCCCAGAATACTTTAAGTTGTAGATGGATTGCGCGCGTGTTTTCGGGGTCCCAGTTGTGCTCCCAGCCGTCAAACTCCACTCGGGCGCACACCGCATCTAATAGGTATGAAGCCATGTAAAATTCAGCAGGCATTCCTTCGTCCGGAGCCAATGCCGAGTTCAAGTTGGTCTGCAGCGACGTCATCAGTATGCCGGCCCAATTAAAACGGGTCCCCTGTGTTGTCACATATTCCATAATGGTGGCCCAACTGCCGTTGAAAGTGGAGCAATCTGGGCGCCCGTAAAGCCTGCAGAGCATGGCAGCAACCAATTTATAAACTTTTCTTAGGCTTACCACTGGGTATTCCTGGTTCTTTTTCACTTTGAACTTCTCGGGCTCCTCCCACCATTGTTTAATAGTATCGATGATCGGGACGGCGTGAGTAGCAGCCCATTCTCGAGTAAAGTGCTGGTTTGGGCGCGGCAGTGAATAATAAATGTGTGCATCTGAGCCTACCAGCGTAGTGAAAGCTCTGCCTTCATGATCTCTGATCACAAATTTCTCTGGGTCTGTCTTTTGTATTATCCAGTCTATGATCTCCGGACATGGGAATATGGCTGGATGCGCCCCTGCGAGATGTAGTTTGGACCTCTTTACCGCCAAGTATATTTCTCGGTCTGGGAGGTCTTCCGGAAATTCTTCTGGCAACTTGGCGAACTCCTGATAAATCTGGTACCACCTCATGCTGTCGTCTTTCGAAAAAGTACATAATGTATCTCGAAATATTGGGGGTGGGGACACCACCACCAGCTCATCAGTCTCTTCCGCTGTTCCCTTGTCCTTTCTCCGAGACCGCGGGGGCGCCATGTCACTAGAATCTGAGAGCACAGGTATGCACTCTATGTCTTCACCTGCCAAATTCAGAAAGGAGTCCCACGATAAGAACGTCATGGCGCTTAAAACCAGTTACAATTTAGTGACAAAACCTAAATGCGTTAAAGCAAAACTGGACTGGTGAGTCGCTGGGTCGCAGATCACACAAACAGGGCCCGGGCGCGATTTTGCGACCTCGCGACCTGGCGACCTGAGGTCGCTGGGTCGCTAGGTCGCAGATCTACGAAAACAAAGGAAAGTGCGACCTGGCGACCTGGCGACTAGGTCGCTGGGTCGCAGGTCGCAAATCTGTAAAACTGGAGAGAATTGCGACTCTGCGACCTCGCGACTAGGTCGCTGGGTCGCAGGTCGCAGATTTAGCTTGCCGGGGTTTGGTGCGCGCGGCCTTGAACCCTTTTGCCTCCTTTCTCTTGGGAATTTGCAAGGTTTCTGGGGCCAGGGAGAGCTGTGGCATGATTTTAAAGAAAAGGGGATGATGCCATGGGGTAAAATAGCAAACAGAGAGGTTTTTGGTAATTTATGCAATATGTAATTGGCAAAATTCTCAGAAAACATTAAAGCATGGCCAAAAGACAATTTATAGGCTACAAGGGGAGATGGGTTTAGTAAGAAAATCATTAGAACGGAAACAGTAGGAAGAAATAGCAACTTACCCGGGAAAGACTCGTCAGTTGAGCTGTCAGAGGCGTTTTCCTTACAAATCGCTGAATGTGAATAATGCGACCTGCGACCCCCCTTTTATAGGAAGTCGCACGTGCGGGCCATTAATGTGGGTCGCTAGGTCGCAGATTCGTCAAACCTTGAGTTTTGCGACCTGGCGACCTTGCGACCCGGCGACCTGGGGTCGCTGGGTCGTAAGGTCGCTAAGTCGCGATTTTCGGAAAATGACCAAATTGCGACCTGGCGACCTGGCGACCTGGGTCGCTAGGTCGCTAGGTCGCAGTTTTCATAAGTTTATGTAATGTGCGACCTGGCGACCTGGCGACCTGAGGTCGCTAGGTCGCAAGGTCACAATTTGCATGAATGTCTACTTTTGCGACTTAGTGACTTAGCAATTTCTCTTTAGTTCTAAGGGGCCCCAAAATTTTAAAAAGGTAGTCTTTTTTGGAGGGTGTTGTAAAGGTTACAACAAATGGCGATTCACTGGACGAACTCAGAGTCTCTGCTGATGGTTAGCCTTAGTGGGGGGAGGGAGGGGCTTATGCTAACTGTCCTCTTTTACCGTGTGGTTGCCATTTCCTAGCCTTCGGTTATCCAGCTGGGTTGCCGAGCTTGCTGGTCCGATTGGGCGCCATTCAAACAAATTCTTTCTTCAGGTCTCCGGACTGGAAGGGTTGGAGAACTCTAGGCGGCTACAGGGTCTGGTACGATTATTTTGTCCTCATCGTGTTGCTCCGCTGCCAGCGAACCTCTCGATCCCGGCGGAGTCACTGCCTAAGAATCGTGAACGTTGCTCCGCTGCCAGCGAGCCTGGTCAGTACCCCGGCGGAGTCGTTACATCACCTCTCTGCGCAGGAAGCCTTTCTCAATCCTTTACCCTTTATTTGTGTGCTATTGCACTTATTTTGAATGTGTCTGATGCACTTATTTAGATGTGCTTATGGCACTTATTTGAAATGGCAGTTTTGCCTGGGCGGATGAGGGATCTCGACTTATTTTGCTTGCAGCTAGGTTGTTCCTGGTCTAGTATGAGGACTTTGATTTTTCCCAGACACCCTGACATAGCGTAGAGTATCTCTCTTCCCTTCTGGTCCGGTTACCATTTACACTGCATTTTCTTTTGTGGACACCCTCTCAGACTGGCGAGGTAAGCTTTCCTGCTTGAGGACTTGAGCTCGGTAATGTGCTACTTTCAGGTGCTGAGAACAAGCAAGCTTTTGCCACCTTTGAATTTGTCGGGAAAAGCTTTCCATCAGTGGAGAACCTGCGGCAGTATGCCAATCTGTGTGACTCTAATACATCCTTCCTTAGGCTTTTATTCTATTTTTTTTTATTTTTTATTTTTTATTTTTATTTTTATTTTTATTTTTTATTTTTTATTTTTATTTATTTATTTTTTTTTTTTTTAACAAAAGAGACAAGAAAATATGGTACAAAAACGAGACAGCCCCCCAAGGGCTGCTTAAGTGAAATAGTGTTTGAGGTCGTGCCCGTTTACCGGGAGGACCTCGACTCGTCCATCGAGGGTTTGCAATCTGAACGTGTGTGATCCTATCTTTTCCTTAATTTGGAACGGGCCTGTCCAAAGTGCTTGGAACTTGGCATGCTTCCCCTTTTCCTCATGGGATTTATCCCACTTAAGGACCAGGTCTCCTGTCTCAAAAGTTTTGTTTCCCGCGGACTTTTTATCGAACCATCTTTTGATTCGGCTCTGATGGATGGCAAACTTTTCCCGGGTCTTTTGCCTTTCTTCCTCCAATTTCAGCAAGGTGTCGATTCGGTTTTGCAATGTGGGACACGGAGTACCATGACATTCTTGGGACAGTTGGAGGGCCGGGAGAGATAGATGAGAAGGGAGGACAACTTCTTTTCCATACACGAGGAAAAATGGGGAGGTGCCTAAAGAGGACTTGGGAGTAATACGGTCAGCCCACAATGCATTGTGAAGGGCATTGTGCCAGTTGCGCTGGTGGGATAGGAGAGTCTTCTTAATAATACGGATAAGGTTCTTGTTAGTGGACTCAGCTAATCCATTTCCCTGGGGGTAGTAGTTTGCAGAATGTTTCAGAATAATTCCATTTTCCAGCGCAAAATCATATAACTTAAAAGATGAGAAATAAGTCGCATTATCAAAAACTAAAGAAGTCGGATCGCCAAACCTGGTCATGATGGAATGCGTGAGGAATTCTATTACCTCTTGATCGTTGATTCGGCGTAACGGTGTTGCCTCAACCCACCTGGTGAAGTAATCAGTGGCCGTAAGGATATACCGATGTTGTTTAGAAGAGTGAGGTATGATTTCCCCAATTACATCCAAACCCCATTGTTGGAAAGGTTCCTCTACTGCTACTGAGAGTAGCGGTGCGGCTGGCCGTGCTTCTCGGTTGGCGAACTTCTGGCACTGAATGCATTTTCGAACATATGCATGCGCGTCTCTGAAAAGAGTAGGCCAATAGTATCCTGCACGCATTATCTTATGGGCAGTGGTATCTCCGGAAAAATGACCTCCAGCTGGTCCGTCATGCAACTCGGTTAAGATTTTCTGTGCTTCGTCAGTTTCCAAGCAGCGTAGCAGGACCCCATCGTGGTGTTTCTTGAATAACTTACCTTGGATCAGTTGGTGAGATGCGGCTTTTAATCTTATTACGCGCTTCTGTCGGGCAGTAAGAGCAGGGTCCATCGTGCCTTGGGCCAGATATCTTGAAATGTCAGAATACCAAGAAGGGCTATTTTGCTGGGGCACATGGTTGCTCTGATACATGTCGATTTCTTGTTCCCAACATTATTCTTCCATCTCGCGTGTATTTGCAGCCTCTGCGGCCATTTGACATAAGCCCTGTCCTTTGACGGTATGTGCTGGTTTGAACTCTAAATCGTATTCTTGTAAACATGCCATCCAGTTGCCCCGCCTTTCGCCTAGTTCTTGCTGTACGAAGAGTGAGCGGACTGCCGGGTGCGGTACAAAAACCGTGACGTGACTTTTCAAGATGTAAGGCCTAAAATGTTTTACTGCCTTATAAACCGCATAGGCTTGCTTGTCAATTTCCGGATAGTTTAATTCAGCTCCCTGTAGACCGGTGCTCATAAAAGAAATGGGTCGTTCATCGTTGTTATTATCTTTCTGTGTGAGGACAGCCGCAAGCGAGGAATCTGAAGCGAAAGTGTATAGGATGAAACCTTTATCAAAATCTGGACTTTGGAGGGAATGAGTTTCAGCTATAGCCCTTTTGATTTTTTCGAAAGCCTCTTTCTCTTCGGGATTCCATTTGAATGCAGCATTCTTCTTAATCATTCCCTGCAGTGGCCTGACAATTTGCGCAAAATCTGAAATGAATTTACGGACAAAATTAATCTTCCCCAGGAAGGATTGCATCGCTTTCTTGTTGTTCGGGGGCGGAATCTGAGCAATGGCTTTAGCCCGTTCCGGATCAACCACAATGCCCTGTTTAGTGATAATGTGGCCTAGCAAATTTCCCTCTGCCACAGCAAAAACGCTCTTTTTATGATTGAGTGATATTCCATACCTCCTGCATCTATCGAAGATTTGTCTAAGGTGACGTAAATGGTCGCCCCTGCATTTTGAAAATACAGTAACATCGTCTAAATAAACCACCACGCTCTGCCCTATTAGACCGCGGAAGGCTATGTCCATAGCTCGTTGGAAAGTGGCTCCTGCATTGATCAATCCAAAGGGCATGCGTCTGAAAGCAAAGGTTCCCCATTTTGTCCGGAATGTGGTTTTCAATCTGTCAGGTTCAGCTACCAAAACTTGGTTATAGCCGGAGAAGCCGTCCAATAGGGAAAACATCTCAGATCTAGACACAGCTTGTAATATCTGTTCCATGGGGGGCACCGGGTAGTTGTCTTTGTTTGAGGACCGATTCACATTGCGGAAATCTACACACAAGCGAATTTCACCAGACTTCTTTCGCACAGGTACCAGATTCGACACCCACGTGGAGTGACGAACTTTGAAAATGATGCGAGCATCTAAAAGCTTTTTAAGTTCTTTTAGAATCATTGGCTCCAAAGCTGGATGTATTTTCCTGAGTTTCTATTGGAAGGGTTTAACTCCTTCCCTCATGGGTATTACATGTTGAATGATACGAGTATCGTATGTACGTAGATCTTCATATGTCCAGGCAAATACATCACGATACTTCCGGAATAGCTGGGTGAAAGCCCGTGCCTCTTCATCACTACAGTCTTTGCCAAGGTTAACAAACTTAGGGTTCTCATCTGACCCCAAGTTGACTTGTCGATGAGCCAATATGGAACTTTGCACTTTGGTGTTCGGAGGCCTGCGGAATCGGTTTTGCAGGTCAAACATCTTTTCTAATGATACCACCCCCTTGGGCATAATGTTCTCTCTGTGTTCCTCATTCTTTTTCTGTAACGCACGCTCATGTTCTTCCTCATCAATTGCCGCGTCTTTGAATACTTCAGCGTTGCACATAAAATCCAAAATCTGTTGATCATCATTAAACACGCGTAAATTAGAAATATTGTCTGGCACAGAGGGCCTATATACAATTTCAATAGAAAAGCCGTCCCTCAAAGGCGTGAATCTAGCATCAGCATTGGCCAGAGTATCTGCTGCTGCGTTGTGCATCCTAAGGACAGATTTTATTCCAAATGCATCAAAACCAGAAATCAAACGCCATACCTCTTGTTGATACGCCTTTAAATGTGGAGATAAACAGTGAATAGTGTTGCGTACCTGGCGGGTGATGATTTCAGAATCTCCAATGACCTGCAAACATTTTACCTTCAAGTCCAGTGCCCTTTTAAGCCCGAGGATTAATGCCTCGTACTCAGCCGAGTTGTTGGTGCACTGGAACTCTAGCCGGCATGAGATCAAGTATTTATTCTTATGCGGGTCAAGCAAGATGCAACCAGCACCAGCTCCGTCATAAGTCTTGGATCCATCATAATACAAGGTCCATAGGTCACTTTCTGGCTCCTTCAGGGCACTAGGCTGTGAAGGAGTTTCTGCAGGTGATAAGTCAGGAATTACTTGTTGTTCAGTGACAAAGGCTACCTCAGATTGAACTTCGGGGCCTATAGGAGACTGGGGGGGTTGGTAGCATCCAAATATGGACTCCAGAAGACACATGTCGAGCTCTTCTTGTGCAAAGCTGATGGGTTCATTAACGGCGTCCAGATCAGTAACGGTGTGTTTCATATAAGGTTCACTTTCTACCCTGATTTGATTATTCCGTCCTTTGTAAGGAAGCGACAAGTGGGACCAGTCGGTGGCGAAGTAGCCTTGTAATTTGCTGGACCAATCTCTACTGAGCAATAGGCCGTATGCTTCTGGAATATCGACAACCACAATGTCGATGCACTGATGGACCCTAGAGTCTGATGACAAGCGGATAATGACATTGTTCAATTCCCCTATGGCAGGTACTTGTGATCTATCGAGTTGTATGATTTTTGCATCAGTCTTCTCCGGGCGAATGTTAAGTTTCTTACAGACAGATAAAGGCATGACGTTGGTAGAGGCACCGGAGTCGACCAGACAGTTGTGGACATTGAAGTTGAAAATCTCGAAGGACAAAAGGAAAGGGGGTGTGGATCCTCTAGAGTTTGTATTTATGGCGTTTACTATGGATTGTACATCTGGTCCGGCTTGCGCAGACGTGTTGCTCACAGTCTTCGTAGCTGAAGTATTTGCGAAAGCCTTAAGAATGAGCTCCTTTTGATTAGTAATGCGAGCCAACTCATAGAGAGAAATTTTTGCTCTTGTTTTCTTCATATCTTCAACAATGTTATAGCTGGGCTCTGGTTGAGGGCTAGGCTCGGCGGAAGTCTTAGAGGATTCTGTCGGAAGTTTGCTCTTTTGACTCGCTCGGGTAGTGTTGTTGGGAAGTCTTTCCGGGACAGATTGTTTTCCGTTCCCAGGGGGCAGGATTTTCCTTAGGAAAGCCCTTTTCTTGTCTTCATAAGACTGTTTGGGAACATGTCCTTTGCTTTTGAGGCTATAATTCCGCACGGGCTGATCCTTGGGAGCATCTGCCATGTAAATATCGATAGGGGTAAGGTTTTCTCCACCTCGAATTATGTCAAAAGCAAGGATAGAGGATCCTGGTTCTTCATTTGAGGGCGGATCTTCATCGTGATCTGAAAACTCATCCTCCGTCACATCCCCCGGATTTTGATCATCTAAAAGCTGATTAACTACTGCTGTCATGCTGCCAATCCATTGAGGGCATGTTTTCTCGGAATGGGCAGCTTGGTGGAAAGAACAGAAATTATCTTTCCCTATCTCTTCCACATTGAGAGCAGTATTTGTGTTGGACGGAGGTCTGTTAGTATTGAGATTACTTTTCCTGAAAAAAGGTTTTGGTGGTCTACTACTAGTTGTGGCTTCTGCGCCCTTTCTCCTGAGGTCAGTGACTTCATTTGTTAAATGCTTGAGTGTTTTGGCCATGCTTTCAAAATCAAAAGCATCTCTATCCCTATCAGTAGTCTTAGGAGTGGAGGACTGACCTCTTTTTGTGTTAGGCTTGTGATCATCTCTCCCTTCATGATCGATGGCTCCTATCGAAAGCATGTCTTTTTCCACAACGAGAGCAGCCTCATAATTAGCCATAAGGTTAGCGCGGGCTTCACGTTTCACGAAAACTGCAATATCTCTAGGTAGGGCTTTGGTGTAGTAGTCGATGGTGATTGAGTCATCCAACGCTAAGTTTGGAGGGAATTTCTGCAGTATGGTAGCAAAGCGTTGGTTAAAGTCCTTAACCTTCTCCTTTTTATGACACTTGATGGTGCTCAGTTCAGTTAGAAGCATGGAAGGAGTTTTATCTTCTGAAAACTTATGCAGGAAAGTGCGACGAAATTGTTCCCATGAAGTGATGGAGGCACTGGGGAGAGAGCGGTACCAAGTGGCTGCCTTGTTTTCGAGGGTATGGGGAAACAGTCGACATGCGACATCATCGGACTGGACTCTCATGATTTGCAGAGACAAATAGAAGCTGCTGATATGATCTTCAGCTAAGGTGCCCTTCTCAGGGTCGAACTTAGGGAGATGTTTCTCTGGATGTGTAGGCAGATCCTGGAGCGGGCCTAAAAGGTTTAACGGGGATTGAGCCATCCAGGCCAGGGGTTGCACTCTTCTCGCTCGCTGGTGTTGCCTAAACTGATGTTCAGATTCACCTTCCGAACCTGAGACCGATGCTTCTGACTCGTGACGGGAGTGTTCGTCTTGGTGTCCCCCACGGTTCAGAAAATCTCTAAGATATCCCAAGTTGTTTACAGGAGGCCTCACTGGGTTTGGGTGGCGGTTGTGAGCTTGGTTTCCTTGGCCTCGGCCTCTATCTCCCCTTCCCCCGGCCCCTCGGCCTCTATTCCTATCTCCTTCATTTCTACGGGCTCTATTCCCCCCGTCTATATTTCCTCGGCCTCTGCCTGCCTCACCATCCCTGGGTGGGCGTTGTGCCTGGTTGTTGTTTTGTCGGGGTTGGTTAGGCTGGAAGTCGGGGAAAGGACCGGTGTCAGCAAACTCTTCACCCTCTTGGAGAACAGAATCGTTTTCCTCAACAGCGTGTGCGAGGTCTTCCAACATGAGGTTTATGAGCTCGGGTATAGTACTTGCAATGGCTCCGTTAGGGGTGATGTTCTCGGGCGGAGTCCTAGTATGGGTAAGGTATTCCATGATTGGAGTGAAACGTAACTGGTTGACAAGATCTCGGGCAGTTGGGTGTAAGGCTCTCAGCTGCTCCCTAGTGATTTCATAATATCGAAGCTCCCTCCCTGGAATATCTTCTGGAAGAGGAGGGTTAGTTTCATTGTTTGTGACCTCCCCTTGGGGAGTTTGTGATGGGATGTTTGTTGTGTGCTGGGAGGCTGCCATTCAGGCCCTCCTTCTAGCGCCAATTTTGTTGACGGGAAAATTTGTCCGGCCAACAGTAGGGGATCTCCCCGGTAGAAAGTCCCAATTAGACCTTAAACCGTTTGGAGTAGGGATCCCGTCCGGAGTGTGGGTCCGGCTACCACTTAAGATGACTTCTCTTCGGTCTCAAAAGAGCCTGCTTGAACCTGCGAACATACACTTATTCACCTGATATAGAATACGAGATTAACGTGTTAAACATGAATTAAACACTATGTGTAGCAAGATTATAGATAAAACACATACACCTCAAGAGATGTCATTAGCAACACATCTTTTGTGGGGTAATTGCTTGTACAGTGGTCTGATCACACAAAAATAGTTCTTGATGATAAGATACCTCTGCACTTCCTGAAAGATGAAACGAAATGCTAACAATCTAGTTTATTAACATTCATTCATATAACAGATAATAAGATAAACATCATTGATACAACACGAATAGCCATGACGTATAAACGATATCATGAAAAGAACAGATTCATTAATCATAGGATATTCTGAAACTGTTGAAAGAAATACACAAGGTGTTCATAAAGCAAAACACATCATAACCATAGGGTATGTTAACAAGATTCTATATTCATATGCTCAAGTGTCAGATCTTTAAATACAATGCTTGTAGCTCCTGAGTTTCCCAAAAGAAAAAGCCCCTTGTACAATGTCCCGTAGGAGTATTTATAATGCCAAAATTGTCTGTTGGGTTTCCTTGACTGTTCACCTTCTTGACTTTTGGGCTACCTTGCGACCAACTCCTTCTGCGACCTAGGTAGATGATGCGACCTGCGACCTGTCCTGTTGGTGCGATTTGCGACCTGGTTTTTCTTGCTGCTCAGGACTTGCTGCTGCCGGGACGCGAACTGTTTATGTCAACCTGTTGTTCCCTAAGGAAATCCTGCCATGCCTGGTATTCTGCCGCTATGGGGGACACCAGGGGCACCTCCTCTTTCAGCCTATACACGCATTCCAAAGCATTTGGTACTAGGGTCTCCCTCTTCTGTCCAATCTCCTCAAGATCATCTAGCATGTCATCCGCTCTTTCCTCTGTATTCTTCTCTTCTTCTTCCTTCCTCCGCCGTTCAGCTTCTGCTGCTGCTTCGATTTCGGCCTTCTTCTTCAGTTGAGCTGCAGCAGCCTGCTCGGCTTTCTTTTGGAATCCAGCCTCTGCTGCTGCTTCTATTTTGGCCCTCTTCTTCTGTTCAGCTGCAGCAGCCTGCTCGGCTTTCTTTTGGCGTTCAGCCTCTGCCTTGTCCAGCTCTGCCTTAAGCGCCTGTTCCGCTGCAGCTTGCGCCTCTTTGTCTTCCCTTTCTTCCCTAGCCTCTTTGGCCAACTTCTTCTTTTGTGTTGCTGATGCACTCTTTTGGCGCGCCTCCTCATCTTCTTTTAGCTTTTTCTCCCTTTCCTGCTGGGCTTTTGCCTCTACTTCCTTTTGTTTGATGGATGGGGTTGGCCCTGTGTTGAGTCGAGATTTCTTGAGTATGGATGAAGAGGCACCTCCTAACTGACGTCTTCTGTCTTCTAAGTTCTGATCATTTGAGTCTTCCTGGACCACGTCAATTCCTGGAGCAAGTTGTCTTTCAGCATTATACCAGTTTCTTCTCTCATCTTCCGCTGGGCGCTCAAGATGCTGATAAGTCCACTTGAGGTTGGCTCTCCGGCAGTGTTCAGGGACTATTCTCTCTGGGTCATATGTCCGGTGTTCAAGTGCCCCCAGCTGATAACTTCTCATTGCTTCTGCCTCTGCTAGTACTTCCTTGAAGTCTTTAACTGTGAATGCACCAATAGTGAGGGGAAGAGTGGGCCATGGCTTCTTTTTGCCCTTAGATAGGATGTTGGAGAATCCGTGTGACATCTGAAAGCACACCTCCTGCATCAGCATTTTGTCTGTCACGAAGCGAGGCATAGCATGTGGTGCTTTGTAAGTTCCAAAGACTCGGATGAAGGTGTACCCAGGGAAAGGGAACCAGTGCGCCACTTTAACCAGAGTCTCCTTGGCCCGCCATGACATGCAAGGGGCGTCTTGGCCAAATAAATGTCTGTACAGAGAGGGAACAAATATTTGGGAGATCTGATCTATATCCTGT
>JAXQQM020073797.1:0-12484 GCA_034641835.2 Pinus albicaulis
CCATTGCTTTGTTTCTACATTTTATTTTGATATTAGCGGTGTCTTATTCTCCTATTAGTTGTTGTAGCATCTTTGAAAGTTTCATGTCACTACATTCCATCGTTCCAAATTCATATATTCTATTAAATGCAGCAAGTGGCACCGAACTTTGTTAAAACATCAAGAAAAAAACAACAAATTAACTATCCAAAGGTATCAACTGACTGAAGAATAAGAGCAATACCGGAAGTTGAGACATAGTAACTTGTGCAGGATAATGTGAATAATAGATGACATAGAACAATAGTGATTTATACTATATGAAATATTTAAGATCCTATAATAATAACTTAGGGCATGGGACTAAGAATACCACCACCATAGGTCCATAGCAATAAGACTAATGTGACTATTTGGGTAGCTACTCTAATTTGCTATTAATCTCTAGACTATAGTGTAAAAAGTACTATTCTCATAACTCAATGATCGAAAAATCGAAGCACCGATTTCTTTCTTCAGCTCAAATCTACAAGGAGATGAGCTGAATTATTCTGAACTTGAAAAACAAGCTTTCGTTGTATTTAAGTCAGTTAAGCATTTTAGGCCTTTTCTCTTAAAAACGCACACAAAAGTGATTGTTGCTTTCTCGGCAGTAAGACAATTACTAATTCAAAGAGAAGTAGGAGAAAACAAGGCTAATTGGGTAAGAGCCTTGCAAGAATATGATATTGACATTAAACCAACAAAGATTGTTATAGGACAATGTTTTTGCAGATTATTAGCAGGAGCTCATAATATATCAGAAAATAAATATCCAGAGAATGCTATTTCAGTAAGTCAGATAAGCGTTATAGATTATGAATCTCAGTATGTTGATCTGATATTTTACTTGAAAGATGGGTATGCTCCTTCTAATCTCAGCTATAAGAATAAACGTGCTTTAAGATTAAAATCTACTAAATATAAAATCATTGGTAATGTGTTATTCAGAAAAAATTATGATTCAATCTTACTAAGATGTCTTGAAAAGACTGAGGCAAAGAAGGTTTTGCAGGAACTACACGATGGACCAGCAACAGGTCATTTTGGAGGCAACACCACATCCCACAAAATCATCCATGCTGGATATTATTGGCCTACCCTTTTTAAATATTCTCATGATTATGTGAGAAAGTGCAAGATTTGCCAAACTGCTAGTGGAAGGCAGAGGAAGGCAGCTTTTCCTCTACACCTAGTAAACATTGAACAACCATTTGAGAAATGGGGGCTTGATATTATTGGTGAGATAACTCCTCATTCTTCCAAGCAGCATAAGTACATTTTCACAACAACAAATTACTTCACAAAATGGGTAGAAGCAATTCCTCTAAAGGTAGCCAACTCTGACACAATTATTGATTTCATAGATCAATTCATCATTACCAGATTTGGTGTACCTAATGCTCTGGTCTGTGATAATGCATCTTATTTTTCTGGTAATAGTATAATGGAATTTTCAATTAAGAGAGGTTTTAAATTGAAATATTTAGCTAACTATTATCCACAAGGTAATGGTTTAGCTGAATCCACTAATTAAAATCTCCTCAAAATCATTAAAAGGACTATTGATCAAAGCCAAAAGAATTGGCACAAGTCTTTAATATTTGCATTATGGGTTGATCATATTACTCTTAAAGCTTCTATTGGCACTTCACCTTTCAATTTAGTTTATGGTAAAGAAGATGTAATACCATCAAATCTAGCTATTCCATCATTAGCCCTGGTGCAATTCATTGAAGAAAATCCTTCCTCATCCATTCAATTGAGATTTGATCAAATCCTAAAATTAGAAGAGGAAAGAGAAAAAGAAAGAATTGTTCATGATAAAATTCAATAGCTTGTTAAATCCTCTTTTGATTCAAATTCCACCGGCTCAAAAAATTTGTCAATTGGTGATCTTGTTCTGAAATGGGATAAAGCACATGAGGAAAAAGGTAAGCATACCAAATTCCAAAAGATGTGCCTTGGACCATTTCAGATTGCTGAAAAGATAGGCTCATATACATTCATACTTCAAGATTTAACAGCAAAGAGAGCATCTCTTCTTGTAAACAGGCTTGTGTTAAAGAAATTATTTTCATGAGGACGTAACCCCTTCTTACTTGTACATATCCCTCTCTGCAATTTTCATTTTTTTTTGTAAAATAAAGTTTGTTAATAGTATTTAACTGACTTTTTTACTATTAGAAAATTGTCTTAGAAAGAATGTTATAAATACTTATTTTAAGTAAAATAATTTTTTTTAGGGAATTGATTACAATTTTAATATAGTTTAAATAAAATGTTAAACTTTGAAAATTTGTTTAAAGCATTTGCATGATCTTATGAAACTTTGAGGAAAATGTAAATAATTATAAGTTTATTAAGCAAAGAAAGGTTATCTTTAAAAAGTAAATACTTCTTCAAGCTTTGGAAAACAAAAACTCTGAAAATTGTCATCCATTTATTCTTAAGGATACAACTATTTCACCCCATCCATTTCGATTGTGATTTTTTAGAGTGTAATTCTAAAGAAATTATATGACCAAATTTAGGAGATAAGAGGTCTCATCATGAGCCTGCTTACCATGATCATAGGAAGTAATCAAATTGACATTACCAATACTGCATACCAAAATAGGGTAATGGCTTATAAATTAAGACAAGGAGTCTCATCACCAGCTAGCTTGTTCAGTTTAATTACAACTAGTGAATGGCATTTTTACTAACTGGCTACCAAACCAGAACAATGGCTCTTAAATTAAGAAAAATAAATGAAAGACAAAAATATGAGAAAATATGTCTTATGAATTTATTTTTAATAAGTCATAGTCTTAATTGGATGGGACAATGAATCCTTAATGGTTAAAAGGTAACCCTATCGAGACTATGAACATTTGCTGGCAGCAGAGGCAATACCTAAGACAATATAGTATATTACATAAGCTAAACTTGAGAAAATCCACTTACTTTATTATTATCAACCAATCAAAGCTTGAGATAACCCAAAAAATGTTTTTATCCTTGAAGAATTAGAAAGAAATTGTAAGTGATTTTTATTCTTTTTCATAGTTAGATTTTATTTGAATTATCTTAAGAAAAGTTTTCATTATCTTTAGAAATTTTTGCTTACTTGAAATATAGTATTCATTTCATTTTTTCAAAAATAACTGTTTCTTCTAGTGAATCACCAATTGTTGTACTGTACAACAACCCTCCCCATTTTTATAATTTTAGAATAAATCCCATTTAAAAATAGGTCCCCTTTTTATATCTTTTCCATAAATAAAAAGATGCATATCACATTTTATTCACAAAGTTTACAAGTTTTAAAAACTTACCCATCCGATGAGTTAAAAGACCTTTTAACATATTTCGAACATATTAAAAAAATTTTATACTTAGAAATATGTTAAAATGAATAGTAAATCGCAATCAGAAATTTGGAAAAGTTCTTTTAAAGAGTTGTTATTGCTTTGAGAAGTTCTGATGCAATCGCGCTCAATCGCAATCGCATTTCGGAATAATATTAAGTATTGCACTTTTTCTATTTATAACAATGCAATGCGATTTATCGCAATCGCGTCTCGAGAAAAAGATTAAACATTGCATTCGTCTCATTGCAAAATTCCGATGTGATTGCGCTCAATCGAAATTGCATTTTCGGAGATAGATTATAACAGTCCACTTCATTTTAAATATCCGATGCAATCGGGATTTGGAAAAAACATTTTCACTAAAACAAATTGCGATGCAATCATCGCAATCGGAAAATCGGCATGAATCATATTCTATTTATCTTGCGCACCATTGAAGACTTGCGATGCGATTGTTATTTTGCCTTTATATTTATTCATCGCATCACAAAAGATCGAAAGTGAATTTTAACATTTATTACAAGGATTCGCCGATCTCTGATTGCTACGTGGCTTCTCCAAAAGTTTATCGCACACATTATAAAAATATGATTTAATACCTTGTGAGCATGCGATATACCATTACGGTTTTGTAAGATCATCACTATTGTCTAGAAAATTCTGAGTCAATAAACTGATTCCCAGTACAAGATGCGTCATTGGCCTGGAAAATTGTTGAAAACAAATGAGTTGAATAAAGTTGAATAATTTAAATTTCCCCGATGTAATTATTTAACATTTTGCTATAAATATTTGAGATTCTATGATATAACATTACACAACAGCAGTGTATACAAGCAATAACAGAGAATGCAATTATAGAAATTTAAAATTTAAATTAAATTATGTTCTAAATAAACTTTATCATTTTTGTATTATTATTTATTTTAATTATAAAAACTTTAAAAAATTATTTAAAAAAAATTGATTGTAAAAAATTATTAGGATTGAAATTTGTTGAAATGTTAAATAAATCTAATACAAATAATAATACTTAAAATTGTGATTTTTAAAAAATAATTTTAGTAATTGGGATTATGTTAAATAGTTATAGTGAATAATTCTTATTTTTCTAATTCAGATTCAAATTTTCACCAATTACATGATAAACATTAATATGTTGATGATTATTACTTAAATTAGTTATATTTGAACTAACCTATACCACTTTCGTATATATGTAGATTAACTTCACAGTTTGACAGTTTTCGAACTGCACACCTCTGACATATTTCAGCCATGAGTATTAATTGTACTGTGAGTAATTATATCAATTTAATGGTTTTGATATTTCTCGGGATCTTATCTCATTAAGTGTTTCGTGCCAATTTTTATGGCTCTATTAATTCTGTTCAACTTGCTCTTTTAACTAATTCGCTTTCCATTTCCTGTGCATAGAAATGCATGTGAGTCTGGGCAGTTCACTCTATTAGTGTTGTACGGAAGCTTGTGCATTGAAGGTTATAAACCTTTTCAATTAATATGAGATTAACAACGTTCAAGTCTTACCACATTAACTTTACCCTTCAAATATGCTTTATTCTAAATGTAGTATGGTTGAAACCATAGGTAATAAAGATAAGGTTATAAGGCCATAGGTAATTATATAAATACTTTTATCGTAAGTCGAGATGAGTAAATTAAGTTATGTTTGTACTATATATTGTACAGTGACGAAGGAAGCTGACCCCCGAGCTACTTGACATCAGTGGTGAACTTCTCTAGACTGACTCACAGTCATATATAGCATTACTAAGTACACATCAGCCACATGCTAATAAGAACATCATAAATAAAATTGTGATGCATGGAGCTTTTATTACTTGTATGATTAGAAGTTGCAAATAGAACATATGGATGACACTTTAAAATTGAAATCTATCACGTTGAAAATGCTCAACCATAGATTAACTAATTATAAGTATATTATAGTTAAAAAAATAAGTTTTTATTTACGTTAATTATAATTTAATACTTAATAAATATATATATAGTAGATATTTATTTTGTTCAATTTGCCACTTCTCTTTAAATTATTTGTGCTAATAGTTTGTTTATTTATTATTTTATATTATTATGTTTATTTATTATTTTATACTATTAAATATTGAACTGCAATTGCAAAATACTCTTAATTTATATAATTTTTACTAATGTAAATTTAGTGAATTATGATAAATAAATATAATAAATTATTTTTTAAAATAAGTTTCCACTTAAATTATTATTATCAATAATTTTTTGTATAATATTTAGGTATGATGAAGTTCTTATAAATTTAATTTGCATAATATTTATACATCTTCTATACTATATATATTTTTTTAAATAAATATTCAATTTTATTTTTAGTTCTTGCTACTTAGTTTAATTTAATTACTAATTTATTTTGTATTGTTATTATGTAATTAGTATTGGTTAAATGTAATTAATATTTAACTTGTTTCACACCATTGTTAAAACACAAATTAAGCTTAAAAAAGAAATTAGGCTGGGGGCGTTGTTTAGTCTTCATTAAATTATAAATAGTCATTAATATATTTTTGACTTTCCTATCAAATTTGATTGAAAACGCTTTTAAGAACCATTGGATCCAGGTCATTAAATAATTTATTAAAAAACATAAATTACAGATTTATCTTTGTCTAATTCGAGGATTACATTAAAGTAAATCCATATCAAATCTACATGCTGCTACATGAAAAGATTTGGTTGACTGATCCCATGCATGGCAATAAGGGTCAGACCCCATACAACTTATTCATTAGCAATATATTCCTCCAGTTACGTCACTATGTAGGCATTGAATCTTATTACAGGGAATTAAAGGGGGTAGAATAAATATTTCAATTTATTTAAAGAGAATTAAATGGTGTAGAATATGAACTCAATAGAATTTCGGTTTGTGGAGTTGTTTCAGTTTTCATCAATTTGTAATGTTATCCACATAGTTTTGACTTGCCGCTCCAAATTAATGAATTTTGGTCTGTGGAGTTGCTTAGTTTTCATTAAATTATAAATTAGTTATTAATATTTTTTCTACTGGGTTGAAAATACTTTTAAGAACCATTGTATCCACATCATTAAATAATTTATTAAAGAACACAAATTACAGATTTATCTCTTCTCGCTTCTAGGATTACATTAAAGTAAATCCACGTCGAATCTACATTTATCATCGGTCATTTCTTGATTGTAAAACTGCTCACATCTGCCCACCTATTCTGCTGCGAAAACCATCATGAAAAAATAAAACTTAAATTTCAATGTTATTAATTATACATAGAATCATTATTGACAATAAGGTTTTCCGCATCAAATATGTAATTTATGATATCCATTATGCAAGTACAGATCTGAGTTGGAGGATGTAGTCGATGTCACAGACATCCCATGTAGATCTCTTGATATCAACAACCATTAATTCAAAATTAAATAGCATAAAATTATGGCAATTGTACCAGCTTCTACTTTACAGTTGGTACTTTGCTTGAAGCTTTGTAAATTTTATTTCCGCTCTTTAGATTTTTTGTTCTTGACCGTCGAAATCTTTGTATTCTGCTCAACACATCCGCAAGTAGATTTATTGTGCGACTCGACACTCTGCAAGCAAGCTTTCGCAAGTAAGGGTAGAACTGTGCGCCTCCGGTTGCAAGGTTTGCTAAGCATAATTTCTCTTACTCTTTTACGTAATTCAACATATTAAATTCACTTTCTTGCTTTGATTCTGAGTGCAAAGTGGATGATATTCTACCTGCAATTTACATATTATGGACTGTGTTTTTAAATGATAGCCAATGGAACATTGATGATTGCAATTCCATTCGAATTTGATAAAGTTGATACGTCCTACAAATCTCGTTTCTTTTTAACGAATTTACAAAGTTCCTAGAAGTACTTCTCAAGATTATATCATACAGAGAAAACATAGAAAACAGAATTTTGTTAGCTCTCTATCATGAGAATACCATTTGTATCAGCCTCGGAGGATTCAAAGTCATTTCCCTTGGAACGAATTTGCTTACTAAAGCCTTCGTTCATTAAAAAATGTAGATTATTATCATCATCATTTTCCGAATCAAATTCCACTTCATTTGTAGCTTCGGTGTTAGCAAATCAAAAACTATGTTGTTGTTTGACTTAAAAAAAATTTGCCGTAATTTTAATTTTCAAAAAGATAAAATACTTTTCGTAATTTTAATTTTTTTTAAATTATTATTTAATTAAAAAATAATTCGTTGTAATTTTAATTTTTTCTAAAACCTTCAAGATTACGTCGTAATTTTACTTTTCAACAAAAATTACATCACAGAGACTATATGTTTTGAAGTTTGTTTCCATAGTATTATTGTATTATTTGATTGAAAATTAAAATATATATATATATATATAATTTGATATAGAATAAATTTTGTCATCCTATAAATCCTTGCTTGACTAGATTCTATACCATTTATCTGGCTGTCAAAATGCATTGGCTCTGCAGTATTTGGCTTTTTTTTTTGCAATTTTAACTAACCTGGACAGTACAGTACTGCTAGGAAGGCGAGTTTGAGTGACATTTTCTGATAAAATAATCTTTTGTTCTCTTAAGCTTTCGATTTTGTCAGAAAATTTTTGATCGAGGTTCTTCAAATTCGATGTATGATCATTCTGTTGAATTAATTCCCGAGTGATCGCTACAGTCCCGTTCTCTTAAGCTTTTGATTTTGTCAGAATTTTTTTTATTGAGGTTCTCCATATTCGACGTATGATCATGCTCTTGAAGTAATTCGCAAGCGATAGCTACAGTCCCGTTTCTTGGATCTACAATCTATGATAAGGTTCATAGTTTTCCAGTTGCCAATCTTTAGGTGTTTAGTTTGATTCTTGAAATATCGTCTGAATTTCGTGTTGAACTTCCTGTAATTGATTCCGAGCATTTGAGATAGAAACTTCATGTCCCGTCTCTTTCTTTGCAAGTTCTTGAAATATCGCCTGAATTTTGTGTGGAACTTCCTGTAATTGATTCTGAGCATTTGAGATAGAAACTTCATGTTTAGTCTCTTTCTTTGCAAGTTCTTGAAATATCGCCTGAATTTTGTGTTGAACTTCCTGTAATTGATTCTGAGCATTTGAGATAGAAACTTCATGTTCTGTCTCTTTTTTTTGCAAGTTCTTGAAATATCGCCTAAATTTTCTGTTGAACTTCCTGTAATTGATTCTAAGCATTTGATATAGAAACTTCATGTTCCGTCTCTTTCTTTGCAAGTTATTATCTCAATTCTTTCTCAACTTTCTCCAACGCATCTTTGATTTTGTTTTCAGCTTCAAATTGTCAACTCGTTTGAATGCAATTTTCTGAAAACATAGTCTTTCCATCTTTTTAAGCTTTTGATTTCATGAAAAAGGATTTGATTTGAGATTATGCAACTTCAAAATCTTATCATATTCGATCTTGGGGGAGTTCCCCTCCTTTGAGGAAGCTTATCTGTTTGCAATATTAACAACTTTGTTTACTAAAGCCTCCATTCATTAAAAAATGTAGATTATTATCATCATCATTTTAAGAATCAAATTTCACTTCATTTGTAGCTTCGGTGTTAGAAAATCAAAAACTATGTTCTTGTTCATAGAAAAACATATTAGCACGATTATTATCATTTCTATCTAGAAGCACTTCAACCTTGACTTTATGATGCAAAATTCGAAGGTCTCTATTGCATTGTTTCCTAGTTTTTGCATTCGATCGCCAATGACAGAGTTGCTAGATGTTAAATAACATCCAAAGGTGTGCAAAGTCGAAAAAAATATTAAATGTGATGACAACAGGAGAGAGAAAAGAAATACTTCTATTCCTTAACAATAAACACTGTTCTTACAATGTCTTCCTCTCACATAGGGTTTTACAAAATAGTGATTGCTGCAAGACACAACTGATTGTTCACCATTTTAGAAAGCAGTTGGAACACAAAAAACTGGAGATAAAAAATGGAATAGTGAAAACAGAAGTAGATAATAGAACAGATGCAAAGCCAAGGGTAGTTAAGACAGTCCCAGAAACAAAACTCTATGAAATAAATTAAAGTTAAATCTATTTTGTGGTCATTGGTATCCTCCAAAAATTTATTGAATCTTTTGCATATTATGGAGGCAAGAAAATGCAAGAACCTCAGTTGAAAGTTAGTCAGAATTAATCTTTAAACAATTTCTTCCAGAATACAATCCACCTAACAAGAGTCATCAGTTTAATTGATCGAGTAAAAGCAACACTGGGAGCAGTCAAAACAGAAATAGCAAATAGAACATATGCAAAGGCAAGGGTAGTTTATAGGTTATGTGGTTATAGCTTACTCAGAATAGTACTTGTTACACTATAGTCTAGAGATTTATATAAAATTAGAGTAGCTACCCAAATAGTCACATTAGTCTTATTGTTATGGACCTATGGTAGTAATAGTCTTATTCCCATGCCCTAAGTTATTATTATAGGATCTTAAAGATTTCATATATTATAAATCAAGATTGTTCTATGTCATCTATTATTCACATTATCCTCCACAAGTTACTATGTCTCAACTTCTGGTATTGTTCATATTCTTCAGTAAATTGATACCTTTGGATAGTTAATTTGTTGTTTTTTTTCTTGATGTTTTAACAAATTTAGGTGCCACTTGCTACATTGAATGGAATGTATGAATTTGGAACGATGGAATGCAATGAAATGCAACTTTAAAAGACGCTACAACAACTAATAGCAGAAGAAGACACTGCTAATATGAAAATAGACTGTAGAAACAAAGCAACGAAGAAAACAAGTGTTGGATACTTTGCATGTAGAACTTGTAAGAAGTGGTTTAGTTGTAGCTTCAAGTGGTGAAAATGTTGTTTTTGTATGCAGTACATTTGTTAATATGCAAAAAATAATAAGCATTTGTCAAAGATCAACACGAAGGAAAGAAAAGAAAAGAAAAAATAGTCAATACTTTAAATATAGATGTGGTACCAGGTCATATAGATATGACTTCAGATGATCCAAATGTTGTTTTTGTATACACCATCATTGTTAATGTCCATAGAACAACGTCTGGTTGTTAGCAATCATCATAGAATACATTTATTTGTCACTGAAATGAATATTTTGTCTTATCACAAAAAGTGGTGTAACCACAAAATTTTCAAAATATAATGATGAAATTGATGCATATGTGTTGACCTATCTTATCAATATTTTCTACATTGTAATTTACAATGCAGCATGTTTGGTGCCAATAATGTTGGGAATTGCATAAGGAATGAATGCTTTGTAATGACAGTGAATTCTCATGTTCATCTATTTGTATGAAGCATGTTATTACACTTAGAATAACTACTATGGGCTTCAGCATATCTGTTTAACTTATACATAATGAAAAGCGTTAGCTATGTTCTTTTAAACTAGCAAGATTAGCTTTACTAGTCAAGACACATAGAATCTATATTTCATGCTTTCTATTGTGTAGAAAAGTCAATTATTTCTAGAATACATAGCTTGTATGTGAGATCCATGTTTTTAGGGACAATACTCAATGTTGCATCTTCTTTGTTTTGCAGTGATACTTTCGAAATACAGAGAGATGCAAAATAGGAACTGGTTACTTGCAACTTTGCTTCTCTTATTTTACTGTTTTGAAATCAAAGATACAATATAATAGTAAAATTAGTATTTTGTGCTAGTAAACATTATCATAGAGATATATTCAATAAAGCAAAAAATATTATACAAGCTCTTCTGATCTTTGAGGAAAAAAAATCTAAGATACATAGTACTTAGTAGCTGATCACCATCACAATTGAAGAAAGCAACAATCACTTTTTTGTGCATTTTTAGAGAAAAGGCCTAGAAACCTTGACAAAAACAATCATTTAGCTTGTTTTCAGAATCAAAATAATTCAGCTCGACTCCTTGTCAGTACGTGAAGAAAATCGATTAACCGATTTTTTTATCATTGAAATTTTGTGAAAAATAGTACTTGTTACACTATAGTCTAGAGATTTATAGAAAATTAGAGAAGCTACCCAAATAGTCACATTAGTCTTATTGCTATGGACCTATGGTGGTGGTAGTCTTAGTCCCATGCCCTAAGTTATTATTATAGGATCTTAAAGATTTCATATAGTCTAAATCAAGATTTTTCTATGTCATCTATTATTCACATTATCCTCCACAGGTTACTATGTCTCAACTTCTGGTATTGCTCTTATTCTTCAGTCAGTTGATTCCTTTGGATAGTTAATTTGTTGTTTTTTCTTGATGTTTTAACAAAGTTAGGTGCCACTTGCTGCATTGAATGGAATATATGAATTTGGAACGATGGAATGTAGTGACATGCAACTTTCAAAGACGCTACAACAACTAATAGGAGAAGAAGACACCGCTAATATCAAAATAGACTGTAGAAACAAAGCAACAGAGAAAACAAGTGTTGGATACTTTGCATGTAGACCTCGTAAGAAGTGGTTTAGCTACAACTTCAAATGGTGCAAATGTTGTTTTTGTATGCAGTACATTTTTTAATATGCAAAAAATAATAAGCAGTTGTCAAAGATCAACACGAAGGAAAGCAAAGAAAAAAACAAATAGTCAATACTTTAAATCTAGATGTGGTACCAGGTCATATAGATACGACTTCAGATGATCCAAATGTTGTTGTTGTATACACCATCATTGTTAATGTCCATAGAACAATGAATGGCTGTTAGCAATTATCATAGAATACATTTATTCGTCATTGAAATGAATATTTTGTCTTATCACAAAAAGTGGTGTAACCACCAAATTTTCAAAATATAATGATAGAATTAGTCCATATTATGTTGACCTATCTTGTCCAATATTTGCTACATTGACTTGCAAGTACATGCTTTGGTGCAATAAAGTTGGGACTTGCATAAGGAATGAATGCTTTGTAATAACTAAGTCGATTCTCACGTTTGGCTATTTGTATGAAGCATATTGTTGTCTTCAAGTATCTAACTGTAGATACATATTCGTAATTACAACTATGTTGCTTACAACTAGAAAAATTAGCTTTACTAGTCAAGACACATAG
>JAXQQM020062084.1:0-24045 GCA_034641835.2 Pinus albicaulis
CTTTGTCATCTACACATCAGTATGCTGATTCCAACCCTTCAAATAATTCTTGAGACTGTCAGCAAGTCTCTCTTCTACATCATCCTTCTCAAGGATGTCTCTATGCTCTGGTTCATAAAAATGAACCTTTTCATTCTCATTTGTTTCTGCCTTTAAAATCTGAACACTTATTCTCTGTGTTTCTATCCTCTACTCCAGAACACTTAACTCATGCCACATATCTGTCATCTCATCTGAGAAAATATTTATGCAATATTCACTATTTTCCTCTTTATCACAAGTCAAGTTTCCTGCTGTCACCACTTCTTCATCCTTCATCAGAATAGAATTCTGATCTTCTATCCCTGCAATAATTTCAGCTATTTTTCCATCACTCTTCACTTGGCCATTTAATAAAATCAATTTGTCATTATCATCATTAATAACAAATTTATCATCATCAGACATAACAGTCATATCTTCGTTGAAACAATTTCTTTCACAAAACAAGGAATTTATGCATTTCTTTTGTTGTAGTAATTCAATCTGATCTTCTTCTAAAAGATAATCATCATCATACTTTGCTTGGCAACTTCCAGCTTCACTGAATACAGTTTCATCACATGAATTGTCTTCTTCAATACCTGCATTCACACACAACTTGTCAATTTTAAAATCATAAGACCCCACGGTCTCATTTGATGATTCAATCATCAAATCTTCCTATTGCTCCAAGTCTTCTATACATTTCAAAAATTCTTCATTGGTCCTCTATTCAATTTCTTCAAGTTGTCCAATTGATTTCTCAATTTCCAGCTTTTGGCCATCATCATAATTTAAATTTCTTCTGCCTCCAATGTATTGAAAAGTAAAACTTTTCTCCAGCTCTGTATGGACATTCTCAAAATATCTGGCTGTCTCATTTTCTTCCTTAGTGACAATATTAGCAGTTTGTCCTTCTCTACACGTTCTTCCTACAAACATACAAAATTTTTTAGATATAAAGTCATTCGACCTCTTGGTCTCACTTGAATTTTCATTCTTCAAGTCTTTCTCCAAATACTCAATCATTCTGAGTAATTTCTCCTTCACTGAGCATTTATCATTTGATTTTTCTTCATCTGTAGCTGATGCCACTTTATCTTCCTTCTTATAAGAAAACCAAATCTCTGGTCTTCTATCATCATCTGCAGTTTTTTAAACTGTTCTATGATCTCAGCTACCTCTTTCTCATACTCTTCCTTCTTTAACTGTCTTTGCATGCCATTTGTATTGGCATCTTCTTTCTTCACTTTCATTCTATTGTGGCCCTTATCTGAACCTCTTCTCTCTCTGCTATGACTATCAGTATCCATCTTCTCCTTCTTGAGTTCTCACTCATTCATCACGGGCTGCACTGAAACCTCTGCAATAACAAGTCCTCCTTGTTACAACTTACCTCACCAATCCTCTCTCTAGATCCGGTCTTTTGGCAAGTACTGGTCCACTATGTCTGGAACCTCTTGAGAATTATTCTTTTCTCCTTTAGGATTCAACTCATCTGCACCCTCTAAAGAACATAACTGTTCTATTCAACCAACCTCTGTTGGAATTTCTCCACAATCTGCCACATTTTTCTTATCTTTAGAAACCTTCACTGGCTTCCTTCATCACTGATTTTCAAAGCTGTGATCTTTTTGCTGAGATGCTCCTCATTTGTTTGCAATCTGCATTTGCAAACAAAATTCTCAAACAAAATCAAAATTCCTCACCTTCAAGGTTTGTTCAACATCCATTTGCAATTGCTTCTGCAACTTCTTCAATATTCTGCTACACTGCATGTTGTCCTGTCAGATTTAAATATGATCTCTTTTCCATCACCATTGTACCCATGTTCACATCTTTAGAACATAACCTGGAAATCTTCAAAACACTTTTTCTTTTAAACTTCAGTTTCTGCAAATCATACCTTCATTGTATATTTGTTCAAATCTGTAATTTTTGTTAAAAAAATTTAAGAACCAAAATTTCTTCACTGCTTCAATACACATGCATTCCAAAAATTAGTTTTAAAAAAGAGCCTTCCAGCTCTGATACCACTTGATGGCAGGATCCCCCTGCCAATACCCACATTCAAACTCTTGGATGCATATAAATGCATGGTTCATTTTCAATTGACTAAGATCCCCAAATTTTTCAATCTGGAAAACATTAATAATGCGGAAGCTTCTTTCTACAAGTATGGTGGTTATAAAAAACCCCAATACAACCCAAATTTTAGGCATACCAAGTTAAACTCATTCTAAAACTTTATATCTCAAATCTTCGATTTGAGATGTTATATTCAACTCCTTATGGTTATAAAAATAAAACCCAATGCCCCAAAGCATACGCGGAGGCTACATTTTTAAATCAATGGTTAAATCATACGATAAAACCCATTATTTTAAAATCGAATAACATTCGATTCTGCATAAACTCAAATTAATAAAATTTCACTCTCCATTTTATTTTAGAACTCTGAATGCATGCATTTTCCACAAATTTACCATTCATATTTTGATATGGTTAATCAATAGCCAATGCGTATCCAAATGTCAACAAATATTAAAAGTCTTTGACTTTGTATTAAAACTCAAACCATATTTAAATGAACTCTCAGTCCCACTGCATATTTAAATGAACTCTCGGTCCCACTACATGTGTAACTTACCTCTCCATCTGGCGGCGATCACAATGCACCCATCAATCCGATGGTTGGCGCATAACACAACTGCACACTCCTTGACCTCTCATAATCACGTGATAAAAATAGTTTTTATATACCACTCTTACCATGTGTTCACCATCTAACTCTATTGCGTCAAAAAAGGTAAAACAACTTACCAGGTTTCTCCTATGCGAATACCATACTTGGGTTTTCTGAAACTACTCCACGGTTTCATGTTCATGGTTCTGCTCCTTCGTTTATTTAAACAGTTCTGCTTTAACCTTCATCACAACACCATCGCTTATCTTATGGTTCCAACATATCTCAGGATCTCAGCACTTCTCGTTTCATTGGCTATGACTCCATTCAATATGGTTCCTCTGCATTATTAACTTGGCATACTCTTGCTTTCGCTCACGGCATCGGTTCATTCAAATTTGAACCTACTCTAGTTTCGTTCGAATAGGCTTTAACCTCCATTATCTTTCATCTACGTATGGATTAGTTTCCATATCTAATGTCTATGGAGAAAATCCACAATAAAACCCCAAACCATGATTTCTAATTCTTGATCTTCAACGCACTGTGTATTCTCAAATAGTACGCCCATTTTCTACTTGAATGCCCCTTCTTAAGGTCCGATATATTCAGATGTCGAACTCTGTATTGAAACTCAAATTCACTCCATGTCATCGACCCTTACAATGGTCAATGACTTCAATCTTCCCTTCGTCTTCTCAAAGGAGTGCACAAACCCTTCATGCATTTAGTTCAAAACACAATGTCGACACTAATTATCATTGATTCTTCTATCATATGTAGAGCCTCATCTCAGAGCTCTATTACAGAGTTTCTCATATAATTATCCATAGAAACTTAAACATTCCTCACACAGAATTTGATCAGAGAATACACATATATTTCATAATCGAATTCCTTCATTCATATATATGAAATCAAATACAAAAGCATTCTTGTTCTTGGCTAGATCTTCAAAATCAAATGGCCCTGTTCAACTGCCCATAGGCTTACAGGAACAAACCCCTGTGTGCCCTAAAACTAAAGCACTCACACTCTCTCTAGATCTAATTTTTTTTCCCTTTAAGGCTTGATAATTTATACAAATTAGGATGAACCAATTTAGATTCAATTCCTTCAATAACTCAACAAAATCCTCAAAATTTGAAAACTCCTAAAATCTAGATTCTATCCCTAAAATCTTGAAACTGAATCTAACTTAGGATTTGAAATCAATTCCTAAATATCTCAAATCTAAACTATTTGATTTCCCTCATGTTCTCCAATCATTCGGGAACATTTACAAAATCCTTACACTAATTAAAATCTCATTTAGTCACTCAAAACCCATTAATAATTACATAAAAATCAATATTCTCTCAAAAAAACAAGACCCCCTATGTTTAATAAAATACAAGGTATTTTCTGAATCTAATGCCCCTGCATCATGGACATAAGTTGCAATGGACATGCCCTTCGAAGTGGTGAGTCAAGTGTCCAATTTTTCCACTTTTTCTATAAGGTGGCTTTGGCCTCACTAGACCACCACCAATACTCGCTCCCTAGCCTGGCACTAGAAGTAGTGCATCCTATCGAAAGTGGCCATAAACTCAACATGCTCCTCCCTACGAACCCATTCCGTTGCATCCACCCTATCTATCGAATTTTGAATTAGGTCCTGACAATTTTCTAGAAAACAATGTTGAATTTATCGTGGGTTAGGAGCTACATGCCTACAAGTTCCCCATTTAGTTGTTCCTCCTTGCTTTCCACCACCCCGATGCTGTGTTTTTTGTGACCTTACACTTCCACCACCACGGGAGGCTTATTTTCCTCCACCATGACTTCCTCGCATTCCCACACCAACAAGATGGGAGTGACCGACCATCTTACCACCTCGGTGCACTCCTACCACCACTATTTACATATCATCTGAGCCAATAGATCCTTGCTTGGCCAAGGGTGAGGATTTTTAGCACCGCGAGGATGGTCGCATTATGATAAAACCAAGAGGGCCAACTCAAACTGTTATCATATTCTGGTATACTAGAACTTTCCCCTACCACCACACCCAAAAACTAGATCTCTCTTCACCCTTAAATTTCCTCAAGAAACCACACACTATGTCCCAGCTACCATCTTGCCACTAGTTGGGAAACTCGGAAAGAACCCGAACAACTGGAGAAGGAGAAGGCGGGAGGAACACGCCCTAGGCTGATGCTTCCCAAGAAGCCTCACACAACCCACACTAGGATAATGACTCTATGTATTACAAAAGGGTGACTCTCCTATCGCCACTAGACACCAAGAACCACCCACCAAACCACCAGACACACCAATTTCCAAACCAAGCACTAGAAATGGAGAATTCCACACAGAAGCACTGCCACCCCAAGCAATACCTCCTTCAATACCACCTTCGTGCACCTCTATCAGACCAAAAACTCGCACATACTAAAAACCACAGAATACCAAAATAACAAGTTCCCCCGTTGACACGTCGTAGTGTTCAGGATTTTTATTTACTAGGAATTCAAATGAAAATAAAGTGGAAAACGTGAGCGAGGGAGGATTTTTTTAATGTCCTTAGAACCTATAGCTACTACATATATATATGTACATTTGGGGTCATCCATGGCAATAGGAGTCATGAGAAAAGAGATATAAAAGGAGGTTCTATGAAACGTTGTGGTAGGTGTTCAACATGTTCGAGATTTCTATTTACTAAGCATTCAAATGAAAAATAAAAGTGGAAAATGTGAGCGAGGGAGGAATTTTCTAATGTCCTCGGTGCCTATTGTTGCTATGGATATATATCTACATTTGTGGTTGTCCCTAGTAATAAAAGAAGTTAGGAGAAAAGAGATATAAAACAAGGTTTGTGAAAAGTGGTGGTAGGTGTTCATGAATGGATCGTGACAAGAAGCCCCAAACCCAAGTCCATCCCAATGATAATGGAGATGTGAACCCAAACTCCATAGGTATGCTCATTCTCATTCTTCTAGTTATCCTTCTATCTTTCATTTATTTCTACATCTGCTTGTTTCTATTAGTAAGGCCTCCTTGATTAGCGGTTGATTGAGTAGAGAAGTTTTCCATGCAAGAGTGATAGATTAGTGACACTTATTATCATTCTCTCCATGTCTCTTTTAGGGTAAATGACAAATGAATGTTGCAATAAATGCTACATTCTTCCTTTTTTGGGTGTGTATCAATAATTTTTTAAGGTTTCATATCAACTCTTCCTAAGATGTGGGGTTACATCACTTGTGGGAGAAATGGCTTGGAAGGATGCATCACACTTAGTTTTTGGTTAACCCATAAATTTCACCTCGCCCAAACCTTTTATTTATGCTTGTGAAGAAGTGAATCTTGATGGTTGGCCTAATGACATGCCACCATATTCACTAGATAAACATGGTCCCATTGAAAATTTTTACTTATTTTGTCAGCTATGATCTACCATTTCAAAATTGTATCATGTTCCCCACCTCTATTATGACTACCTGGGCACACTGGTACCCTTCATTTTATGCAACTATGTGGTAAAATTATGGATGCTAGTTTTTGAGTTATGTTGTCAGTAAGGGTAATTGATGAATCTTGTGTCCCTCACTTTTATATTTTCTTGATTGACAATGGAATGTGAAACTTTGTCAAGGGAATTTAAGTGAAGTCATTTATATTACACATGGAATTATTACAATAGATAAAAATTGGGCTTTTTTATTATCCACATAAGTTCTAATTTGTCATCAATATTATACTTATTTCACAATTCCTTTGAAGTATATATCAATGGTTTGATTTTTCTTCAAGAACATATGTACAAATTTCAAAAAGTGATAACAGTGAGAAGTAACTACATACAATAGACTAACTCTGCATCTAAATTCAATTATTTGTTGGCTATTGAATTTTTCTTTATCATCACTTATGACAATGAGAAATAAATACATATGATAGGATGAAAATTTATCCCTCAAACCAATGTAGAGATGCAATTATTTATTGGTTGTTGAATTCTTATTTATCATCACTTACAATAATTGACACTATATTTGGACTTTCTTAAGGAAAAACATCTTCACTTCCATCAATGATGATCCCTTTCAATATCAATGTTTTATGCATTCCTCCAATCAACTCTTTATAGTCTCTATCTCTTGTTTCCCCTAGAAAGACATACATATTCGCTATATACAAGCCCCATAGAACATACAAATACCTACAAGCACCAAATCTAATTTTTAGTAATATGGATCTTGCTTAACAAGAATTTATTGCATGGGCACCATTGAGCCAAAAATACTAAATGTAGTTTCCAAAAGACTAAAATCATAAAATTAAATAATTGCATAGTCTAATTTTCGTTATGGTAGTCAACTTGAGGTTGCCAATCTATTGTGCATTTCTCAACTTTAACCAAATCATTAAGATATCAAATATTGGAACTTAGTCATATGCAAACTCAATATTCAAAATAGTTGGGATTAGTATAGATTGGAATAGTTGGGGTTAGATGAGTTTGTGCTAGTTTAGTATTCCATTTGACATGACCTAGAACTTAATTCTTTTGGTTGGGTTTATCTAGTTCTTCCTCGGTTTTTTTTTTTTTTTTTTGTTAATTCTTTTTAGTTAGGCACTAGTGAGCCTACATCATGGTCCAATAATAACACCCGAATAAAAAAAGGAATTGAACCAATCACTTAACATCTACCAAAATTCATCACCTCGAGTTTTTGATTTTGAGTGGCGGCAATATTCAGCACCTCGAATTTTTGCGAATTTCGGCAATATTTAGCACCTTGAATTTTTGAAATTTTTTGAATTTGAGTGGCAATAATATTCAGCACCTCAAATTTTTGATTTTGAGTGGCGGCAATATTCAGCACCTCAAATTTTTTATTTTGAGTGGCGGGAAGCATCGTATGAGTTTTTAAGGGATAGAAACGAAATTTTAATCTTTCACTTCCCGGAATCGAAGTGAGTCCTCGAAAACCCACCTTCAAGCTGCACGAATGGCATCAGAATTTGAGAGATCTGTAGATAGGTTTGGGGATCAATCCTCTCTGCCTCAATCTGAACGGAAGGATATCTAATAGGGTGCTTTCGCCGCTCGAAATCCTATCACCCAACATTCTCCATCTCTCATCACTCGTTCTCAGCCCAGTGATGCCTCTCGGCTCCAACCCCTTTGATTGCCCCTCCAATTCAACCTCATGCGATGAATTTTTGATTTCACAAGAGGAGAGGGTCATTGCAGAGAAGGGATTTTATTTGCATCTCTCGCCTCTTCAAACGATAAGGGAAAGGGATCCAGATCTGCTCTTTTTGGTTCAATGTGAAGGATGAATCTTCAATTTCATAGCAAGAGAGGGTCATTGCAGAGAAGAGATTCTATTTCCATCACTCGCCTCTTCAAACACCAAGGGAAAGGGAGCCAGATCTGCTCTTTTTGGTTCAGTGTGAAGGATGAATCTTCGATTTCACAGGAGGTGAGGGTCATTATGGAGAAGGGATTCTATTTTCATCCCTCACCTCTTCAAACGCCAAGGGAAAGGGAGACGGATCTACTCTTTTTGGTTCAGTGTGAAGGACGAATCTTCGATTTCACAGGAGGAGAGGGTCATTGCGGAGAAGGGATTATATTTGCATCCCTCGCCTCTTCAAACACCAAGGGAAAGGGAGCCGGATCTACTCTTTTTGGTTTAGTGTGAAGGATGAATCTTTGATTTCACAGGAGGAGATGGTCATTGTGGAGAAGGGATTCTATTTGCATCCCTCTCCTCTTCAAACGCCAAGGGAAAGGGAGCTGGATCTTCTCTTTTTGGTTCAGTGTGAAGAAGAAATAGGCATGGCTATCAATCTGCAGCACCTCAAATTTTTGGGTGGCATCGTATGAGTTTCTAAGGGATAGAAACAAAACTTTAATCTTTCACTGCACGAGTCCCCTTTTATTTTTTTGGTTGAGCTACATTATTTTACTAGCTGAGAGATACATTTACAAGTTCTCAGTTCTGGTTGGAGTTGTTGGGCCGCATCTACCTGAGCTTGAGGGTCGATATTCCACATTCCATCTACTGGACGAATATGCTAAGAAGGGCTGAGTAATCATATTGATTAGCACGAGTTTCCCAACCATATAATAGTTTTTGTGCACCCTTGCAACAACCAGGCAAATTACTCTCTGAAGGCTACGTATAAGCTAAATGATTATGAATTTACACTATCCATAGGTCCTGGCATCACTAACTTGTGTATTTACTACTGCTCACTAAGGGAAACACGAGTTCCTTATCTCTAGTATGGGTGAATGGAAACATTTGGGCATAAAATGAATTTCTAGACTCTTCATTGTGTGTGAGACAGTCATCTGGCAACCAGCAAAAGGATCGCACTAGTCCCAAGTTTCTATACTCAGTGTCCCTTATTTACACGTGTTTATTGACAACATAAAATATTGGTAGTCTTCTGGCTGTAGTGGATGTCATTCTGGGAATTAATATGAATACTTTTTACTCCTATTTCTGAATTATATTTGGCAGTCCTGTGTGAATCTTATGCTTGGAATATGTTAGTTTGAACTTTGGGTGGTTTATTTTCGGTGCATGTCCTTTAATATGAGTATATTCTGAATTAAAATTGTTATTAAAGTGCCTATAGTAGTACCAAATTAAATTGTTTGACATAGATATGAACGAAAATTTCACATAAACTCATAAAGCTATTGCAAGGAATTTTACAACCAGGGCGATGGTGGGGCTGATAGTGCACCCAAACAAATTGTTTGACATAGATATGAACGAAAATTTCACAGAAACCCATAAATCTATTGCAAGGAATTTACAACCAAGGTGATGGTGGGGCTGATAGTGCATTGAATCTAGACTATACATTGGGCACATTGAGTAGGAATACTGGCATAGGTCCATCTAACTCTTGTCATGATATGGACATTGACGTTGCCAAATTCTAGTGCATTTCTTGATTTTACCCAAATGGTAATCATATAAAATATTGGAACTAAGATCTATGCAATCTCTAGCTTCACAATAGTTGGGTTCAATATTGATTGACCCTAGTGTGTGCTAGGTTAATATTCCCCCTTGACCAAACCTAGAAATAATTTTTTTTGATTGGGTTGATTCTCTTATATTTCTTATTTATTATCTATTTGATAATATTTTCTCTTGACTAGATCTTGATCGTAGTGTGCTAGGTTAATATTCCCCCTTGACCAAACCTAGAATTTTTTTTTTTTCATTGGGCTAATTATCCTGTATTTCTTATTTATTATCTATTTTATAATATTTTCTCTTGACTACATCTAGAATCAAGCTGCATTGTGGAAGCCAGGTGGAGATGGGTTAATTCATTCAAACTATGTGTGATGATGCATTGTATACATTGAATATGGACACATTCACGTTGAGATTTCCAATGCCACGTGCATTTCTTGAGAACCCAAATTCTCAACATATTAATATTACGACTCAGACATATGCAAAACTCAAGCTTTATAATTGCCCGGTTTGATATCCAGAAGTAGGTTTGATATACCTCCCATGTTTGATATTGAAGGCAGAATAACTACATAGACCTATTAAATGTCAATAATGAACTTAACTTTGAATTATGTGAAAGTAATAACCATGCACAATAGCACTTAGAACAAACACATACTTTGGGAAAGTGGATAAAGTGGACAAACACTTTAGAACAAACACATACTCGGGCGTTTTCTCAACCGTTGATCCATATAGATCAGACGATGATCATCAAACCCCGCGGCGCTTGTGATTCACCCGTTCAAACCACTGATCACGCCATTGCCATCCATTCACCGCCAGATCAACGGTTCAGAGTGTATCCGCCACTATGGTCCCCGCCACGCGCCATACCATAAAACAACCCGGTTTTCATCGCACCAGTAATGCGGGTCGGGCGGTATTTCTCCATTTCCCAGCGATTCCATACAACGCTCGACACCTGTCCCTTGTACGATGGCAAAACCACCCTCCCATCGCGCATTAACATTCGGCATGGGACGCGCAGCGATATTCATGCGAGCCGTCAGATTTGCCTTTTCCCATCCAACGGTCATTGCTCGACCGAGTTGCACGGGTTTTAATACACAATCGCCGTACCCTTGGCCCACCATTCCACTACCCTCCGCTGTGTTTTTCACCGTCGATCCCCTCTCAGATCCGATGGTCTGGAACCGTCTACCTGCTGTTGAATTTTTCGTCACCACCCGGTCCCACCACGTCACCTCCGCGTGTCTCCTCCGTACATTCGTCCACCGTCGTGACATATATCCATTCCGAGGCCAAATTTCATTGTTTTTACGTTAGATTGTCTGCTCCGACGTCTTTCCATGCAGTTCTCGATGTGCCACTTTTACTCCCACAGTAGCCTCTGCGTTCGTTATCTTCGTCCACACCATGCTACACTGGTCACAGTCATCCACATCATCCGCTCCCAGCCATTGTTTTCTTAACAAGTTTCATTTTTTTGCAGGGTTTCAAGATGCATGAAAGGTGCCACGGTCCATATGAACAACTTTAATGGTGGGTTGTGTAGACAAGATTGAATCTGGAAGCTGGTACCACCATGAAATTGTCAAAGAGGGTGGCTGACAGGACTTGCATTGAAGAAGAGCAGAGTTCAGACTCTGCAAATATTTCCGGCACCATTAAATCTCATTAGTCCCACTAACAGAGACCATTGAAGTGGCAAGGATTATCAGCACAAGAGTTAGAGAGTTCTTATGTACATCATTGAAGATCTTAAGTCCTAATCCAATATTTTAAAGGGGAAAAATTAGATTGAAAGCCCAGGGATCACGCAGAAGGTACAACACGTAGAAATCAATGCATATCAGGGGTTTATACAACAACATCATGTTTTTCCTCCATAAGGACAGAGCACCCATGCGGTTTTCAATCTATGCTGTGTTCTGGAGAGATTTTCTACCCTGAAACAGCCCCAGTACTATCAGAGCATTTACTTCATCAGTATGGCAGATCTCTTTATCATTCCTTTATATTTTGTTTATTCACCAATAGCACCACACACCACTACAGTTAGAACACATCAGATTCATATCAGAGTAATTCCCAGTCTAAATGAGATCATTCGTTCACCCAAAGAACACCAGAGATTAATGCACAAGATTTATACATAATGGGCTTCGACCCTCTTTCTTTTCAGAAGTGTAATACTGCATTTAGTTCTCTACCTACCTCCTCTGCTCCTCCAGAGCTATAAATCCATGAAGAAACTCATTGTAATGGTTGTTGATCAGTTATAAGAGAACTGCAAGTAGTTTCTTTTGAGACACAGTCTTTGTGTAAAGATTGTAAGATAGGTTGAAGGAGACATTTTCAGACTGAGTATTTAGCTATTGGCATTGTTGTACTTGATTGGTATTTCTATTTAATATGACAAGCACATTTCTTTGGATCCTGACCTGAAGCAGAGGTGATGTTTTCTTGTCTTTGTGTTTACATTCATTTCATTCCATTTCTACTAGCTTGCATCAAAAATTTGGCATAGGATTTACTCTTGTTAGGTACCCTATGTTCCTACTCTCCTTGCCATTTATGTTTCTCTTCTGAATGTATTATCTAAGAAATTATTTCAGTTGGTTTAACTAGTGTAGTGGATGTTATTGCCTACTCTCTGATGTATGAATTAAATGAATTTAGTTCTTGGATGTTTCTTGTTATTGATTTAGTTGGAAGATTTGGGAACACTGGGGATTAGAGTTAGCCCTATCCACTAGGATCCTTGTACGACTTGCTGATCTGTAACTCTGTGCTATGAATATGTGTTATCTCCTCCCCTCCTACTTTCCACACCACATAATCATATTGAAGATCCTATGTTTTAGATGACTAGCCCAATTGAAATCCTACCTATTGAGTAGCAAGCAAATCCTTTCCTGACCTACTCTCAGCCTGGTTTTGAATATTTCCTGAATATTTCACCTCTCCGCTGTTCTTCCTTTTCATCCGGTCTTACATATTTCTCTCTTTTCCGATAAATCAAAGAATCCAAAACAAACAATCAAACAAACACACTCGTGCCTATAACTAGCCTAACATCTTAAACTTTGAGCTTCATAGACATAAACCTTTTCTCAAACTAGAGAGATCCCTCTCTAGACCCAGGAGGGCTAGATCCTGAGGTCTGAAAGTGGTTCTGATGTTGTCTCATCTTTTGGTATTTCCAATTTGGCCAAAACATGGGAACCCCAACATAATGGCGACTCCACTGGGGATGGGGAACTGAGTGCATTACACCTTAAACATTCTTAAGCATTCAAAAGATCTACAATCTCTGGTTAGGTTGGTAGTTAAACACTCCTATTCTCACATTAACCTCTACACCAGTTGTTGTGTTTTCCCATACTCTTGGACAGAGTCTGGAAAGGACCAGGTAGCCTCTGGATCTCACACTCTTTCAGAGGTGACATATCTGGTAAACGCCCTCCCAGTCAATCTCTAGTTAGAGTTTGCTGTGTTTCAAGATATCCTTGAAAAGGGACGTCTCAAGGCCACTGTGGTGGACAGTGTGCCCTCCAAAAACATCCTAAACCTTCCACCTGGCGACTCCATAGTTCCCTAAACATTTCAAAGACTCCACTGGTGATCGGTAGACCTGCTAATTGTCTTGGTTCACATTAGGCTCCACTGGGAGACCAACCTCCATAACAAAATCAACCACAGTAGAAGTAACAAGTAGGGGTAAGCTGCTTGGTCAGAAACAACATTCTGGCTTCTAAAACCATTCATACAAGAGCTTACCCTAACCTAGACCCACCTGAAATAGTTGATAACCCCGAGATCATCCTCAAGGGAGCTCCTACACTTAAAATATCAACTGTTTCCAGTCACATCTATAGAGCTAATTCCGCACCAGAAGATCCTACAACTCTATCACACTTTCACCTTGACCTAGACCTACCTAACAGCTTATCTAGAACTAGGTCATTCAGTGGCTTAGACCAGCCAGAACCTGAGCTTCCTGATTCACCACAGCAAGGTGGTAGACACCTTGGGAATAGACAGACCCCTTCATCTACACCTCCTGATTTACATTTCATACAAAACTTGGGGCTCAGTCACCCTAGGTTTGCTCATCAGTCCTCTGCTGGTCATAATATCCCTGTCATCCATATAGCTGCTACCCAAGTCCCTTTAGCCCATCAAAACATCATCATGGAAGCCTGGTATGAGCCTCTGGTTTTAACTCAGCCTCTAGTACCCTTACCGAATGATTATTAGTCTAAGATTGCACACTTCACTGCAAAGGAGTCCATCACAGCCCAACAAAATGTAGATAAGATGGAGGATTCTTTTGACTACATGGAAATTGATGATGATACAGTCAAAATGAGAATCTTTGCCCAAAGCTTAGGGGGTGATGTGAAGAAATGGTTTAAGGGCCTACCTCCAAGTAGCATAAATGATCTTCCGGGCTTATATCATACTTTCATAAACAAATGGGAAACTAGGGCGAACCCTCGCCAAATCCTGGTAGAATACATGACCCTTAAGAGAAACGTAGGAGAGAGTGTTCACGATTACACGACGAGGTTCAACAGCGTTTATAATTCTCTCCCTCCACATATGAAACCTCCACAAGGCATGGCCCTAGAAAAATACCTTGAGGATTTTGATGCTGACATGGCCTATGAGCTTAGAGATAAGGAATACAACACATTGGAGGACATGCAGAAAGGAGCAGTGAACATAGAGGCAAATCTGATTGAGAAAAGAGCAAGACTAAAATCTGAGAGAAGGGTAACATATAGAGAGGACAATGTAGCCTCCACATCTGACCAAAATTACGATAAGCTATCTAAAAATGTGGAAAGGTTACAACAAATGATGGAAAATATGGTTGTCATTGTTAGCAATCAGAACAAGAACCAGAACCAGAACTTTAGAAGAAACAATAACGCTCCCAACAGACAAAGAGAATCAGATCAACAAGTTATTCCCCCATTCCAAGAGAATTTTCTTGATGAAGATGAGGGAATCATAGAAGAGTCTGAGGGAAACACAATTAATATGTTTGAAATAGAAGATTCAATCCATAACTGTTATTCAGAAGAAGACTAGCCTTCACCCTCTGGTTGGGAGGAGGAATCGTTGGAATCTGAATATTATAGATTAGGATTTTAAAATGCCATGATGCAGGTCAAAGAGCAATATGAACTTAGAAGCAAAAAGAGTCAAGAAACTTCCAAACCCAAAGCTTCTAAGACTACCATCAAGAAGAGACCTGAGAAATCTTCTAAAGCAACTGCTGAAAGTATCAAACCATCAGCTGAAAGTTCTGGGAAAAATGGAGAAAAAGACAACCAAAACACTAATGCACAAGGTAAACCAGCTAGCAGCACTAGCACTGCAGTTAGTGCTCCTAATAAAACTGTCACAAACACTGTACATAACAAAAATCAGCCCACTGATTTAGCCACTAAGGCAGTGGAAAATAGAACAGAGATGAGTATCCCAAAGAGTCAGTCCACTTTCAACTTGGAAAGTGAGATTGCAAGAATTAAAATCTCTGTCCCACTTTCTGAGCTGGCCACTCAAGATGTATATAAAGGCCATATTTTGAGAGCTTTGAACTTAGGCAAGAATGGTGACTCCATAAATTTGAACGATGATTAGCCTGCCCTTCTGTTTGGACCTAAGATATAGGGGAAGTTTCAGGAGGGGGTAGTCCCACCTTTCTATATCAGTCTCAACATTCATGACAAGATCTTGCATAATGCAATGCATGATTCTGGAGCATCTCACAACCTAATTCCTAAGGTAGTCATGGAGAGGTTAGGTCTAGAGATAACTAGACCTTACAAAGATTTATACTCTTTCCACTCTAGCAGAGTAAATTGCCCAGGCCTGATCAAAGACTTACGTGTGAGCTTGACTCAAATCCCAGCCAAATGTATGGTCATGGATGTTGTGGTGGCAGATGTGCCTCCAAAGTATGGCATGCTACTATCAAGTTCATGGGGAGCCAAGCTGCAGGGTACGATGCAGATGGAAGGCTCATATGCCACAATCCCTATATTTGGCCAACTTAGAAAACTGTATAGGGAGGCACAGATGAAATTCCTAGTCACTAGCCCCGAAAAAACAGAAAATTCACTTGTTTATTCTATACATACAGACCTTGACTCTTTCGTCTTTTGTAATGATGAATCCTTAGAAGAGTCAGGGTCCCAAAACAGAGATACAAACGAAGAGGCATAAGCTATTGATTTTAACATAATGGATGCTCTGGATTTAGAGGACAACAAAGAAGAAAATTGCAACGAAACCTGTAGGATATGAAGTCAAGACCTAACCCCGAGTGAACAAGAAATAGAGCGTAAACAACCATCTGGCCAGATCCTGGAGACTCATACATTTCACAAGGAAAAAAGCGATCCACAGCCCAGTATAGACCCTATAACGCAACATAATGGCAAAACCAGCCACAGGTAAAAGAATGACACTGAAACCAAGAGTGAACCCCTGTGGGTGATGAACTTTGATGGGTCATGCACCAAGAGAACTGCCGGAGCGGGGGTATGGTTACACAATACAGAAAACGACTATGCTGAGAGCCACGCCTGTAGTCTGCATTTCAAATGCATGAATAACGTCGCTGAATATGAGGCTCTGATCCTGGGTCTAAATCTGTTGATGAAATTAGGAGCCCGTAAGATAGCCATGTAGGGAGATTCTGAGCTGGTGATAAAACAGGTAAACGGGGAATACACAGCGAAACATCCTAGGCTGAGAGCATATAGGAATGACACCATGGATCTACTGAAAACGTTTGTGGAATACAAATTAGTGTTCGTTCCTAGGAGTCAAAATGTCATTGCAAATGAATTAGCTTGCCTAGCCAGTTCCTACCCCAAGACTCCCAGAGACCAACAGATCATCATTCAGACCAAATTTAGACCTGTTGTGCTGGATAACGAAAAATATTGGCAGGTTTTTTAAGGTGACAAACAGATCGAAGATTTTCTGGTAGGCAGAAACGAGTTTGAATTTTCTGATTTAGACTCCAAATCTGACAGTAGCCGCCTAAGTGAAGAATCCTTAGATGAGGAAGAAACACCTTGTAACATAGAAATAAATTCTTTAGATGAACAGACTGGAAATCTAGGCCGCAAATATGAAAATGCAGATAGTGAAGAGGTAGAGGTGCTGCAGGCCAACGATAAGAATATACCCAGAGGCCTGGCACCCTTAGAGGACCTTTTTGACTTTGATGATGTGGAAAAAAAACCCACTATATAACATGCATACTCTGATGTGGAAGAATGCAACATAGGCACTGAAGATAAGCCCAAAATGATTAAACTGACTAAGTCTTTACCTGCAGGCATGAAGAAGAAATACATTGACCTTTTCAACGAATTCATTGATGTATTTGCATGGAGCTATGAGGACTTAAAGGCCTATGATACAAATATCATCCAGCACAAAATACCCTTGAAAGAAAATCAGAAGCCCTTTAGGCAAAAACTTTGCAGAATCAATCCTAAACAATTGCCTGCAGTAGAGAAGGAGATCAAGAAGATGTATAAAGCAGGTATAATTGTGCCTGTAAGGTTCTCTGACTGGGTATCAAAATTAGTGGCTGTGAGGAAGAAGACAGGAGAAATCAGATTGTGTATAGACTTTAGGAATCTTAACAGAGCCTCACTCAAAGACAATTACCCTTTGCCTAAAATGGAACATATTCTTCAGAAGGTAGTAGGCTCTAAGAGGATTTCCCTGCTAGATGATTTCTCCGGATATAACCAAGTATTAGTAATCCTAGAAGACCAACTCAAAACGGCCTTTACCACTCCATGGGGTACCTTTATGTATGTAAAGATGCCTTTTGGATTGATGAACGCTGGTGCAACCTTCCAAAGGGCGATGGACATAGCATTTTCAGATGAGATAGGTCACTTCATTTTTATCTACTTGGATGACATAACAGTCTTCTCTAAGACTAAAGAAGAACACCTGAAACATCTGAGGAAAGTATTCGAAAAGTGTAGAAGGTTTGGTCTGTCCCTGAATCCCAAAAATACTGTTTTTGGGCTACAGGAGGGTAAACTCCTTGGCCACATTATATCCGAGAAGGGAATCAGGATAGACCCACAGCAAGTTGAGGGAATAATACAGATCACACACCCCAGAAACATCAAGGAATTACAGTCTTTCATTGGGAAGATTAACTTCCTTAGGAGGTTTATTCCAAATATGGCTGAACACCTTAGGAACATGACTAACATGGTGAAGGAAGGTGTAGGAGTTAAATGGACTGTGGGAGCTAAACAATCTTTTGAATCAGTGAAACTTGCACTTACCCAAGCTCCCGTCCTAATCAGCCCTGATTTCTCCAAAGATTTCCTGATTTTTTCATTTGCCTCTGAGCACACAGTGGCTGCAGTTTTGCTGCAGAAAAACACGGAGGGAATGGAACAGCCAATTGCCTTCTTTGGAAAAGCACTCAGAGATGCACCCTTGAAATACAACATCATGGAGAAATAGGCCTATGCTCAGGTTAAGGCCTTGAAAGACTTCAGGGTGTACATATTGCATTCTCACACTATAGCTTATGTGCCCAACATCATAGTCAAAGATATACTGTCCCAAGACCCAGATGGGAAAAGGGGCAAATGGATTAGCTGAATCATCAAACAAGAGCCTGGTGATCATCATCAAGAAGTTGTTGGAAGAGAACAAAAAATCATGGCATAACAAGCTAGTACATGGTTTGTGGTCTGACAGGCTTTCAACAAAGAAGTCCATTGGCATGTCACCATTCCAGCTTGTCTATGGAATAGAAGGAGTATTTCCTACCAGCCTTGGGATACCGGTGATCAAGCAGATCCAGAAGATCCAAACAGAAGAAGATAGTATCGTAAGGAGAGTAAACCAAACAATCCATCTTCAGCAAACAAGGGAAGAGGTCTACAACAGAGCAGTGAAAGTTTAGGAGAACATAAAGAAATTGTTTGAAAAAAGAACCAAAGTTGCTAATTTCAAAGTTGGAGATAAGGTTATGAAGTGGGATTCGAGAAGAGAGGATAAAGGAAACCACATCAAATTTGACAGTTTGTGGCAAGGTCCATACCTCATCTAGGCCACTGTGGGTCCCAATGCTTTCTTCTTACAAGAATTAGATGGCATCGAGCTGTTTGGGGGTCCTGTCAATGGCAGGATGCTCAAACATTACTTCTGCTAATTTACAATTTCCATTTTCCATTGTACATACCATTGCAGTTTTTATTTCCAAGTAAAGGAGGAAAAAATGCTTCAAAAAAAAAAAAATAGAGGAAAGGGAGAGGTTTCGGCATGCTTAAAACATGAACCTCTGATGTGCAAAAGTTTGGCTCTAATAAGCTCAAAACCTGAGCCAAAGCAAGTAAAGCAGCTGGTCCTAACATGCCCAAAATCTGGACCAGTAAAGAAAAAAGAAGAATCAGCTCTAATATGCCCAAAACCAGAGCTGAAATTAAGAAAAGAAGTGACTCTAACATGCTCAAAACTTGAGTCACAGAAAGAAAGAAGGATACTACAAGTTCCAGATCTCAAGCCTTCACAGTTTGTTTTCAGTTTTCTAAAAAAATTGTCCATGTGCAACTATATTTATGCCTTGGACCCACAGCAAATCAGACAGTCTAATTCTGGCTTAATTGTTTTTCAATTTCCTGTCTTAGAATGTAGAGAAGAAATCTGCTGGACAGTTTAATCCCAGCAGATATTAGACTAGGTAGAGAAACATGTGAGACCAACTATCTAATCCGGTCTCATGGAGTAATAAGTGTAGATTTAGAATAGGTTTATTTTCTATTTGAAAAAATAAATGATGTAAAGGGTTTGCTAGTTCAAATTCACCCTAGAGGAAGAGAAAATGCTCGGACCGTAGTGTGGGTAGGTAGTTTGTTGGAGAATGTTTTATGTTGATGTAGTGTTTTCATATTGTGGCAGCTGATATAAAGAAAGAAGGGATGTGTAAAGCAGCAGGCACCTAGCCTACTCTAAAGATCTATTTCTCTGAATTCTTGACTCCTTCAAGAAGAAGTCATCCCCATGTGGAGCCACTGTTAGCCCCTTATAAATTTCTTAACTAGCAAGCAAGGGGCTAGTTTGTTCTGTAAGCCTGCAAGGAATGCATTTCCTGTTGAAAAAACATCATACTTGCAGCCTTTTGTATTTCCCTGCCTTGTAACTATTTCCCTCTGCTCATTTAAGCAAATAAGCCTTGATGATAAAGAATTATGCTCCAAAAGGCTTTGTTTCGCCCCTTGTATCCCTGCATTTTTCCCCCATTCCATATTTTTTCCCCTTTCTTCTAAATCCCCTTTGTTCCCCCCTAATATCCCCATCAACCTCCTAAAATCCTCCAAAATGTACATCAAGTCCCACCCTTTCCCTTTGTTTCCTCAAAATTCCCCTCTATCTCCCTATCGTTACCCTCCTCAGGCCTCAAAATGCATTAAAAAGGGTAAAAACCCACTTTCAGACCATATAATAGGCCTCAACCCCTTCTCCGCTAGCCCCGCACCTTTTCCTCCCACAAAACCCAGTGCTGTGACCAAAGCGCTAGCCCGAAGGCACTTATCCCATACGTTTTTCGGGCGTTTTCTCAACCGTTTATCCATATAGATTGGACGATGATCATCAAACCCCGTGGCACTCGTGATTCACCCATTCAAACCACTGATCGCGCCATCATCATCCATTCACCGCCAGATCAACGGTTCGGAGTGCATCTGCCACTATGGTCCCCGCCGCGCGCCATACCATAAAACAACCTGGTTTTCATTGCACCGCTAATGCGGGTCGGGAGGTATTTCTCCATTGCCCAGCGATTCCATACAGTGCTCGACACCTGTCCCTTGTACGAAGACAAAACCGCCCTCCCATCGCGCATTAGCGTTTGGCACAAGACACGCAGCAATATTCATGCGAGCCATCAGATTTTCCTTTGCCCATCCAACGGTCATCGCTCGACAGAGTTACATAGGTTTTAATCCACGATCGTCGTACCCGCGGCCCACCGTTCCACTGCCCTCCGCCGTGTTTTTCACCGTCGATCCCCTCTCAGATCCGATGGTCCAGAATCGTCTGCCTGCTGTTGAATTTTCCGTCGCTACCCGGTCCCGCCACGTCACCTCCGCGTGTCTCCTCCGTACATTCGTCCACCGCCGTGACATATATCCATTCTGAGGCCAAATTTCATTGTTTTTACATTAGATTGTCTGCTCCGACATCTTTCCATGCAGTTCCCACTGTGCCACGTTTACTCCCATAGTAGCCTCTGCGTTCTTTATCTTCTTCCACACCATGCTACCCTGGTCACAGTCATCCACATAATCTGCTCCCAGCCATTGTTTTCTTAACAAGTTTCATGTTTTTGCAGGGTTTCAAGATGCGTGAAAGGCGCCATGGTCCATATGAACAAATTTAATGGTGGGTTGCGCAGATAGGATTGAATCTGGAAGCTGGTACCACCATGAAATTGTCAAAGAGGGTGGCTGATAGGACTTGCATTGAAGAAGAGTAGAGTTCAAACTCCACAAATCTTTCTAGGGCCATTAAAGCTCATTTTTCCCACTAACATAGACCGTTGAAGCGGCAAGGAGTATCAACACAAGAGTTAGAGAGTTATTATGTACGCCATTGAAGATCTTAAGTCCTAATCTAGTATCTTAAAGGGGAAAAATCAGATTGAAAGCCCAGGGATCACGCAGAATGTAAAACACGCAGAAATCAATGCGTATCAGGGGTTTATACAACAGCAGCATGTTTTTCCTCCATAAGGACAAAGCACCCATGCAGTGTTCAATCTATGCTGTGTTCTGGAGAGATTTTCTACCCTGAAACAACCCCAGTACTATCAGAGCATTTACTTCATCAATATGGAAGATCTCTTTATCGTTCCTTTATCTTTTGTTTATTCACCAATAGCACCACACAGTACTGCTGTCAGAACACATCAGAGTCATATCAGAGTAATCCCCAGTCTGAATGAGATCATTCGTTCACCCAAAAAACACCAGAGATTAATGCACAAGATTTATACAGAATGGGCTTCGGCCCTCTTTCTTTCCAGAAGTGTAATACTGCATTTAGTTCTCTACCTACCTCCTCTGCTCCTCTGGAGCTATAAATCCATGAAGAAGCTCATTGTAATGGTTGTTGATCAGTTATCAGAGAACTACAAGTAGTTTCTTTTGAGACACAGTCTCTGTGTAAAGATTGTAAGATAGGTTGAAGGAGACATTTTCAGACTCAGTATTCAACTATTGGCATTGTTGTACTCGATTGGTATTTATATTTAATATGAAAAGCGCATTTCTTTGGATCCTGACCTGAAGCAGCGGTGATGTTTTCCTGTCTTTGTGTTCACATTCATTTCATTCCGTTTCTACTGGCTTGCATCAGAAATTTTTCATAGGATTTACTCTTGTTAGGTACCCTATGTTCCTGCTCTCCTTGCCATTTATGTTTCTCTTCTGAATGTATTATCTGAGAAATTATTTTAGTTGGTTTAACCAGTGTATTGGATGTTATTGCCTGCTCTCTGATGTATGAATTAAATGAATTCAGTTCTTATATGTTTCTTGTTATTGATTTAGTTGGAATATTTGTGAACACTGGGGATTAGAGTTAGCCTTGTCCACTAGGATCCTTGTATGACCTACTGATCTGTAACTCTGTTCTCCAAATCTGTGTTATCTCCTCCCCTCCTACTTTCCACACCACATAATCATCTTGAAGATCCTATGTTTCAGATGACTAGCCCAATTGAAAGCCTTCCTATTGAGTAGCAAGCAAATCCTTTCCTGACTCCATTGCTCAATGGTTTTGAATATTTCCTGGAATATTTCACCTATGCCTTATCCCTATTTTCTCATCCTGGTCTTACATTGAACCCTTCTTTCCTGATAACCAGCAACCAAAACAAACAATCAAACAAACAAACCCATGCTTATAACTAGCCTAACATCTTAAACTTTGAGCTTCATAGACATAAACCTTTGCTCAAACTAGAGAGATCCCTCTCTAGACCCAGGAGGGCTAGATCCTGAGGTCTGAAAGTGGTTCTGATGTTGTCTCGTCTTTTGGTCTTGCCAATCTGGCCAAAACATGCGAACCCCAACATATTCATCCTCAAATATAACATCTCCGCTGAGTGTATCTTTTTCCAAATAAAAAATATGATATCCCATAGACTCTCCATTGTACCCTATCAAAAATACTTCTAACCTTTATCCTCATGCTTATGCACTTTTTTGAGAAACAAGTACACAGACATTGCAAATAAACACTTTGGGATGACTCTTCCCTTTTTTCTCATCACTTCATGCTTCTTTAGGTGTAACATTCCTTGCAATTTTCATTGTATTTCTATCAAAAAAATACATTGGTGTACTAATTGCTTCAACTTAAAAATTATTTGATAGATTTTACCTTTTATCATTCTCCTCGCCATCTCTACATCTATCCTTCCTTTGCAAAATTTCTTTCTCTATGAATGCCATGAGACTTGTAATACCTATAAAATTTTGAAATGATGGTGTAATATTCACGTGTGGCCTCATGCCAACCTTACATGTAATCAAGGCTATAAGTCTACGCATGTGCAACCACAACATTTTATTGTATTTTTTCAATATATATTATTTTAGGCTAAGGCCAACGTAGTCAACTTCCTTGGAGCTAGCACCCCACTAGCCATCTTTACATCTATCCTCAATTTGTCAAGATGTCCTCACTATTAACATTCCAAAATCTTCTTGGGCTTTGGTGATGTCCTTAGTACTAGCTTTGTCATCATTATTTTCATCACAGATTCTTTTGTCATGAGCTAAGTGTTGTTTTATGTAATTCTTTAGCTCATGGGCACCTACATCTCATGTTTCTCATGTTCATGGGTTCATCTTCTCTCCTATTTGTGTTTATGCTTTTTTTATTTTTTTATTATGGTTTTTTGGTTGTTTACATTCAATCCTTGTTTATCTCTTGTAATCTCAACATGGTATTAGAGTAGGTGTGAACTTGCCTCTTTGGATTATCTCATTTCTTCGAGGGTTTTATAAATCTTTTCCTTAGGTTTCACCCATATTCAATGGCACACTACAATGCTGATCCAGAAGTGGTTCAAAATCATCTTTTCTAAGGTTTATTCATTTTAGAGCTTCCAAGTAAGGCTCAATTTTTACTATTTTGATCGAAGGAATTGCTTAGCGATGAATTTTTTTGGGTTAATTAGTTGATATATTAGACTAATAGCCAATGGCATTTCCCCAAGGGTTGCAGGACTAGGGTTTTTAG
>JAXQQM020087744.1:0-30653 GCA_034641835.2 Pinus albicaulis
CACATCATCTCTTCATCTCTTTCTCACATCATCTCTTTATCATCTCTTTAGATCTCTGTTATTTTTAAAGTAGCACAACCACTGGAATGAGCTCTTAAGGCTTTTGCTTGAGCGGCCTTCATGTTGCCTTATTGAAGGGACATAAGGCTTTTTCTTATATCAATCTGCTTGGTGATTTTGATATTTTGTATTGTTGGATTATGCTCAAACCAGTATAACTGGTTTTGAGCATGAAAGGAAAAAACAGGAATTGGACTCGATATATGGATTTTTGAAATCCTTGGTGTAGAATTAAGAGGTTTTTGAACCATTGTGGTAATATCATTTAGGCAGGAAAACAGAAAATTGGGAGAAAATTCTAATTACAAGGACTCTTGCTATTGGTTGCAAAGTTAATTATTGTTATTATTCATGTATTTGTGTTGTATCAACTTTCTCAGTCATGATTGTTGAACCAGGTACCCTGCAATCAATAAAACTACAGCTGTATACCACTAGCTTAATCATGCATCAATAGATGCAGAATTTGTAATCATCTTAGATGCAGATATGATAATGAGAGGCCCCATTACACCTTGGGAATTTCGTGCAGAGCGTGGACATCCCGTTTCAGCTAATTATGAGTAATTACCTTAAATTTTCTATTAATTGATATTATGCAGACAACATGGATGAGCATGCTTTCTAATTAGTGGTCAGTCATTATATAGTGCAATACCCGTAAGTTAGTTCATATGGTTTGAGTTTCGTTTGTGTTAGTGATAATTTGGTACACCGATATGTGTCAATGCCATGCTATGGATTCCATTTATCTCCTTGGCAATGAGCTTGCATGCTTTCAAACTAGGGATCAGTCATTCTATAGTATAATAATGTGACTATTGATAACTTTCTCAAGGTTTGAGTTTTGTTTTGCTTGAGTGATTGATTGATACATGGATGTATGTTAATGCCATGCTAGGTACCTCATTGGCTGTGATAATGAGCTTGCACAAATTCACACAAGGCATCTAGAAGCTTGTGACAAACTTGGTGGTGTTATTATTATGCACATCGATGATCTTCGAACTCTTGCACCATTCTGGCTTCATAAAAATGAAGAAGTTAGAGCTGACAGAGCACATTGGGCAACTGAAATCACTGAAGATATTTATGGACAAGTTTGGATTAGTGAAATGTATGGGTATTCTTTTGGTGCAGCTCAGGTATGTAAACTTATGTTGAAGTTGGTTGATGTCAAAAATATTCTTTTACATTATGGTCTATCATTTACTGTTGGAAATTGGTCCTTTGATAAGGCAGAACATCACGATCATGACGTTGTCTATGACTGCAATCGCCTTTTCCCTCCACCACCTTATCCCAAAGAGGTGAGGCATCCAAATAAAAAAGTCTAAAGAGTTTTATTTTATGATTCTGTTTTCAGTTAAATAGTTTTTTAATGCAGGGATTGATTCTGCACAGATCAGGAAATTCATATAGTATAATAATGTGACTATTGATAACTTTCTCAAGGTTTGAATTTTGTTTTGCTTGAGTGATTGATTGATACATGGATGTATGTTAATGCCATGCTAGGTACCTCATTGGCTGTGATAATGAGCTTTCACAAATTCACACAAGGCATCTAGAAGCTTGTGACAAACTTGGTGGTGTTATTATTGTGCACATCGATGATCTTCGAACTCTTGCACCATTCTGGCATCATAAAAATGAAGAAGTTAGAGCTGACAGAGCACATTGGGCAACTGAAATCACTGGAGATATTTATGGACAAGGTTGGATTAGTGAAATGTATGGGTATTATTTTGGTGCAGCTCAGGTATGTAAACTTGTGTTGAAGTCGGTTGATGTCAAAAATATTCTTTTACATTATGGTCTATCATTTACTGTTGGAAATTGGTCCTTTGATAAGGCAGAACATCACAATGATGACATTGTCTATGACTGCAATCGCCTTTTCCCTCCACCACCTTATCCCAAAGAGGTGAGGCATCCAAATAAAAAAAGTCTAAAGAGTTTTATTTTATGATTCTGTTTTCATTTAAATATTTTTTTAATGCAGGGATTGATTCTGCACAGATCAGGAAATTCATATAGTATAATAATTTGACTATTGATAACTTTCTCAAGGTTTGAGTTTTGTTTTGCTTGAGTGATTGATTGATACACAGATCTATGTTAATTCCATGCTAGGTACCTCATTGGCTGTGATAATGAGCTTGCACAAATTCACACAAGGAATCTAGAAGCTTGTGACAAACTTGGTGGTGTTATTATTATGCAGATCGATGATCTTCGAACTCTTGCACCATTCTAGCATCATAAAAATGAAGAAGTTAGAGCTGACAGAGCACATTGGGCAACTGAAATCACTGAAGATATTTATGGACAAGGTTGGATTAGTGAAATGTATGGGTATTCTTTTGGTGCAGCTCAGGTATGTAAACTTGTGTTGAAGTCGGTTGATGTCAAAAATATTCTTTTACATTATGGTCTATCATTTACTGTTGGAAATTGGTCCTTTGATAAGGCAGAACATCACGATGATGACATTGTCTATGATTGAAATCGCCTTTTCCCTCCACCACCTTATCCCAAAGAGGTGAGGCATCCAAATAAAAAAAGTCTAAAGAGTTTTATTTTATGATTTTGTTTTCAGTTAAATAGTTTTTTAATGCAGGGATTGATTTTGCACAGATCAGGAAATTCATATAGTATAATAATGTGACTATTGATAAATTTCTCAAGGTTTGAGTTTTGTTTTGCTTGAGTGATTGATTGATACATGGATGTATGTTAATTCCATGCTAGGTACCTCATTGGCTCTGATAATGAGCTTGCACAAATTCACACAAGGCATCTAGAAGCTTGTGACAAACTTGGTGGTGTTATTATTATGCACATCGATGATCTTCGAACTCTTGCACCATTCTGGCTTCATAAAAATGAAGAAGTTAGAGCTGACATACCACATTGGGCAACTGAAATCACTGGAGATATTTATGGACAAGGCTGGATTAGTGAAATGTATGGGTATTCTTTTGGTGCAGCTCAGGTATGTAAACTTGTGTTGAAGTCGGTTGATGTCAAAAATATTCTTTTACATTATGGTCTATCATTTACTGTTGGAAATTGGTCCTTTGATAAGGCAGAACATCACGATGATGACATTGTCTATGACTGAAATCTCCTTTTCCCTCCACCACCTTATCCCAAAGAGGTGAGGCATCCAAATAAAAAAAGTCTAAAGAGTTTTATTTTGTGATTCTGTTTTCAGTTAAATAGTTTTTTAATGCAGGGATTGATTCTGCACAGATCAGGAAATTCAGCCATGTAAACATCTTAAGATGCCAATAATGCTTTATGTTTCATTCATATTTTCAACAACAACGAGATTTTAAGGAGTTGAAATAAACAGATCTGATCATTTTTTTTACCCGAGGAAAATCTGGGTAGATCCACCCAAAGGGATCACATCCCGCTGGCCAAACTAATCAGAGCCTAACCCTGAGGGCGTTGATGATAATTGACCCTGTGACCTCCCAATGGCGAAGTGCTTTAGCAATGGGACCTCAACCAATTGAGCTAACCGTCGGGGCTTAAACAGAAGATCTGATCATGATCAGACTATTATCATTATTTTTTGTGCAGATGTTGTGCTAATTTCATTTACAAATTAAAATATATTCAACCATCCCTTAACAAAGATGGTTATTATATGTCCAGGTGCAAATTATGGAACCTGATTTGAACAAGAGGCGAGGCTTATTTCTTCGCATTGAATGCGTTAATACTATCAATGAAGGCCTTATGATTCACCATGAATCACATGGATGCTCAAAGCCATTTCGATCAAGATATTTGGATTTTTAGAAGAGGACATTTTCTTCCTCAATGATACGCATCAAGAATGGACGCATGCAAAATGCAACCAAGAAATTTCCAACTCTAGGACTGGGAAGGACATATTATCTTAAAATTCATACACTTTTCTCCCCAGAGTGCTCTGCATACTTTGATTGGCAGACTGTAGGATTTGTTCATAATTTTACCCCCACTGGGGGTAAAATTATGCATCAAAAATATCTCAAAGCTTAGTCAATGGAACAGTGGATCAAAACAGGACCTAAGCTTGGTGTGGTTAGTAGATTAATCATTAAGGGCACTCTTAAAGTAATGATAGCTTGATCATGGTCAATTACACATTAGACATGGACAATAATACATTTGTTTTGACTTTTGATTATTTTACGCTTTTATGCTTTATTTCACTTTAGTGTATTTCTTGGTCTATCCCACATTCATAAAGTGGATTGACTCAACTAGCATGTAGTCATTGATAAGGAGGCTTTCTCTGGCATGGCTGAGATCACTTTTTGAACTTGATACATTTTTTTAGCACCCATTTTCCTTCTCATGTTACAATGGTCTTGATTCCCATAGCAATGAGCATAAATTGCTTGATTTTGTCCGCATGTTCCAATTTTGATGGACTGTCTCGTAACATGCTTGAAGGATAGCTTTTTCTTGTCAGGCGTCAATTGTATTATATCTGTGAATCAACAAATGCAAATGGAGTAGTGGGCTTATAGTATTTAAATTTTAGATATCCCCTACGCATAATGGCATTCATGCTTAAGATTTAAAACTACTTATTCTTAACCCATGTGATTCGAATGGGTATTCTATGTACCTTGTCTTCATTTAAATTTTAAATTACTTGTTCACTTGGTTTAAAGGGAGCTACCCCTACTTTATTTATGGGAGCATGTTTTGTTTAACTTTTTGGATAGCTTGAAAGTTTGAAGTAAGGCTGAAGGTCCTACATGACAGAGTGCACAACAGGGGAGAGGAGAATGGGAAAACTTATATCATTCGTTTCCTTGTTTCACAGGTTCTATTACATTCTGCTTTTTGACAGGAGCTAACAATGGGCTTATTCAAGTACATGAAATTGTGTTAATGTCCAGCCTTAATATCTTTGAAAATTTTAGTGGTTTGTTTGTTGCTTGTTTAGAGGATTTTGTTGAGTTTGAAATTAGTCTCTTGAATGCTTATGGTTCTCATATCATGCATATATCGATAGATCGATAGATCCAGTTCTATTATTATAATCATTACTGTTTTCTTTATATATTTGGTGGTTTTAGGAAATATATTTTATTTCTTTTCACTTTGTGGCATGATTTCGAAATCTTCACCTTTTAGAATATAGTAAAATATTTTTCTTATTATAGATTTTTCTTGGAAAAGAATTATTGAGAGTTAGGTGCAAATGCACAATGTTGTGTAGCATTAATGTGATAAATATGGGATAGTGCAAATCATAGTTTTGAAGATTAGTCTAAGTTGACTCGTACCTAATCAACTCAGTCAAGTTGATTGTTGGTTGAATGGCTAATTGTTGGTTCAATGGACAGAAGGTCTTGCAAGCACAAATACCAAAGGGAAAAATGGAGCCCATCATGGGGTACTCTTTGTAATTCTCCACCACTGTTACCTTTCCTCAAACTCCTCTCCAACCTCAATATCAGTGCTAGTAGTAGCATGACAAACAACACTACGCTTAGCAGAACTAGAAGAACGTGTTTTCCAAACTACACGAGAACTACTTCCCTCACGAGTCACCATGTGCCATGCTTGGTCTCGGTGGTTATCTTCCTTCTACTCCTGGTTCAATTACCATATCTTCATTGGAACCAACACTCCGAACTCCACTAGACAACGATTCACCATTTTGTAGTAGTGATTCGCCAAAAAATTATATATACATATTATATTATTAATAAAATCACCTTCCATTTTTCCTATGTATCATGGGGATTCGCCTATTTTATATATATATAAATTTAGGGGGGTTCTTAAAATTATCCTTGGTTCTTACCAGTCCAAAATTTGATAGAGATTTCATTATTTTTTCATTTGCTTCTGAACATACAGTGGCAGTTGTTTTACTACAAAAAGATGATCAGGGATGTGAAAAACCAATAGCATTTTTTAGTAAAGCACTTAGAGATGCATCTTTGAAATATAATATCATGGAGAAACAAGCTTTTGCACTTGTGAAAGCAATTAAAGATTTCAGAGTTTATATATTGTATTCTCATGTGATAGCTTATGTACCTGATGCTGTCGTTAAAGACATCTTGACTCAAGATGGTATTGAAGGCAAAAGAGGTAAGTGGATAGCTACCATATTAGAATATGATATTGAAATTAAACCAACAAAACTCATAAAAGGACAAGGTTTTGCTCAACTCATGACTGAAACTAATTGCCAAGCCCTGGACATTAACGAACTGGATGACGAACAGGAGATGGTGACTCCATAGATCAGTCAAGCCTTTTTAGACTCACCCTGGTACATAGATATCATTTATGTTTTGTTAAACCTGCAAGCTCCTCCAAGGTTGTCCAGAACGAAACAAAGATTTTTGAAAATGACATCTTTAAAATATTGTATTTTAGATAATGCTCTTTTTTGGAAAAATCATGATGGAATCCTATTAAATTGTTTATTGAAAGATGAAACTGACAAGGTTCTTAATGAATTTCATGCAGGAGATTGTGGTGGACACCTATACTGGAAGTCAACTGCAGATAAAATCTTAAGGGCTGGTTTTTACTGGCCAACCTTGCTTTCAGATGTTAAGAAATTTGTAACTTCTTGTCATAACTGCCAAATCTTTGAAGGAAAAAGAAAGTTGTTACCTTTACCATTAAAACCAATTTCCACAGAGAAACCCTTTCAACAATGGGGACTGGATTTTATTGGAGAAATCCATCCCCCTTTTTCTGGGAAACATAGATGGATTCTTACTGCCACAGATTACTTTACTAAATGGATTGAAGCTATCCCATCTAGATAGGCCAATGATTCTGTAATTATAGGGTTTTTAGAAACCAATATACTTTCAAGATTTGGTTGTCCAGAGAAAATTATAACAGATAATGCTGCGGCGTTTAAATCAAAGAAAATGATTAGTTTCTGCAATAAATATCACATCACTTTAGGCCATTCAACAGCCTATTATCCTCAGGGTAATGGACTGGCAGAGTCTTCTAATAAAATCCTTATTAATATCATTAAAAAATTATTGGAAGAAAATAAAAATAACTGGCATAAGAAACTTACCAATGCATTTTGGGCAGACAGACTTACAACTAAGAAATCAATTGGGACCAGTCCATATGAATTAGTTTATGGTATTGAGGCAAGATTTCCATCATCCTTAGAAATTCCTGTTATGAATTTACTTCAGGAGGCTCAAGTAGAACCAAATGATATTCAGAGAAGAATAAACCAGACAATTCACTTGCAGCAAACTTGAGAAGAAGTGTATCAACGATCCCAAGTCTTGTAGGAAAATTTAAAGAAAATGTTTGACAAAACAACTAAAGCAGAAGATTTTCAATTAGGAAACAAATTTCTGAGATGGGATTCCAGAAGGGAAGATAAAGGGAAACATGGGAAATTTTATTTCTTATGGAAAGGACCTTACATCATTCATGCTTTACAGGGAAACAACACATACTTTTTGAAAAATTTGGATGGTTCAAAAGCTGAGGAAGGACCAGTCAATGGTCGAATGCTAAAGCACTATTTTGATCCTATTTACTAGGATGTTCTGATTTTTTCTAACTTGTACATAATATATCCTTTCTAATGCATCAGTTTTGATTGGATGGTGACTTGTTGGAAGTTGAAGCCCGAAGTGTAGGCCCTAAGATTCAGAAGTTTTACTATCATATATACAATAAAGCCACCAGAAAAAGAAGATTACATGGTTCAGTTGAAGACATTTTGAGGTATTTGACCTGTTGTTCTTGACTTTTCTCTAGGAAAAGCCATCCCCAAGTGGAGCCAGTGTTAGACTCCTATACCAATAGGTGTCATTTTTCATGATTGACTTGTTGAACTATGCAATATGTTCAAACCTTTTTCTTGTTGCAAAAGGTGTTCCATATTCTTGAAAAATCAAAAATTAAAAAAAAAATGTAAAGAGGGTATACCCTAAAAGAAAAATTAAAGGGTGGAAAAAATAAAATGTCAAAAAGTGAAAGAAATGAACCCCAAACAAAAATAGACCAGGAAAGTGTGCAAGTCCAAATGCCACTACTATTTCATTTTTTGTAAATAAACAAAATTGTGTGCATCTTCTCAAACTTTTGCCACAATTTATGAAGAGTAAAACTGTTTAAACTTGACTCATTCATTTTTCAATTTCATGTTGTAGAATAGAGAATAATATCTAGCCAAACAGTTTAATATTGGTAGATAAGTAGATAGGTAGAGTTAATAAAAGGAGCTCAATAGTTTAATCTGAGCCCTTGGATGTAATAAGTGTAGACTTAGATAGGTTTGCCATGTAAAAGAAAAAAATATTGATAAGGGTTTGCCAGTCCAAGTGCACCCTAATAAAGAAGAGAAAATGGTAGAGTAAAGTAGGTAGGGTAGGTAGATGTTGTTGCTGAATTACATGTGATGAATGATGGTTCTAAATGCTTTCAGTTTTTACTTTCATCACAAAGTAAAACATGTGAGCATCGCTAGGGGTTCCTATGTTTTTGGCGTATTTGCAATAACAAAAAGATGAGACAACATCAAACCACTTTGGGGCCCTAGGATCTAGCCCTCCTGGACCCGGAGAGGGATCTCTCCAATAAACAAATAATGATTTATCTTTGAAGCTCGAATTGAGATATTAGGCTAGTTATGAAGCACAGAAAGAGGGGTTTCGAATAATTTGGTTGAAGGGTTGCTGGGTTGAGTCATGAAATCATAGACTGGGAAAGCAATGGGAGAAAAGGGACAAAGCAGTAGGATGTTTCAGCAAGCAGAATGGGCCAAGACAGTGCCATCCATTGGGCTATGGAGTCATAAAAGGAAATTACTTGCATCCACTAGCCAAGGCTTTCAAAGGGCAAGTCATCTATACTAAAGGATCTTTTTAGATAGATGATGGGGTGGAACATTAAGGGGAGAAGTGAGAGAAGGAAAGACAACCAATTTTCTGTCTATAGATCAGGTCAGAGGTCATTTAACTCCAGACCTGCTTGGACATACTCTAAGGCAGCTCTCAAAGGTGGACAAAGGGGCAGCTTGTAGATCAGACCAGAGGTCATTTAACTCCAGATCTGCTTTAGCAACTCCAAGAAGAAAAAACAGAGATAAGTTATACAGAGAAACATCTAAGAAGCAAACCCCCAAGTTCATACATCAGCCAGCAGGCAATAACATCCACTGCGCTGGTTAAACCCATGAATCAACTCTTAGATAGCACATGGAGCAGAAAACATAAAGGTAGGGAGAGCAGACAGCATAGTGCACCTAACAAGGGTGAATCCTATACCATTATTCTGATGCCTACCAGCAGAACATGAAACAGTATGAAAATGTAATGAACGGAGTAAGAAAACATCACCAATAGCAATAGACCAGGATCCTGTGAAATGTGCTCTGATTAATAGGTGCAAAACCAGTCATGTACAATAAGCTCAATGGCTAATACAGTCCCAACTTCTCCTCCTAGCCTATTACATACAACTAATTTGCTATTTCCTCCCAAGACTGTTCTAACAGTCACAAATGAATCCCTCTAACAGCAGATGCCCAGCAAGGCAACAACAACCTTTACAATTCGTTCTCAGGGATTTTTATAGGAGAAAAGGAAGAGACAGAGGCAGATAGACAATTAAATGAGACTCATTAAGACAACAGGGCGGAGGTGCTCACACCCATGCCGCTTAATGACAGAATGCAGCACTGTATGTACCCCGTAGACTGTTTGGAGGCTCTGTCAGGTCAAATTTTGACCTCTGGTGTTTCTTTGGAGTTCTTTCGGTGCCTGGGGCTCTGCGCTAGCCTTCTGAAATAAATGAACTGGATGGAATTCTGCATGGCCCTCCATTCTTCTTTAATGCTGCTTGACAGTCCCCTGAGAAGTTCTGTCAGTGCAATTTACTGCTGACAGGCTCGAGGAAGCATGGAGACGCTGTAGGAAGGTGTACCTCTGGAGTAAACGCGCTCTGCTGTTAGGTAGTGCAGTAATGGCTTACTGGTGCGCTCTTAGTCTTCAAACTTTGCTTGAATCCTTTGACTGTGGGATTGGACGTAAATTACATCAATAATGCGCATTAATCCCTTTGAAACCTGTTTCTGTTGCTTCGCAGGCCGACTAAAATGGCCTCTCTGTGCTGTTTCACATCATAAAATAAACCTGTTAAGACCTGGCAGTGGTGGCGGAGAAATGCAGTGGAGGCGGTGGAAAGGCGGCGGAACGATGAAAACAGTGGAGATGCAGACGGAGGAGTGAAACTTATGAACGATACGTTTGATGGTGGAGTGCAGCGCAGACCGTTAGATTTAGGTCTGGGGAAAAGATCAACGGTGGAGATTGAGTAACGGGACTATACACAAGATGGGCAAAACGCATGAAATGCAACGGAAACGAGTATAAGAGTGGGACCCAGTGGAGGCGGAGGGCGATTTAGTGACAGCCGTCGGATCACGGATGGAATGGACAGCGAAGATCTGATCGCACCATCGCAATCGGAGGTCGGAGTGATCATCGATCGCAACGCATATCTAAAAAGTTCCGATTGCGATTAGAGGGACGATGCGATTAAGCGATAGCCGTTGATCTTGGGTCCGGATCAACGGCAGGGATGAAATCGGAAGGAGAAACTGGAGGGGCGACGGGCGATGATGCGATCAGCGCTGAGCCGTTGGATCATGCAACAAACGGACGGCGGGGATTTAATCGGAGGGGAAACAAAGGACCTGCGATCAGCGATCGGAGCGCTGCTGCGATTAAACGTGAACCGTTGATCTGCGGGAAGAACGGACGGTCAGGATGAGATCGGAAGGTTGGCGCGATCGGGGGATCGGGGGTTGCGATGACCGTCGGATAAGAAGGGAGATGGACGGTGGAGATTTAATCGGAGGATCCCAATCGGGGGGGGCGTGATGAGCGTTGCGATTGTGATCGGAGGGGCGGGCGCGATTGAGCGCGGACCGTCGAATCGCGGGACAAACGAACGGCCAGGATCCAATCGGAAGGCCTCAATCGGGGGGCGGACTTAACATGTTCCGATTGCGATCGGAGAGGGGTTGCGATTAGCGGCCCGCCGTTGGATCGTGGGGAGATCAACGGTGCAGAACAGGGCGGAGGCTTTACGTTATAAATCAATCGCATCGGGGCTTTTGAGTTTTACAAAGGAAATAGACCCCCGCCGATGCTCCGATTGCGATTGGCCCCGGGACCTAAGCGCTTGGTCCTGGGGATGGGTCACGTGGGGAAGTGGTTGGAAAGGGGCCAGCGGGAAAAGGGCCAGGCCTTATAATAAGGTCGGAAAGTGGGTTTTGGCCCCTTTTAATGAATTTTAAAAGGTGAAGGAGGGGAACGATAGAGAAATATAGGGGGATAATGGCCATCAAAGGGGGGAAGGGTGGAAATTAAAGGGGATTTTTGGGGGAATTTGAAGGGTAAATGGGGAAATAGAAAGGGAGAAAAATGAGGGATAAAAAGAGGCTAGATGGGGGAAAAATAAAGGGGGGATGGAATCTTTGGGCATTTCATTATCAGCAGAGGGGCTTTAAAAGGGGAATCAGCAGGGGGGAAACCGTCAAAGGATGAAGGGCACAAAGAGGCTTCAAGGGGACTGTATTTTCAGGGGAAATGCATTCCTTGAAGACTCAACAACAATTTAGCCCCCTACTGGCTTGTCAAAAATTTCATAGGGGGGCTAACAGTGGCTCCACATGGGGATGGCTTCTTTTTGAAGGAGCCAAGAAACCAGAAGATGATCTCTTGGTGCAGGCCAGATGCCTGCTGCTTGAACCATCCATATCTTTCTTTGATCTGCTGCCACAAACTATGAAGACAACATATCAGCAGTACAATTCTTCCAAACAACTACCTACCCACACTAGAGTCCTATAATCTTTCTTCTTGGGTGCATTTGGACTTGCAGACCCTTTACATCATTAATCTTTACAAACAGGAAAAATAAACCTATTCTACTTCTACCCTTATTACTCCATGAGACCAGATTAAACTGTTGGCCTCATATGCTTCTCTACCTACACTACTACCTGCTAGGATTAGACTGTCTAGCAGGTTTCTTCTCTATAGTGTAAGATAGAAATTTAAACAACTAATCTCCCTGCTCATAGGCTGAGCTTTATTGAGCTTTCCTACCTACCCTACTCTAACTGGAAATCTCTGATGTTCTAGGTGATATGATAAAGCCAATACAGCCAATCAAGTAGCAGTGAAAAAGGATATGAGCACTGGCTGCCTGTCAGAGATAACCACAGGGTGCTCTGCTTGTGGTTCTTCAAAACTGTGGTCACCATCAGTAGTGACCGTTCCTGATGAATCTGGCCCATGCTAAGGATCAATGCTGGAGCATTCGAGTATATCAGGGCCTCCATGTACTCTACCACAGGATCCATGAGCATATGATGCGCACTTTCCTCATTTAGGCCCTCCATGATCGGTAGGCTATCTGCATCCTGGGCGGCTTCGATTATTGCATTTTCCACTGCATCTTCAAAGGGGCTTTGGGGAACTGGATCGTCTTCTTCTTCTACTTCGAAAAGCAGTGGAATCTCTTCTCTTTTGGGGGGCGGGAGACTTTCCAAAAAGGCCCTCGGGTCTCTGAACTCGTAGGATATCTCTTGTGAGTTTAAGAGTTCGAGCTCAGCTTCATATCTGTCAATCACCAAATCAAGAAACATCTTCTTAAGCGCAGGTAGATGATTGAGTGCTGAGCCAATAGGGACAACCTTTGGAAGATCCTCCCATTCAAATTCTGCCAGTACACTCGCTATTCCACTCCGAAACTCTGCTATGAGGCTCGGATCTATTTCCACACATTGTACAGAGTCCTCTATTAGCGAAATGACTGGCTCTTCGGCATGGATGATGTTGTACTGCGACATGGTCTCCCAGTGGAGTCTTATGTGAAACCGAGATAATCAGTGGCCAGCTGATCACCTATGGAGTCTTCTTATCATTCAGGAATTGTGGAGTCACCAGGTGGATGATTTACAACTTACTGTCCACCACAGTGGTTTACCAAATCAAAGCTGACTGATCTGTCCCCAGCGGAGTCGCCATTATGTTGGGGTTCCCATGTTTTGGCCAGATTGGCAAGACCAAAAGATGAGACAACATCAGAACCACTTTGGGGCCCTAGGATCTAGCCCTCCTGGACCCGGAGAGGGATCTCTCCAATAAACAAAGAATGATTTATCTTTGAAGCTCGAATTGAGATATTAGGCTAGTTATGAAGCACAGAAAGAGGGGTTTCGAATAATTTGGTTGAAGGGTTGCTGGGTTGAGTCATGAAATGATAGACTGGGAAAGCAATGGGAGAAAAGGGACAAAGCAGTAGGATGTTTCAGCAAGGAGAATGGGCCAAGACAGTGCCATCCATTGGGCTATGGAGTCATAAAAGGAAATTACTTGCATCCACTAGCCAAGGCTTTCAAAGGGCAAGTCATCTATACTAAAGGATCTTTTTAGATAGATGATGGGGTGGAACATTAAGGAGAGAAGTGAGAGAAGGAAAGACAACCAATTTTCTGTCTATAGATCAGGTCAGAGGTCATTTAACTCCAGACCTGCTTGGACATACTCAAAGGCAGCTCTCAAAGGTGGACAAAGGGGCAGCTTATAGATCAGACCAGAGGTCATTTAACTCCAGGCCTGCTTTAGCAACTCCAAGGGATAACAGAGATAAGATTACCAAGAAACATCTAAAAGGGAAACCCCCAAGTTCCTACATCAGCCAGCAGGCAATAACATCCGCTGCGCTGGTTAAACCCACGAATTAACTCTTAGATAGCACATGGAGCAGAAAACATAAAGGTAGGGAGAGCAGACAGCATAGGGCACCTAACCAGGGTGAATCCTATACCATTATCCTGATGCCTACCAGAAGAACGTGAAACAGCATGAGAATGTAAATAACAGAGTTAAGGAAAACATCACCGATAGTAATAGACCAGGATCCTGTGAAACGTGCTTTGATTAATAGATGCAAAACCAGTCATGTACAACAAGCTCAATGGCTAATACAGTCCCAACTTCTCCTCCTAGCCTATTACATACAACTAATTTGCTATTTCCTCCCAAGACTGTTCTCACAGTCACAAATGAATCCCTCTAACAGCAGATGCCCAGCAAGGCAACAACAACCTTTACAATTCGTTCTCAGGGAATTTTATAAGAGAAAAGGAAGAGACAGGGGCAGATAGACAATTAAATGAGACTCATTAAGACAGCAGGGCGGAGGTGTTCACACCCATGCCTGGGCTAACACGTAATGCAGACTGGGGATAAAAATTCTCGAGACTGCTTCGAGGCTCGTCGGTCAAACTTTAACTTCGGTGTTTCTTTTGGAGTTCTTCGCGCCTCGGGGCTCTATGGCCTTCTCCGAAATAAATCTTCCGGATGAAGTCTCGCATGGCCTCCATTCTTCTTTAATGCCGCTTGGATACCGAGAAGTTCTCATAATTTATTGCTTATGTGCTCGAGGAAGCATGGAGACGCCGTAGAAGGTGTACCTCTCGAGGAACGCGTCATTGCTAGGGTAGTGTAGTAATGGCTTATCGTGGTGCGCTCTTAGTCTTCAAACTTTGCTTCGAACTTTGATCGTGGGATTGACGCAAATTACATCAATGATTAATCCCTTGAAACATCGTTCGCCGGCTCACGGTGTCGCCAAATGGCCTCTCTGTGCTGTTTCGCATCATAAAATAAACCTGTTAAGACCTGGCAGTGGTGGCGGAGAAATGCAGTGGAGGCGGTGGAAAGGCGGTGGAATGATGAAAACAGTGGAGATGCAGATGGAGGAGTGAAACTTATGAACGATACGTTTGATGGTGGAGTGCAGCGCAGACCGTTAGATTTAGGTCTGGGGAAAAGATCAACGGTGGAGATTTGAGCACGGACATTAAGCACAAGATGGGAAAAACGCATGAAATGCAACGGAAACGAATATAAGAGTGGGACCCAGTGGAGGCGGAGGGCGATTTAGCGACAGCCGTCGGATCACGGATGGAACGGACGGCGAAGATCTGATCGCACCATCGCAATCGGAGGTCGGAGCGATCATCAATCGCAACACATATCTAAAAAGTTCCGATTGTGATTAGAGGGACGATGCGATTAAGCGATAACCGTTAATCTTGGGTCCGGATCAACGGCAGGGATGAAATCGGAAGGAGAAACTGGAAGGGCGACGGGCGATGATGCGATCAGCGCTGAGCCGTTGGATCATGCAACAAACGGACGGCGGGGATTTAATCGGAGGAAACAAAGGACCCGCGATTAGCGACCTGAAAGGTCGTCGCGATTAAACGTGTGGAACCGTTGATCTGCGGAAGAACGGATCAAGATGAGATCGAAGGTTGGCGCGATCGGGATCGGGGTTGCGAAGGACTCGATCGAAGGGAGATGGACGGGTGGAGACGACCGAGGATCCCAATCTGGGGGGCGATGAGCGTTGTTATCAGACCGGAGGGGCGGGCGCGATTGAGCGCGGGACCGCCGACCACGGGACAAACGAACGGCCGTGGATCCAATCGGAAGGCCTCAATCTGGGGCGGACTTAACATGTTCGATTGCGACCAGAGGCGAACATGCTCCGCCGTTGGATCGTGGGGAGATCAACGGTGCGGAACAGGGCGGAGGCTTTACGTTATAATTTAATCGCATCGGGGCTTTTGAGTTTTACAAAGGAAATAGACCCCCGCCGATGCTCCGATTGCGATTGGCCCCGGGACTTAAGCGCTTGGTCCTGGGGATGGGTCACGTGGGGAAGTGGTTGGAAAGGGGCCAGCGGGAAAGGGGCCAGGCCTTATAATAAGGTCGGAAAGTGGGTTTTGGCCCCTTTTAATGGATTTTAAAAGGTGAAGGAGGGGAACGATAGAGAAATATAGGGGGATAATGGCCATCAAAGGGGAAGGGTGGAAATTAAAGGGGATTTTTGGGGGAATTTGAAGGGTAAAATGGGGAAATAGAAAGGGAGAAAAATGAGGGATAAAAAGAGGCTAGATGGGGGAAAAATAAAGGGGGGATGGAATCTTGTCATTTCATTATCAGCAGAGGGGCTTTAAAAGGGGAATCAGCAGGGGGGAAACCGTCAAAGGATGAAGGGCACAAAGAGGCTTCAAGGGGACTGTATTTTCAGGGGAAATGCATTCCTTGAAGACTCAACAACAATTTAGCCCCCTACTGGCTTGTCAAAAATTTCATAGGGGGGCTAACAGATACTACATGGAAAAAGTTTCACAGCAGAGCAAAGTCAAATTATTAATTTCCCCTCTCATTTTCCCTAAAGATTTTACTAATTTCCCCTAAGTGCTAAGGAATTTGAAGATTAGAGGGGCTCAAGGCATTTCCTTGACTTTTGGAGGGACCGAACCCTCGGCCCAATAATTGAAAAGCCCTAAGTACTCGAAGTTATCCATTATTATACTCATTCACTCTTAATCATTTCCTAAGTAAAATCCCATTTTTACTTAGGAAAATCATGCCATATTTCATAAATTCCCTCAAAATTACTTACTATGCTAAATCTAAGTGTTGAAGTTGATATAATGCAATTTGCTTCAGAAATCTTCACTTTATTAGTTGTGTAAAGTATTTTGAGTTTTCCTTATTCCCTTGTCATATTAACAATTGATTTTATTTTAATAAATCCTTAGTCAAAATACCTTCTCCTATATATATATAACTCCCTTTTATAATATCCAAAAAACCCACTTATTATGATTTTTAACCAAAGTATTTATTCCCTAGTTGTTTAAACAAAAAACCCAATATATACTCCCTTTGGTTAAAAATTATCATTATATAATTATCCCCGCCACTATGGTAAACAAATCACATCGGTTTATTACCATATAATAAAAATATTGAAAAAGAGTTTAAAACATACATTTTATATGTTTTAAACGGAAAAAATAAAACCCGAAACCCATCCGTAACCCCGACCCTTCATAAACCATTGAGATTAATTAATCACTTGTATTAATTAATAATCACATCCCTTCGCCAATGAAATCCCACCCGAAATAATTAATTAACGTTGATTACTTCAGACCCCCGCTCATTTACTCCCCCACCAACTTCGCGTCATGTCAACCATCGGATCATCCGTCTGGAGATCTATGGTTCGCAAACATTCCGTTGCCCATCTCCCATTCGAGAATTAACTCGCGAAATGAAAAGTGGTTTTCAAATAGTGTATGCTACGTGTCAATCTCTGAATCGCTTCGCTGCCCATCCGCCCGAAACTGATTTTCCGCAAAGGTGGTGCGGAAAATACTGCTTACCGTCCATTTCCTCATGACGCGTCCATCGTACACCAGTGACGTCATCCCATAAAAATAATAAAATATTTGCCCCATTTGACTTTACGAATAAAACAAATTTCGCGCACTTTTTCATCATTCTGTGTGTTTAAAGCGACTGTGCCCTCTGTGCGAAGAAATTAAAAATCAAATGCCAAACTACTGTTCAACTGAATTCCGCTGAAAGTTACTTCCAGCCCAGTTTCCCAGCGTCCATCCGCCGCCAGCTGATACCTGTTAATCACAGTTTTTCCTTTAAAAATAGGTATTTACTCCATTTCGCCCTGAACTCTGAAAGAAACTGAGTTTTCCTTGTTTTTCCACTGAAATGGTGTTAAATTTGATTGCTAAGTTCATTCCCTGATCCTGAAAACTGTAAATTGTGCACCTGAACTTGCAATTATACCGATTTCCCTCATCAAAACCTGCAAATTTGCGCCCCATTTTCATAAAAACCCCTGAATTTTCGTTTCTTTGAATACACAAGAACCAAAAAAAATGGAAGTTCCTGTAGCCTTGAATTTAGCTCCATTGAATGCCCCCCATAGAGATTTGGATTACTTATCATTAGTGGAAAAAGATTTTCAAATAAAGGACTTGAATTTTACTGAAAATCCCCTTCGAATTTATTGTCGCTGCATAGACAATTATTTGAATGGCTCAAATATTATTGGGTTATGGGAGTCTGGTCTTCTTAGGTACCTTTTCCCCTCAATCCATATCTTTCCTGAAATTATCCATTATTGTCATGCTAATTATGACCCAAATCAAAGAGCAGTTTTATCCCCAAGCCAGAATATCCTTTTCTCCATAACTGCTTAGTCCATCAATGATATGTTACATTTTCAGCCTGGTGAAGCCCTTACTCCTTTGAGCATGGGAGAGTTATTGGAGAAATCCACTAAATTATCTCATGAGGAGTTAACCCGCATTTGCCAAGCTTTCATGTGGCTAGAGTACCATCCCAAAGGCCCTCCCCCTTATGCTAGTGTTTATTTTACTAAAGAAGGGAAAGATATTTTGAGTATGATATCTTTCATAATGGGTTTTAATACCAGTGATTATTTTGATCATTTAACCATGGTGTTATTTTCTATGTTCACCCCTAGACAGCCTCCTGTTGTCAGGTATGACTTTGCATCTTTCATTGCAGATAAAATGCATGACCAATTCATGAAATTGGAGAACGAGAAAGTATTCAAATATTCTACTGTCATTTATCATCTCATGCTTTATTACCAGTCTAAAACTTTCCCTTTCCATATCAGAAAACTTGATGCCCAAGGGAAACCAAGATCTGTTATCTTTTGGTCAGCCATTAATCATTGTTCCATAGATTCTCCCTATTCTTATAATGAGTTCATTTACCTTTTCATACATCCTGCAACTACCTTGTTGACAGGAGTTGCCCCTCCAAGACTCAACAATGAAATCAGGAAAATCCTTCAGCTTTCAAAACAGTATAAGATAGGTGACTGGTACTTCTATCAGAATCATACTGAAATTAGAATTTATGGATGTGAATTGAGCCCTTTCAAGTTACCCAGATATATTCCAATGAGACTTTTTGCACTTGAGTATTTCAGACAAATGAACAATTCAGATATAATTCACTTCTGTAATGCCAAGAAAAAGGCTCAACTCAGGATAAAGAGCCAACTAGGTCCATTTATCTGCAATTCTAGGGATGGAGGGGAAGAAGCTCAAAAGATATTAGAGGAAAATTACAGATTGCAGAAAAGTTTCCATTGGGTACCCTATGACCCATTCAACTTTATTTGTGACAAAAGGATGAAAAATAAATCAGCACCCTACATGCATCGAAGAATCCCTGAAATTGAAAAGTATGCTAATACAGATGAGTGGGTAGAAGGAACTTTGATAGAGCAAGATAGTGAGCAGATTGATATAAATAATGTTATGAAAGATCTTGAAAAAATACTTGACTTAGATTCTTTTACACAGGTACAGAGACCAGAGGTTGGTACTTCTTCTATTGGTATTATTCAACAGAATTTACAGGAAAACGTTCCATCAATTCCAGTTGAATCCAAAGGTAAAGAGAAAGAACCAGAAGTACAAGTCATTGAAACATTCACCATGACAGAAAAACCTCAAACTTCCAAGGCACAAGATCAAGCACAGGTTTCTCCTATTCAAGAAAATCACCCTGAAGTTTTAAATTTGCAAACTCCATCTAATGTGGAAAAAGGCAAGAAAAGACAAGTTAAATATCCTACTCCTCCGAAGGAATCTTCACAACAACCTCAAGCTAAAAGGAAAAAACTGAATCCACTTCCAGAAGTGGAATCTATTGATGAAATATTTGATAAAGAAAGGGAGGATAGTCAGCTAACTGGTTCAGTTAGTGAAACATATACAGGTCATAAAGGAAAGGAAATACAAAGACAGTTAAGCACTGAAGTGTCTTCATTCAAACAGCCAAAGACAGATGCAGGAGACATAAAAAAGACATTTATCAGTATAAAAGCAAGGAATGATCCATTAAGGGTCCAGGTGTATAATCAGTATCTTAAAATGGCTCCACAAAATCAAGAGAGATTAATATCAGATTTTGACATTCAGCAAGGGAAAATGTTAATGAGCCATTTCAAATCTAAAGTGCCAAAACCACAGACAACAGCCGACTACATCAGGACCAATTTTGAGGTCCTAGAAAAAGATATTCATCCATTGGACCAGATAGAATTACACAAGAAAACTGGAGAAATGATATATTCTACCCTTACTGACAAAGCAATGGCAGCTCATAGATTGCAAGATTCTTTGAATAATACAAGTACCCAGTTGCAGATTGAGAAAGCTTCTTCTCAAGCAAAGGATAACAAAATAAAATTTTTGGAGGAAATAATCATCTGTTTGGGTCATAATCCCAAAGATATAAAAGGCATTGAAGCACTGATTAAAAATAAGGATGATGACATTGCTGCATTGAGGAAGCAATTGAAATTACCAGCTTCAAGGCATCCTCAAAATGAAGAAGTATTTAAGAAAAATTCAGAAGACGAAATGATGGAGTTGCTCCTGAAAATGAATGAGCAACTAAGTGAAACAGAAAAAGAACTGGAGCAAGCATTGAAAGAAAAGCAGTCTACTATTCAGACATCCACAACAAAGACTACTACAGGTACAAGTACAACAGCAGCAGACCAGCAAATAGACCCATCACAGGTGAATACTTCTAGTTTAAGTTCTGAAGAATTAGTGAAACAAATGGAAAGTTTAAAAATTATAGTAACAGAACTTCAATCTACAAAGTTACAGCTCATAAATTTGGAACAAAAATATGATATGTCAAAAAAGACTGTTGCTGACCATACAAGAGAAATCAAAAGGTTGGAGAAATTGGTTAAAGCTTTAGAAAAGGATCTCTCATTGGATAAGACTTTGAGAGAAATCAATGAAATTCTTTGGAATAATATTATTCAGTCGATAAAGGATATTTGGTCCTTCATTCAAATAATCTTTGAACAAAATGACTTGGTCAAAATAGCTCTGGAGGAAATTGAAAAAACAAGAGAAGAATTGAGAGACAGACCTGAACAAGCAAATCAACTCATACATTTCTTAAACACCCAGACCAGACAGCAGCTTGCAGAGCTTGAAATTGAGGACAGAACAGGAACAATTTTAGAAATAAAAAGAGTTTTTACTAAGAGAACTCTTATGCAAAATTTGGAACGTAAGTGCTCAGATATTCAAGAAGAGATCATTGCCTTCAAAGAAAGGTTTAATGTTTTATTAGCCAACGGGTTGCCCAGTCCTATGATTTCAGAAGACAAAATAATGGACTTGGGAACTTATGTTAATAGATTGGACATACATGCTCACAATGTAACCTGTTCCTCTATTAGTTCATCAGAATCGACATTGCCTACAGGAAAGAATCTTTATGACAGATTAAAGAATTTATTTCATCTTGAACATGAAATAAGATATTTATTCCCAAACCAACCCAATTTCTTTAGATACACAAAGGCTGATGAAACATTAAGAAAACTCCAACGAACCAAAATAGCGGAAGACAAATGGTGGGAAGGCCTGTTAGAAATTTTGTAAAATTCATCTTCATATGGGAAATTTTTCCTTTTTACTATAGTGTGAAAGATAAATAGATGAACAAAGGTTAAAGAGTATCAACTTGGCAGTTGAAAGTGTATCAGTAGAAATAAAGAGTATCAGAGAAGCTAGGCAGTCAGAAAAGAATTACCAAAGAGGACAGCATCGAGCTATATTGTAGGAACTACCTCCAGCACATGCATAAAAGGAGGAAACAACACAACAATAGTTGCCTTTTATCCTATCTACGAGACCATCTGTCTCTCTTTATGTTGTAACCTATTCATTAGTCACCCTAGATTATTTCCTAGGTTGTTATGAGATATTTTAATATTTTTTGTATAAATAAGCCCTCAAAAGGAGTATTGAGGGTGGATTCTACTACATGCTGTAACATTGATCTTTTTGGAATAAAAGTGCTTTGGAGAAATTTCTTTGTGGCTTGCTGGATGATGATTTGAAGCTCAAGACTTTTTGCAGGATTCATGTGTCAGACTACAGTTCAATAAGTCTTTTCTATCCTATGTTTTAAGTTCTATATCTGTTTATAATATCACTATGTTTCATTTCTGAATAATTGACATAAAAGAATAAATTGGAATTTACTTAAGTGTACTCTGATTTCAAGTGTGATTATTCTAAATGTTTTCTGCTAAACTGGTTATAAGCAACGAATTCTTAATTACTCTTGTTTTTCTGGTTTAAACATATTGATTACTATAATAAAGAATTCTTAGCTGCTCTTTATTTGTAATCATTCACTTTCTTTCTTTGAACATGTTGAAAGATTCTTAATTGCCTTTCATCCCTTCAAAATCCATTCCATTCACTTTAATTTCGAAAAAATGTTCTCTGTTTGGCTATCTTGCCCTGCAAAGCCATCTTGTGTGTAGAATATTAATCCAGTAAAGCCATCCTTTCGACTCCATAGCCCAATGGCCTGAAAATACTCAACCTTGCCCTTAGTTGGCAGATTCCACCATTCAAATTCAAACAAAATTCTTGGACTTATAACTAGCCTAAAACTTTCTAAGAACAAAGCTAAATTTTAAAGAGAGAGCCCTCTCTGGATACAGATTGGCTAGATTCTGTATCCGAAGGTTGGTTTGTGGTTACCTCGGGTTTACTTTCCTTTTCCACAAATTCAAGGAAAACCTGAGTGATAACAGGTCCATCGAAGCTGGAAAAGTGAGAAATCTTTGTTCGATAGACGTCTACCTCATTTTGTTATGAGTACGAGGAGACGGAGTAAACTCAGTACTCTTTGTGAAATTTTAACGAGTCCAACAAAGAAAAAATCAGTTACTTTTTCTGTTTAAAGAGCTTTGAAAAAGAGGAAAAGAATGGCTCCTTACTCTCTGTTGTGGTAGTTTAGTGAGCCCGACAAAGTCAACTCGGGGTTTTTTCAGTTTTATGAGCTAGAAAAAGGTCCCTATAAAGAAAGCTTAGTGATTCTTCATATCATTTTTAACGAGTATGAAGAAGAGAACTCCAGGTTTTTTGGATTAACGAGCAAGAAAAAGACCATAAAAATAACGCTCGAAATTGACTTCGTATAAGTTTAACAAGTCCGAAGAAGGGAACTTGAGGTTTTTCAGATTAACGAGAAAGAAAAATACCGTAAAAATAATGCTCGAAATTGACTTCGTATAAGGTTAACGAGCCTGAAGAAGAGGACTTGAGGTTTTTCGGATTAATTAGCAAGAAAAATACCATAAAAAGAATGTTGGGAATTTCTTGACCTCTCTCTTGTCAATAGAAGGATCTATGTCGGGAATTTTCTTGTAAGACAAAGAAAACACATCGTGGAATTCCTTGAAAAGGGATGTGAAGCGCGCAATTGCCTCAGGATTGCAATCTGCTCCAATTTGAATATTTTCCATGATACTTGTTTTGACCAAGATATCAATGAGCAATGTCTTAGAAATGTTACCCATGTTCCCTTCTAAATCGATAGTTTGAACAATCATGTAAGCGGAGGGAACCATCTCAGGTCGGTCAAAGGATGGGATTTCAGTATTTATCACGTCCGAGTCGATCATAGAAGCGCGATGGTGAAACTCTCCCCAAGGTCGTTCTTCTAGAGACATGATCTATCGAATAACTTCGTCTATAGGCAAGACTTCATTGAGGAGATCCTTAGAGAGAACTGTGATGGGTGGGATTTTTGTACCTTTGGTCGAAACCATAGCAGTGGAGGGTTCAGATGTAATTTGGATGGCTTGGTAGGCCAACTTGGCTGGTGAGAGCGGCATCTGATCTCCGTAGGAAGCGATGTCTGAAGGTGTCGGGATGATCCATGGGTCGATAGAGCCATTGAAAGTGGTGGATATCATTTCACCCGTATTTGGGATCTCTGGCGACATGACAGGAAAACAACCCAGTAGGGAAGATGCCTTCAGAAGACCAGTACTAATACTGACGTAAGAGTCAGGAAAGCGTCCTATTAGGGGTACAGTGCTACTTGGTAACGTGGAATAATCAGGGGTGCAGAAAGATAATTGATCCACTGTGACTATTTTCTCATCCAATGGAAATAGGACGATTCAAAAGATGGAAGAAACAATGGCAGTCAATCCATAAGACCAACTGCGATCGAGGAATAGATTATAGTCGAGATGGCGATCTATGACTTCAACGTCCACAGTTACCGTTTTCCCACTCAGAGTGATGGGAAAGCTAGCAAGGTATCCTTTTGGGAGGAACGTGTGGCCATCGAAAGCTTTGAGGGAATTCGACGGCAGTGTTAAGGTAGGAGAACCTAAAGCGAGCCAGCAAGCTTGTGACATAACGCAAGTCGAAGCACCTTCGTCAATGACAGTGCGATGGATTGGTCTGCCTTTTGACACAACTTGCACTTGGAATGAAAATTGGTGCGAGAGGCGAGTCTACGATTTTTCCATATCAAAGATAGCTAGCGTGGAATCCTGGGGGTCTATTCCACCAATGGCCAAAAGCAAGGCTTTCCTTTGCGCTAGACAAGTTTGCAATACTTCGAGAGCAGACATAGTTGATGGTGCATATGCCAAATCTTCTACAATGTTGTAGTTTTGGTCTGCACGTGCAGAGGTGTCATGAGTCGTGCGTCGAAGTGTCCCTTTGGGGGGATGAATTATGGGGTCAGAAATAGGTCGTTTAATATGTAAATCGTTGGTCGAAAGTGGATTTGAACTAGTACCAGGTTCTTGAGTGTCTATGGTAGGATTTCCATAAAGCTTGGCTCGTATTTGAAGTTCAACACTCTCAATGCCACAAATGGAGGATGGTCCTTCACCAGAAGGATGTGAACCACCATTGCCCCATTGCTGCAGTTGTGGTGGGTTGTCAACCATGTGTTGATGTTGCTTCTGTTGATTAGGGAAAGGATTATGAATAACGGCAAGTGTTCGCCCAGAATCCTTGTTCGCGATAAAATCGGTGCATTCCTGCAGCCGAGGACATTTGTATGTCAAGTGGTCCTCCGCACATATCTTGGAAGGAAATTTCATGGGTTTATCCTTCCCTTTGTCATTTTTGGGAGCATTTTTTTTATTAGGATTATTCTGATTGTCTGACTGCTCTTCCGAAGAAGATGTATTTTTCTTTTTCTTCTTATTCTTTCCACTAGGTTTTTGTGAAGTTTGCACAGAATTTACCTCAGCAGTAGGAAGAGTAGTCATTTAGTTAGCGGCGGTGGCAGCCAAGGATGGCTGGGAGGTTTTCCCCCGAGACTGTTTTGTGGCTACACCAGAGATTGTGCCAACGAGACCATTGGCATGAGCTCCAGTTTTTTGAGTAGCTAGAGGATTTGGGTTACCAGGGGCATTGGGGAGTAAATCATATAGCATGCCCGATTGTGAATAGATTAAATCCAAATGTTGGGCACGATGAATGCATTGATCTTCTGTAACTGCACCGGAAAGGCCAATGTCTTTAGAGATGTGGGGTGAGAGAGACTTACAAAACCAATTAGCTAAGAGATGATCCAGGATTGGCGCTTTGACTAGCCTCCTCCTACGTCTCCATTCATGAATGTGATCGGAGATGTGGATGGCGGTGTCTTTGCGCAGCGAGGTTAACAGCTCCGTTTCGGTTTCAAATCTAATTGGTAATTGGAAATTCTTTAGAAACTCCATCACTAAAGCGCCAAAAGTGTTTATGGCGGTGTGTGGCAATTCAATATACCACTTGGCAGCATTGCCTGTGAGGGTGCGGGGAAACAGTCGAAGCCGGACACTATCATCCACCATGGAATTAGATATAGACCATAAATGAAAGGTGGTTATGTGTGCGGCTGGGTCTTCCCCTTGTTTCCCATCGAACTTTGGGATGTTAGAAGGAAACTTGTGCGGTACTAGAGGCCAGAGAGGGTTATGATTATTGGGGTCATTAGTCAGTTTATAGATGTCGGGGATGTCTAGAGCTGCCAAAAATGGAAATTGTGGGTTTGCTCCCAAATCTAACCAAGGAAGTATTGGTTGACTATGTGGACCATAGGGTCCACCCATTAATGTGTTACCAGTGGATAAGGTAGACTTTGATAAAAATTTCCCATAGGTGGAGGGGAAGTGATATATGGTTGTTGTCCATAGGGCATATTTTATTACGGGGCGAATGGTTGGTTGCCCCTAGTGTAAAAGTGCCCTCCCATTCCATATGGAGGTTGGGGTGGGTTAGTCCATATGGATGCAATAGAGATTCCCGGAGGCATGCTAATAATTGCATAGTTCGATAACGGCATAGACCCTACACCTATATTTAAACCACTTAAGGGAACAATGTTAACAATAGGTTGTCTGGTTTGTCCTAAATATTGCAAGGGTAGTGAAATGTTCCCTTTTATCTGCATGTTGGTGACACTGCCCCCTGGTATGGTGGCCAAGGGGTTTGAACTCAGCAAAGGGTTCCAACTGAAAGGGTTGCTAAAAGGAACCGAAGTAGTCACACTTGTGGGAGGAGCAACCGTAGGTCCCAACGTGGTCACGGTAGGAGTAGATCCCGAAGGACTCGGCGACTTACTTACAGTTGTGACGATCATAGGGTTGGGATTAGGTATATGTTGAATATTGGGGTTACCAATTAATGGCATAGAACTGACAAGTGGCGGGGAGGAAGGCGGCGAACCTGGGATAGTTGCCATTGGCATCAACCTTGTGGATGCCGGTTGAGAAATGGATGTTTGTGCGGCTGAAGACATGTCAGTGTGTGGTGGAATCTGAAATATCATAGGCCCCAACGGATCAGTGAGTGGAGGATTGTAATGAGGTATGACCCCTTCTGTGAAAGGGTCCTCCAGAAATTCCATATGATATGAGGCTATGTGAAAATCAGGGTTTGTCAATGGATACTGCTCTTTTGCAGAAGGCACAAGTTCAAAAAGGTTCAGTTCTTCCTCAAGAGTCATAGGAGGTAGACCTTGCTATCATCGAGACAGACGGTGTGGGTCGGATGACGCCACGGTGACCTGTGTATTTTTTAACAAATTTTAATAAATTGTGATGTATTATAAAGTCTCAATGACAGTAACCACACACCTAAAAAAGAAAAAAGAAAAAAGGACTCTCTAAAATCAATCAGCAAGCATCCAGAATAGGGTGCCCTGTTTGAGTACTACCATTTGCTGGTGATGAAATCTAGTATCACAATAGTATACAGAGAGGGTTGGTCAAAAGTACAGTTACGGTCACTCTAGAGCTTTTCTCAAACCTCAGATGATAGGTGTAAGCACTCTCGTGAAGACGAGTACCCTCCTAAAGACCGAACACAGAGTGGGTCTGTCTGTTTCAGGTACCAGGACAACCCATCCTGTTCACCTTGTGTAAGTCCTTAAAAATTATGGCCACTAAAGATACCTCAAATCACAGACATCATCAGGGGGGTCCACTGTCAAGGACAGCATGCTGTATGGGTAGAATACCTAGATCCCAGATCTAGTTTCAATATCCCCGAAGGGAACCCCAATATATAACACACCCACCAGATGCAGTCAAAGGCGAGCTACCTTCTTGTGCACCCAAGTGTTGTCTCGCGCCGAGCTCCGGTAAAGGAACGGTTCCGATAATATGAGTGTAGTAGGATTTCGCTCGTTAATGACTCTAGTATCAAGTTTTGAGATCTTGGGTGATTTTCTCACTTTTCCTAACCCAAGATCCTAGCCTGAACTACTGTTGGTGTGAGCTCAAAAAGATTAATGTGATTGATTTTATTATCACTTGATTCTTAGTGTACTTTATTATTAGTCTTGCGGAGGGGGAGTGGACGTATGAAATGTAATGAGACTCTGACTCAAGAAACCATGCAAAAATATGTTCTAAATATTAAATTCGATGAAGAGTATTTCTACAAGGAGAGGTTTCTTTTCAACATCCATGCACTAACAGTCAAATAGCATAGTTCAACTTTAAAGATTCAGACTTCTATATACCTCATCTTAACAGTCTATGAACTGAAATTTTCAGAATTTATTCAACTAGATGCAGAAAAACTAAAAAAAAAAAATTCTTCTTTAAAAAGTAAATCGCTTTGGCACTAACTTTTCAAACAAGAGAAAACAAACAGAAATGCTAGCTTAGTAAATAAGCACATGGATTCAGTCAAGGAGGGATACTGATGGCCAAAAAATTCTGCAACCAAAACACAATCACAGGGGTGAACAACAAATTTTGGCTGAGTAATGCACTGTCTCTGAGTAAATACAACGTTAATCCAGAGACTAACGCACTGTATTTAAGCAAAGCCAATGCACTGGAACACCAACAGAGGTAGCGTTAACCAGGGTAAAGTTCTTCAGATGGTCAAACAGAAATAGGATTGAACTCTGCGAGCTTTTGAAATGTCTACTGGGCATAAATACTGTTCAGAAGGGTCTGTGAACAGAGGAAGGAAGAAAGGGGGAAAGAGATAGTCCGGAAACTATGGGGGAACTCCCCAATGGAGTCGCCAATTCTGCTATAGGGTAAAATTCTTAGGTTGTTGGTTATTGAGTATCCCTCTCAGGGCTTTCCGGTGCCTGAGGCAGATAGTAAGATTAGTTGTATAGTTCACAAATATGGCACATACATATTCATATTAACTTAAGACAACTTGATGGAATAAGATTGAAGATTACCTCTTTAATGATCTTGAAGTCTTTTGGAGAGCGCTGAACAGCGAAGCAGGGATCCTTCTTCACCAGCTCCAAATCTCAACCATGCAATCAGTTGAAGCACCCGTGTAATCTCCACCATAACATACATTTCCTATAAATTAAGTCAATATATAATAAAAATTTAAAATATGCACATATAAGCCATTCATCTCATGCTATATAAGTGATTGAATAACAATGAAAATATCAACGCATAGAATGGAATAAACAGATACAGTTCTATTGATTTATAAAAAGGAGGATTACAACTGTAGGTTGTACCAAGCCCTCCTCAGCCTTCCAATCTCTCTATCTCTCAATTTGGTGATGTCTTGGTCAACAAGTTCTCAATGAACCTCTTTGACTCTTGACCTTCACACTACAAAAATAATGCTCTATTTCACAAGTATTCAAAACTTTAACAATCCTTCGACCTTGAACCAAGAGCCTTCAGCTCCATTTTATAGGAGATGGAGAGAGCAATCATTGCCCTTCTCTTTCCACTAGTTCTGAATAGAAAAAACCAAGATGTTTCCTCAACTTCCATGCTTTTGCCTTCTTTTAGAGTTTAGTTTTTTTTGGCAAGGCCCAATAAGATATTAGTTCTTTGTAGTTTCCTCTTTTTACTAACTCTCTTGTGAGAAAAAGCTGGAAATTCAAATCATTCTCCGCAGGTTTTTCCCGTTCTAAACTCAAAACATGGGTAACGCTGCCCTCTAGTGTAAACAGAGCGTTTCCCTAGCCACTAACGTGGCCTATTCATTGATCAGGTGCATTATAACGCTCTTGTGCTGTTATAGTGGGGCGTTACCTTGGCAGAAGTAGGTTTAGTTTAGGTCTTTGTATTCCTTCCATATTTATCTTCTCCTTTGAGCTGATGAGGAGGTATTTTGACCTGTAACAGTTAGGTTGATCCAATCTTCAACTCATGTAGTCAACTTATAGATATGATTGACATCATCATCTGTGTGCACCGGCTTTGTATATATTTCTCCTTCTACAGGATCTAGGGGACCACAATTCTGGTTCCATTATTCTCAAATACCATACTTCTGCGCTTAATATTGATGATGCCACCCATATCAATATCCCAATCTAAACTCAACAACACAAGATAGGGGTCAGTATCATCTACAATCTTTATAACTTCAAAGTCTGCGAGCACCCTTACTCCTTCGATATCTACTACTACTTGCGAGAGCCTTCCTAATGGAATAATATTTTGTTGATTCGCCATGCACAGTTGGATACTAATACCACTCCAATTTAGGTTCTCCCATTTGTTTCCAAGTCTACTTTGGTAAAAAATTTGCATCAGATCCCAAATCCAAAATGACCTAATCCATCTCATATGCACCAATCCAAGAAGTCAATGACATCTCTCGTCCAATTTTTCTTTTATTATTATAGATCATGTTAACAACCTTCTGATCCATTCAGGGCTAGAGTCTTTCTCTACGCAGTTTTCTATCAATGCTTGGAGGTTCTCGAATACCTTCTTATTGCGCAAAAAATTGATACAAGCTTGTAGGAAGGGCTTTATCTCTTCATCTACCCTAACCATGTCCATAGGTTTACTTGAAGTTGAGGCGTCCCCTTCTGCAAAACCCTTTTTCACTTCTATAAAGGTTTATTTTTCTCTCTGTAAGTTGAACTTGTCCTTCTTTTCAGGTGCCTTTTGGATCCATAGATTAGTATCAGGATTTTTCCCTTTGTCTTCACTAGTGGTTGCACCACTCCTAGTGACAAAATTCACACTTGGTTCTTCTTCACACAGCTCGAATCTTACTATCTGAATATTTTGAGAGCGAGTCTGTGTTTTCTTTTCCTGCATTTTTGCAATCAAAATAGGGAAATATTTAATAACATGATCAAATTTTATACAGTACCTACAAGACTGTCGTGTTGGGTTTGGACAGTCACACACATAATGGCCCACATCTCCACAATTATGGCAGATGAGTTGCCCCCTTCCTTGACTAACCCTTCCTGCTCTACCTCTATTATAGCATCATTTATCACCATGATATACTGGATGACTTTTGCATTGGCTTTGGGCACCCATTCCATTCAGACTTGGTCATGTTTCTCAAA
>JAXQQM020065050.1:0-64740 GCA_034641835.2 Pinus albicaulis
AGTCCCCCATAAATTTTTTGACAAGCAAACATGGGGCTAAAATGTTTTTGAGCCTTCAAGGAATGCATTTCCCCTGAAAACACATCATCCTTGAAGCCTCCTTGTGCCTTTTGTCCTTTGATAAAATCCCCTCTGCTGATTCCATCCACCAAGCCTCTCGATTGAAAAAAAAAAAAAAAAAAAAAAAATGTGTTCAAAGGCCTTCATTTGCCCCTTGTACCCCGTGTAATCTTCGATTTCATATTTTTTCCTTTTTTCTAAAGCCTCCTTCCAATCAAAAATCCCTTCCTCGATCCTCCCTAACTATCGCAAAAATGTTTCTACATCCTCGCACACCTCCTTGTTTGGCCAAATCTCCCCTTCTTTCCCCTGTCGTTGTCCTTCATTGGCCTTAAAATGCTCTAAAAATGGGCCAAAAACCAGGTTTTCCATATATGGGGGCTTAGCACCTTTGGCCCTAGCCCCTCAACATTTTTCCCCACGTAATCGAGCATCAAGACCGGACGCCAAGGCAGAAGGCGCTTATCTCAATTGGTTATCGGGTGATTTTTCCGTCGTCGAACTGTTCAGATCTGACAGTTGTTGCAAAATCTCTTCGCACCCGTCTTGTCCCGTTCGCCGCCCGATCATATATCCACCGTTCGTTTTCCCGCAGATCGATGGTTCATATTCCCTCCGCCTAGTGGTCCCCGCAATGTGCATTGTTCATAAACCATCGGTTCCACGTACGCCGTTTGGAGGCTGGGTAGTAATTTTTTTCAGAGTCATTCCACTCCACCCACACGTGGCTCCATGCACTATTCAAAACCTCCCTCCATCGCTGCGTTATCGTTCGTGTTTGCCTGCATATCGTCGTGCACCGTCGCATCTACGATCGCCATCCGACTTGGCCATCGCGCCGTGAAGCCGCACGAGGATTAATCGGGAGGCAATTGCATTCTCCGGCCCATCGTCCATCACCCTCCGACGTGTTTTCACCCTCGATCTCCGCCGAGATCAGATGGCCCGTACAAATGCATGCCCGCGCGTTGACCGTCTCGCGCCATGTCACCCTTTCCACGTAAATCATTGTGGTGGACAGTAAAATCTTGAATCATTCACCTGGCGACTCCATAGTTCCTAAATGATTAAAATACTCCACTGGTGATCAATAGGCCGTTGATTATCTGTGTTTTCGCAAGACTCCACTGGGAGACCATGTCGCAGAGCAACATCATCCATGCTAAAGACCAAGTCACCCCACTAATGGAAGACTCTAATCAGTTTGTAGAAATGCATCCAAGTTTCATAGCAGAGTGTCGTGATACAATTTCAAGTGACTTGGAAGAGCTGGAGGTGGAGGACCTTCCAGGGGCTATTCTCCTCAGCTCAAGTTTCAATTCCATGCTTAGGAAATTTTTCTTAGAATTGGTGGTTGAAAGATATGAAGCTGAGATCAAATTCCTAAACTCACAAGAAAAATCATATCAGTTCAAAGACCCGAGAGCCTTTTTGGAATGTCTCCCTCCTCCTAAAAAAGAAGAGATTCCACTGCCTTTTGAAATACAAGAAGAAGGTGATCGGACTTTCATGAGCCACACTGAAGACACGGTGGAAGACACAGTAATAAAAGCTGCCCAGGATACAGACAGCCTACCAGTCATGGCAGGCCAGAAAGAAGAAAGTGTACATCATGTGTTCGTTGATCCTGTGGCAGATTATATGGAGGCCCTGTTTAGCACAAATTCTCCAGCATTGATCCTTCGTCAGGGCCAGATTCATCAGGAGTTGTCACTACTAATGATGACCTTAGTTTTGAAGAAAAACAGGCAGAGCACCCTGTGGTTATCTGTGATGAGCAGTCAATGCTTATATCCTTTTTCGTTGCTGCTTGACTGGCTGCACTGGCATTATTGTATCACCTAGAAGCATCAGATATTTCCAGGTTAGATTAGAGTAGGTAGGAAAGCTCAATAAATCTCAACTGTGAGCATGTAGTTAGTTTTTTTTAATTTCTGCAAATTCCAGCAAGCCAGACAGCCTAATCCTGGCTCGACTGTTTTTCAATTTTTGTCTTAGAATGTAGTGAAGAAATCTGCTAGACAGTTTAATCCTGGAAGGTACTAGTTTAGGTAGAGAAACTATGAGGCCAATAGTCTAATCTGGTCTCATGGAGTAATAAGGGTAGAGGTAGAATAGGTTTATTTTCCTGCTTGTAAAAAATTGATGATGTAAAGGGTCTGCAAGTCCAAATGCACCTAGAAGAAAAAATGTTAGGACTATAGTGTGGGTAGGTAGTTGTTGGGAGAAATTTTTCTACTGATCTGATATCTTCATGATTTGTGGTAGCCGATCCAAGAAAGAAAGTGGATGGGTCAAGTACCAGGCATCTGGCCTACACCAAAGATCACTTTCTGGATTCTTGACTCCTTCAAGAAGAAGCCATCCCCATGTGAAGCCACTGTTAGCCCCCTATAAATTTTTTGACAAGTAAATAGGGGGCTAAAATGTTTCTGAGCCTTCAAGGAATGCATTTCCTCTGAAAAAACATCATCCTTGAAGCCTCCTTGTGCCTTGTGTCCTTTGATAAAATCTCCTCTACTGTTTCCATCCACCAAGCCTCTGATTGCAAAAAAATTGTGTTCCTAAAGGCCTTCATTTGCCCCTTGTACCCCTGCAAAATATTCCATTTCATATTTTTTCCCTTTTTTCTAAAGCCTCTCTTCCACCCCAAAATCCCTTCCTTAGTCCTCCTTAACTATCCCAAAACCCCCTCTAAATCCTACATACACCCTTGGTTTGGCCAAATATTCCCTTCTTCCTCTCGTCGTTATCCTTCATTGGCCTTAAAATGCTCTAAAATGGGTCAAAAACCAGTGTTTTCCATATATATGTGGGCTTAGCACCTTTTGGCCCTAGCCCCTTAGCATTTTTTCCCACGGATCAGCGCCAAGACCAGGTGCTACATGGCGCTTATCTCAATTGGTTATCGGGTGTTTTTTCCGCCGTCGATCTGTTCAGATCTGACAGTTGTCGCAAAATCTCTTCGCACCCATATTTTCCTGTCCGCCGCCCGATCATACATCCACCATCCGTTTTCCCACAGTTCGATGGTCTGTATCCCTCCGCCTGGTGGCCACCGCAATGTGCACTGTTCATAAACCACCGGTTTCCATCACACCGCGTTTGGAGGTTGGGCGGTAATTTTTGTTTCGGAGCGATTCCACTCATCGCATGACACGTGGCTCCGCGCACTATTCACAAACCGCCCTCCATCGCGCGTTATCGTTCGGCGTTTGCCCCAGCGCGATATCGTCGTGTGCCGTCCGATCTGAGGCAGGCCATCCAACGGCGATCGCTCCGCGAAGTCGCACGAAGATTAATCGGAGGAAATCGTACCCCTGGCCCACTGTCCATCGCCCTCCGACGTGTTTTCCACGTCGATCTCTGCCAGAAATTGGACGGTCCAAATTAAATGCATGCCCGCCAATTAACCCCGTATCGCCACGTCACCCATTCCACGTAGTTTTGTCGTATTTCCCCCGTCTCTCTTTATATAGTCAAAAGGTCAAAATTCAAAGGTTTTGCATTAAAAATTTGCTGCGCTCCGCCCACGTCCTCCAGACCATGTTCCACTATTACGTTGCATTTTCCACCATGATCCTACACTTTTCCACCATATCACAAGTCTGCATGGCCATTCTCGTCATCCCCGTTGCATCCACCACCTCCATGCGTGGTTTTCTTAACAGGTTTTCATTTTTTTCAGGGTTATCAGATGGTGAAAGCCGCCATTATTACACAGTCTTTATTACAGCGGCAAAAAACGTAGAAAGGACCATTTTTCAGAGGCCGAAATCACAAAGAAAGCCTGGGAAGGAGCCATGACAGGACTTGCATTAAAAGAGCAGGGTTTGAACTCTGTAAAACCTCCCCATAGCCATTAAAAGCGCAGATTTAACCGACAGAGACAGAAAAGGAGTAGTAGAGAGTTTAAGGCATGAAAATGAAGATCTTTGAGCCTTAACTCAGTGATTTAGAGGAAAAGTACCAGATTGAAGACATCATGGATCACACTGAGGGTACAGAGCGCATAAATTAATGTATATCAGGTTTTCTACATCAGCAGAATGTTTTTCTCCATGAAAGGACACAGTACACATTATTGTTTCAGTCTACATTGTGTCCAAGTAAAGTTTCCCCCCCTGACAATAGTCCTATGCTATCAGAAGCATTTGTTCCACAGTATGGCAGACCTTAACATCATTATTCTACCTTTTTGTTTAGTTCACTAGAGTGTTACAGCAAGTACATCAGAGATATGCCTGGAGTAAATGGAAGCCTGACAAAGACCACTCTTTCATCCAAAGAATACCAGAGATAAATGCTCAGAATTTAAAACAGAACGAGGCCTCGGCCTTCTTCCTCTTCTGAGTTTTAATGCTGCATTTAGTTTTCCACCACTCTCCTCTTACTCCACTTGAGCTATAAATTCATGAAGAAAGTTATTGTAAAGGTTGTTGTTCGGTTGTTAAGCGATTGCCGTTAGAGGGATTCATTTGAGACTGTTAGTCATGGTTGTACGCCTTGGGAGGTGTTGAGAAGTAGTTGTTATGTAGTAGGCTGGGAGGAGAAGTTTGGATTGTATTCAGCCCTTGAGTTCAGTGTATGTGACTGGTTTGCATCAATTAATCAAGCACATTTCTTTGGATCCTGGTATATTACTACAGGTGATGTTTTCTCTTGTCTTATTGTTTTATTACACTTTCATGTTGTTCATTGGTCTGTTGGCTTGCATCAGAAATATAGCATAGGATTTACCCTTGTTAGGTACCCTATGTTTCTGCTCTCCTTTCCTTTAAGGTTTTCTGCTGATAGTGAATCTAAGAGTAAATTTAGCTAATTTAACCAGTGTAGCGGTTCCATATGCCACTAGCTGATGTATGAATTAGGGGTTTTCTACCTGGATATTCTTGCTGGTGTCAAAGAATTGAAGGTTCAAAGTCCTTCTTTGATCTATAGACCCTGGCTCTGTTAAACTTATCTCTGTTTTCCCTTGGAGCATGCTAAAGCTGACCTGGAGTTAAATGACCTCTGGTCCGATCTACAAACTACCCCTTTGTCCCTCCTTTGAGAGTTTCCTTTGAGTGTGTCCAAGCAGGTCTGGAGTTAAATGACCTCTAACCTGATATATAGACAGAAATTGGGTGTCTTTCCTTCTTTCACTTTCAATCCTTAATGTTCCATTCCATCATCTATCTAAAAAAATCCTTTAGTATAGGTGACATTCCCTCTGAAAGCCTTGGCTATTTTTGTGCAGGTAATCCCCTTTCATGACTCCATAGCCCAATGGATGGCACATCCTTGACCTATCCTCTTTGTTGAAACATCCTGCTGCTTTGTTCCTTTTCTCCCATTACTTTCTCAGTCTATGATCTCATGACCAACTCAGCAACCAACCAACAAAATAATTTTAAACCCCCTTTGTGCTTCATAACTAGCCTAACATCTCATTTGAACTTTCAAATATATATCATTCTTTGTTTTATTGGAGAGATCCCTCTCCGGGTCCAGGAGGGCTAGATCCTAGGGCACCAAAGTGGTTTGATGTTGTCTTATCTTTTGGTATTGCCAAATCTGCCAAAACATGGGAACTCCAACACCACCCAAGGGCAGAGTAACAAAGCTCAATCCCCTTGAAGGCTCCTTGATATAATCCAAGGTATACCGACAAGTGACCCTAGGCTCCTCAACAATGGTCTATCTGAGGTTTACCATTGTTAATATGCGCACATCTTCTATCATTCCCAATGAGATAGAATTGATTATCCCACTGGTTCGGATATGACCTTGTGCTTGACTCCTTTAGGAGGAGCTTCCCAGAGCATACAAGCGACTATTGGATTTTTCCTACTGCAAGATCGACTACTTTTTTGTTTTAATTGTCTTGGAGAGTTAATTACTCCCTACTCCAAGAGCCTAAGCTATGTTGGTGGAAAAGAGCCCTAGAAATATAAAAATTACTAGATTGGTTTTAATTTAAGCATTGCTTTTAGTAGGTTGTTTCTTAAGACAAGAGGTGCGAAAGTGAAACTTATGATATGTAGTGACCCGACTCAGAACACACTAAAAATTCATCTATTATGAGAAAAAATTCCTTTCCTTTCAATTAATTCTATCTAAAAGAAAGAGTTGAGAAATGCAATCTTTTAAAACAATTCTTTCCTTCAAACAAGAATAAATGAAAAGAAATCTAATTTCATGAGAACTCAAAATGATCAATTGCTCAAAAAGAAATCCCTTTATCATTCAAGATCAAAACTACAAACAAAATTTTCTCCAAAAGAACACTACAATTTCTAGAAATAACACTCAAAACTAAAAAACACTAATTTTGAGATCTAAAAATTCTAAAGACTAAATCTGAAGTAAAACTTTAAATATTTTGAGGATGTTTTTCTTAGCTTGTTATCTAACTAAGAAATTCTTTGCTTAGAGCAGCAAGAACTCAAAAAACATCCAATTATGGTTTTTTAAGTGAAATTCCAAACTTATCAAAAAAAAATTTTTAAAGATTTGCAAATGAGAAAATGGGATCTAAATCTCATAAAACAATTTCTGCTATGAAGTCAAACTCAGCAAGAAAGCAAGGAAATACCAATGATCTAAAGGTATACCAAGGCTTCTAATCCTTGAGTGGGATAAAGACAAAGCAAAAATCACTATAACATGCAGATCTTTCATAAAATCATTCAAAACTTAAAAATGCTGAAATAAACTCTCAGCCAAAGATTTCTGACAGAAAATACAAGTCTGGGTATACACTGAGAATCTAACAAACTGATCCAGAAAAGAGAATTTTAAGGTTTTCTAAGAATTTTCACAGGGTCCGCAGGTTTCAGTGTAAACAGGGGCGGTCCCACACTGTTTATACAAGAAAAGAGCGAAGATGCCCGCATTGTTTCTAAAAAAAAAGTGCGAATACCAAAAAACTAAAAGAAAAACAAAAAACTCTAAAACATTTGTCAGGGATTCTACAGGGATAAACTACCCAAGCCAGTATAAACCAATCAAAATTATAAAAAATAAATTCACAAGTCAAAAATAAAAGAAATCGAAGTTCAAGATCCATTCCCCAGCGGAGTCGCCATTTTGTTGGACGGATAAATTGTTCTTGCTGACAAGAAAGATCTCCCTAGTGTCCTACGGATAGCTAGCAACAAACAGACAAACAAAAACTATTTTCTCTAGATAATATTCAATTCAGAATTAGCTACAACAGAGGTTTTGAAGACCTACCTGTAGTCCAGTGCTATTTGTAATGATCTTCTTTCCAGTTTCTTGAAAGAGTCGTCTTCAAAGATCTACAATCACAAACATGGAAAAAATCAATAGCACCTGCATAGTATAAACTAATTCACGAATCATATATCTATCAAGATGATCAAGGAATTCATGAAACAAGCTAAGTAATTAAATAACTCATTGATAAAACATGATAAACAAGCTACTTAATTAAAGAACTCATTGAGAAAACAAGATCCATTCGTATTATCTTTGATGAAGAAAGAACCTTACAACCATGTCCGCCTTGATGTCGTACAGGTCTTTCTGAGGTATGGAACAGGCGTTTCCTCTACTATGACAAGCTTTGCACTCTCTCAGCTAAAATGCACATGGGTGTGTAATCATTCCCACATAATAATCAGTTAAGAGAGTCTGAGTTTCTACAGCATTTCTCCTCAAAAATTCTCAAAGTCCAACTTCCCTTGAGGCTGCACTATGGCTTCAATTTATAGGAAAAGAGAAGAGGTTGTAGCTCCACATAAGAGGGGATAGAATCCTCTTTTGAAGGGATTGAGCTCCATAAACCAAGGGGTAGGTTCCCATAATGGAGGAATGAATTTCCATGATAGGAGTGAACCTTCGACCAGATAATTGCTTCTAGAAGCTTCCAGATTTGACTGTTGGGCTTCTAAATGTTACTTTCTGCCTTCATTTTACATTTTACAGGGGTCCGCACCTTTAATGAAGAAAAAGTGTGTTTAGCTCTGCATGATTTAGAACAAATAGGTGCGGCACTGCAGGTAATGTTAATAGAAAGTGCGGTACAAGTGTTTTTAAGACATTTATGAGATTTTCTCTCAATTTCAAGGCTTGATTTTAGGAACTTTGATGTTGTAGACTTCTAAGGGAGTAATATATGAGTAATGATGAACCCATATAGACACTAAAAACGTCATGGTGACAAATTTCAGTGTAACAAGAATAATTAACTCTGTAAATATCTCATAAACATTCACAAGTATCAATTCCAATAAATTGAAAATTTTACAACACTTTAAACTAATAATAACTGAAATTTCAAGAATTCTTATGAACATACCTGGTTGTGTATTTATACAAGTCCAAAAGGATGGGAATATGCTTCAGCTCCAATGAGAGTATGCATATCCTTACCAACTCATTGTGACCATCTGTTTCACCCCTGTCACTCCTAGAGACAGTCTTGAGTTGTATAAAGACCAGTTCCTAGGACATCTTAACTGCAAGGAGCATAAGATTCAACTAACAGGAGTTGACATGACAAGGCTCTCATGCTATAATCACTTGGATTGATGATTTGATAAAAATGGAACCAAGACCCCAAAGTAAAACACAAAAACCGTGAGATTGTATTAACTGAGTACAAACTTCAATATATAGATGTATCCAACAGCTCTAAGGCAGAACGCTGTAACGGGAGCTGAATTATGAAATGACTCACATATATCAATTAAAAGTAGGTGATGGTTGTGTAAGAAAGTATAGTGAATATTAACTATAACAGTGGCTTATCTAGAGGCAAAATCCACATATACTGGGCCTATGCGATGATAAGAATCCATATATGAGAACAATTTTAAAGACAAAGATCCATTATAGCTAACATCAGAGGAACGATGGAAGAGGTGAAGAGAGAAACAGAATATCCTGCCTGAGCCATATTTAAAGTACTAGACATGAGTAAATATGAGTATCTATAATGATAAATCCACATTTAAACATATGAGCACTCACATTCCAGAACACAGATATGAGAAATATGGAGATAGATGAAATGAACATTTGTATTTCAAAACATAAGGAAGAGCTACAAACTGTGGATCACTTTGATCAGAATCCCCAATGTCAAAAAAACTCCTTATCATTGAATCCCAACGAGATCTTCAACATTAATATCAAAACTTAGAAAAAATACATACAGAGTCCTTTCTAGTGAGTTCTTTCAAAAATCTGGAACCCTTGTTCTGTCCCTGCTTACTAGTTTTATAGCCTTTTCAAAATGAACATATGCAGAAAGATATTTTGGGAAAATATATTTTCCGCGTGCTAGTATATAGTTGCAAGTCCTCATCAAAACATAAAAATTTATGATGAGGTAAAAACACTTCCCATCATTTTACAATTTGGGCTCATGGCCATTTCTAAAGAAAACATCACAACTGTCTAACAGAAAGTAAAATTTGCAAGAGTGAAATATGAATCTCACTCGAATATTAAAAGTAAAAAGTAAAAATAAAACAAGAGGCCACGCAGGCCCAATCATGAGTTGACAATTTTTAGTGGTGGGAAAGAGTCGAGGCAGTGGCTAAAATAGGCGGTACTATGGTTGCAGAAGAGCTGGCTAACGAACTCGCATGACTTGTACATCTTTGCCAAGTGTCGACTGTAGGCTCAGGTACTGCGGTGAAAGCTTCAGCCCAAATGTAAAATTAAGTCAGTTCAACATAGCTCGCCTGAGTGGGTATCCTGTATTTTACCTGATGAAGAAGCGAGAACTCTTTGCTGAGTTCTGAAACTATAGTTTCAGCCTTAATTCGGGAAAACTTCTCGGAAGGTAGGTCAATTCGATTCATTTCTTCTGTCAACTGGCATTCATATACTGATAATGGATTTAGAACTGCATTTGAAGGTTCCCAGCATAATGGGAGGCCAGCGAGTGTTAGCTCTGTCCACTCTGTTTCGAACTGTTCTAAACTGGTCGCCACCTTTTCCAAACTATTCAATGCAAAGCTATGTGCAAATTCCTTTTCTATCACTTTCTGACATTCTGACGCTTCTTTGAACCTGCTCTTAATTCCTCGCTTAACCAAATCTTCTGAACTTAAATCATTTAAGAGAGAAATATACCTTTTGGAATTTTTGACCCTAGTTGAGGCATCAATACTCCCTTCGTGAAGTGTTCTTCTGAATAGGCGCACTTCGGCCCTCTTTTCTTCAATGATAGTTAAGAAAACCCAATGCTTCCTCACTTCCATAATAATATCAGTCCAAATCAAGCACCGAGCATCCATAAGGGTAATATTTCCCTTTATCCGATTCATGAGATCTTGAACAGTATTTTCTTGCTATGCCTTCTCCTGTTTTTCCTCCTGTATCTCCTTTTGTAGAGCAGCAACCTTCTTGGAATTTTCCTTGAGGAGGGCCTCGAGCTCACTGATCTTTTGCCGTGCCGTTAAGACCTGCTTCTTTGCTACTTGAAGTTCAGCTAGTGTCGTGGTCAATTGCTTTGAGAGTAAACTGGTCCCTTCAGGAGGTGGTGTAGAACATACATGGGTATACCAGGTTCTCTGCATCTCGTCCATCTTTACCTGGAGGGCAGTCATCTCACCAGAAATTCTAATCTTTTCTTCCCTTTCCTTGGCCAGGGAGTCTGCCAGGTTTGCCTTATCCTTTTCCACCTGGGCTAACTCAGCAGTTTGTATGTGATGGGAGCCAAGTATGTTCACCTTATGCTTCAAGGCTGAAATCGGATTTTGCAACTCTGAGATGAGATGACTTTGAGGGTCTACTTTGCCACTCTCCTTTCCTTTCACCACTTCTTGGAGACTGCATAAATCGTTTGAGAGTGCACAGGAGTTGATCTTATCCATTCTGAGGTTATCGAGCACTTGGTTATGCTTGGTTTGTAACTTCCTCGGAGTGAGGGAGAGCTTCACCACCTCGTCCTTTAGCATATCACCAAAACATTGGAATAGGTTTCACTTGTCAATTGGTGGGACTTGCGACATAGTTACTGTTTTTTCCAGAGCTCTATAGCTGGTGGTGCCAGCCTTTGGGTCTAATATTGCTTTAGTCATGGCCATTATCAATTGTTCTTTGTCCAAATTGATTGCAACTGAAAACCTAGTCTGATGCTTGTCAACATATCCCTCTAATTCAGACAAGTGTTTTTCTCTGACCGCTCTGTTCCTCACCTTCCTTTCGCTTTCCCCCATGGAGCTGGTAGCAATGATGGCTTGTGAAACTTCTGAGAAGTCAGAAGATGACATGCCATCATGTATTACCACAATACCTGCTTTGCCCTTGTCCGGTTGACCATAAAGTGTTTCTTTTTGCAGCAATTTCTCTTCTCTAATACTTTCCTCTTCATGGGTTTTGGTTCTTTGCCTTTTAGGAGGCAGGGAACCTTCTCCTGAAACATCGATCTCTTCCACCTATTTCTGCCTTGCTTCTTTTGTCGAAGCAGTATCCCCCTTTTCCCCTGCTGCAGATGAATCGGTCTCCATCTGTGAAAGCAAAGGCCAGGTTTCAAGATTAGCTCGCCACTCGATGAAGAGTCTATTTTCATGAGCATAAGGAGTTGATTTAATATTCTTCCTTTTGTTTGAGATGATGCCTTTCAGATCATAGGGCTAATCTTTTCCTTGCCTTAAATCCATGCCCTTGAGCGGATCTTCCACTATGGGGAGGGCATGCCTTGAGTTAACAATGAAGGGGTCGATGGTTGTAGGAAGCTTGAGAATGAAACCCTTTTTAGCAGGGAGGAAGTGGAGCTAGTCAGTCTTCAAGGTCTACCGGAGGTATTCCAGGGCATAAACTCACAAGGCGGGAAAAACTGGTAATCTGTAGGGGGAAACTTCCGCACCATAAACCTTGATTTCAGTGTAGTTATCAAATAGGTACCAGCCTCTCGTGCTTTTAGCCTCACTGCGCTGTAGCCATTTCTTCTTCTTAGGAAAAATCCTAGGTGGAGGATTATCATGGATAATGGTATAGGCTATGGGCATAAAATCGTTCAAGAAACTTTAGTAGCCCACCCCATTTTCCAACTGGTGTGTTGCAGGATTCCAGTCAAAAACAGGACTTGGATGAGAATTTATCCTATAGACTTTTTCTAGACCCAAACCCTCAAACTTATTAGCATGCTGGAAGAGGAAAGGGTAGAAGACCATAGAACAGAAACGAAAATGACTGGTATCTGAGAGGTCTTGGATTTGAGTTTGGATGGTAGAGGCCAAGAAACCATGGATGTCCAATACAACACTGGGCTATGACATTAACCATAAAAAGGATATGCATTCTTTCAATACTTTCTCGACCCCTTCTACACCTAGTAGTCCTGCAATAAGAGCGAGGGTGGGATGAAGGACTTCCTTGAATGTACTCAAGGGCACTGAATCTACAGACGGGAAGGCTATGAGGCAAGAGTCGGAAATAGCGATGATGAAATCACTTTGTTGCCTCCATGGTAATTTAGAAAACTAACGAGATAGCGTCATTTCGTTGAAACTGACGTAATTCGAACTGGTAGGGTAACAAAGAGCTTTTATGATGATTTGGGGGGATATACTGAATATTTTGTTCCCCTGAGAGGATAGGAACATGTCCCGGCATTCATCGTAAGCAACCCTGAGCCAAAAAATGAATTCGACCACTAGCTATATAGGGGGAGTAATCTGGTGATACAGTGCAGACAAAACGACTCGAAACCTGTCCCTATTTTCCACATGCTTCCTGAAAAGCTCAGGCTTGACACTACTAATGAAAAACGGGTATTGTGGGTCTCGAATGTGGGCTTGCAAATCCGTGAAAGGTTCTGGTCTAGGGCAGCCCTGGACTCGCGAGCTTGAGGGGTTTCGGGCTCTGACTTCTTGACTGTGACTTTACCCATGACCATTATAAACAATGAAAAGTGAAAGGAAACCAGAGATTGAAAATTTATGGAATACCTACGTAATAAGGACAATGCTTGGGGAAAAGGATGCAGGAAGGTTGAAAACGACTTGGTGACATTGGTACTGGATGTTCGCACTTTCACTTATATAGTAACCCGTAAAAGGAAAATATTTTACCACAGTAAATCACGGAACATGGTTATATAGCTTAAACAGCCCAGAAAACGAGATTAGGGTGATGCTAGTAGGGCTAATGTCCTAAGGACATCGACACTGAGACGTGTGGCATTGGTTCATTTGCTAATTGGCTTTCGGTTAGGTGCATACCACGCGTCAGGTTAAATGCCGGTACTATTCATGTACCGGGTGTCCTAGGACTTACCTTACCGTTGGATCGTGGTGACAGGTGTGCATCGGAATCGGGCCCACTAGGAACGCTAAAGGATTTCTGTAACAGCTTCAGACCTACGACTGTTTTCGCCACAAAGTATTTAACTTCGTGTCTCTTTCACATCATCGTGGGTAGTCGCTTCCCTTACAACTTTGACCCCGGAATTATTCACGTGGTCCCTCGCCATTGCGGAACATGCGTAATGACGCGCGGCCTCACTCGCATCGTCAGACTTTAATTTTTCACTTTAATTTTAGAATTTGCCACGATTCCACCTTATATATATATTTATCCTCTTTTCCTCTATGGATCTCTTTTCATATTTTTCTATCTCACCCCCTTTAAACTATTCATCTCTTAATGCTGTCGGGTAATCTGCCCTTATAAGATTTCTTAGGAATAGGGGGTTGAATGATATAACAACATTGGCTCCATTGGGGGACGACACGTTTGTCCTCAAACATATTGAGAACTTTGCAGACCATCTGTTACTCCCTTATGTGTGAACACAGGTCCTCAGTGCCTTTTCTTCTTTTCATGACACTTCAAAACAAGAAAAATTAAAGTAAAAGTGAATCAATAATGTAAAATATAATACATCAGGATTTTCAGCCAGAATCAATATTGGAAGAAGGGTTTTAGAAATTTCCCATTCACAGGGGCGTCCAGCAAATCACCCTGCAAATTTTCCAGCTTGAAGGTGTTGTTTCCTCCTTGTTCAACAATTTTTAAGGGACCAAACCATAAAGGGTCAAATTTTCCATGCTTTCCTTTTTCAGGTCTTCGTATGTCCCATATTAGTACCAAGTCTCTGACTTGCATCTTTTTATCTTTGACATGCTGATCAAACAAGTCCTTCATTTTCTCCTGATATTCAGTTAATCTCTGATTCACATTATTTCGAGTCTCCTCCAGATCTACCAACTGGTTCATCCTCCTGGTAATGTCGTTCAGTTCCTCCTGACAACCCTGCATGAATCTGGCCACTGGTAACGCCAATTGTATGGGGAAAATTGTTGCTCTTCCGTACACTAGCTCGTATGCTGATTTTCCCGTTGACCTCTTACTAGTGATTCTATTCACCCATAACACGAATTTGACTTGGGAATCCCAGTTCTTCTGATTCTCATTAATGGCTTTCTTCAGTTCCCTCACCAAGGTTTTATTTGAAGATTCTGCTAAACCATTCCCCTGTGGGTAGTATGCGATAGAGTGCCCCAATATAATATTATATTGTTGATAGAAACTAATGAATTTAGCCGACTTGAAAGCTTGAGCGTTTTCTGTGACAATCTTAGCAGGACAACCAAATCTAAAGATGATGTTATTCTACAGAAATTTTATCACCACTATGTCTGTTGCATTCCTTGCTGGCATAGCCTCCACCCATTTAGTGAAGTAGTCAGTGGCTATTAATATCCATTTATGTTTTCCACTTGATGCAGGATGAATTTCGCCGATTAAATCAATTCCCCACTATTGGAAAGGCTCTTCTATGTGTACAGGGATCATGGGCAAGGGTGAAAGCTTCTGCCTTTCAGCAAATTTTTGACATTTTTCACAGGCTCTTATACGGGAAAAATCATCTCCGAAGAGTTTGGGCCAGTAAAAGCCTGCTTTTAAAATCTTGTGTGCAGTGGCTCTCCAGCTATAGTGACCACTGCAGATGCCTTCATGAAACTCTTCCATTATTTCTTCCACTTCATGTTCGGTGAGACATTGGAGTAGTATGCTTGATGGGTCCCTCCATTACAGCCAGCCATTTGCTACAATGTATTTCTGAGATTTCAGCCTCAGTGTTCTATATTTTGTTTTGTCACAGCTTGAGGGACATCTAAAGGTTAAGAGATATTCTACAATTTCTTTGTACCATGGACTAAGGAGGTACTTCATATGAGTTTTTTGAGTAGCTATTTCAATCCCATACCGTTCATCTATTTTTTCAAACTCTTCATTTGCTACCATAGATAAATTTATCCCCAAAGCTTGACAATTTGATTCAGACAAGATCTTAGCTAATCCCTATCCTTTTATTAGCTTAGTGGGACATATCTCTAACTCATATTCTTGTATCTTCGCTATCCATTTTCCTCTTTTCCCCTCACTATCTCTCTGGATCAGGATGTCTTTCACAGCTGCTGTGGGTACGAATGCAGTAATGGAGGACTGTAAGGCATACATCCGAAACACCTTGAGGGATTTTACCAGGGCATAGGCTTGTTTCTCCAAGATTTTGTACTTTAATTCAGCATCGCGGAGCACCTAACTGAAGAAGGCGATTGGTTGCTCATACCCATCCTCGTTCTTTTGTAATAATACTGCTACAACAGTGTGAGGAGATGAAAATGAAAATATCATGAAAGGCTTAGCATAATCCAGTCTAGCCAACACTGGAGCTTCCGCGAAGGCACTTTTAATCCTGTTAAAAGCATCTCGTGACTCAAGCGACCACTTTACTTCATTATTCTTCTTCAGCATCTCGGTTATGTGCCGGACTATCTCCGCATAGTTTGGGATGAACCTTCTCAAGAAATTGATACGTCTGAGGAACACTTGGACCTCTTTCTTGTTTCTGGGGAAGGATATACCATTTATAACTTCTACCCTTTTTGGGTCAATCTTCACCCCAGCCTTTGTCACAATGTGCCCCAACAACTTACCTTCTTCTAAAGAAAATAATGATTTCTGAGGGTTTAGAGAGAGTCCATACCTTCGACACTTCTCAAAGGTTCTGTTCAGGTGTTCAATATGTTCTGCATCATCCCTCGAGAACACAGTGATGTCATCCAGTTATACCACCACAAATTTATCTTGTTCCCCTACAAAAGCAATATCCATAGCCCTTTGAAATGTAGCCCCTGCACTGATCAGTCTGAACGACATTCACACATACATAAATGTCCCCCAGGAAGTGGTGAATGCAGTCTTATTTTGATCCTCTAGAAGCACCGCCACCTGATTATAACCCAGAAAACCATCCATCATGGAAATTCGGGAAGATCCCACTACCTTCTGCAATATATGGTCCATCTTTGGCAGTGGATAATTATCCTTTATGGATTCTCTGTTTAAGTTCTGAAAGTCGACACACAGTCTTATATCTCCATTCTTTTTACGAACTGGAACCAGATTAGCCACCCACTCAGAATATCTTAATGGCATAATGATCTTGGCCTTTAACAGCTTCTTGATTTCCTTTTCTATGGAGGGAAGGAGTAAGGGGTTAATCTGTCTTAGCTTCTATTTGTGGGGCTTTGCATCTCCTTTTAAAGGGATCTTATGCTGAATGATGCTAATATCAAAAGTCTTCAACTCTTGATAGGACCATGCAAATACATCTTTGTATGTCTGAAATAATTTCTGGTATTTCTCCTTACATTCTTCGGGAACCTTTTTAGAAAGCTTCACAATCTTTGGATCGGCCTCAGTGCCGAGGTTCAGGTCATCCACCGGATTTTCTTTGACCACCTTACTTGGTTGTATTGGGACATCATTTTTATTGAACAACCTCTCCAAAGGGACCAGTCCTCTGGGTATCACATTTCCTTTGAGTTGTAGCACCTTATGACCGGCCATGTTTTCTTGCCATTTATTTTGAGGAAGGCCTTCAGCCTCTTCTACATCGACATCTATATCCATATTGGAGAATTCTCCAACAGTCTCTATGAATCTTCTCACTTTCTCCTCATCTTCAAACACCTACCATTGTTTGACATTGTTGAGGATAGAAGGATGGTAGCGGACCTCTATCTCGTATCTTAAAAGAGGATTTTGAGGCGGTCGGAAAGTACCGGCGGCCACAGAAAGAGAATCTTCCATTCTGTTCTAATATCTGGGCATAAACTGAATGTTAAATGCTAAGAAGAAGTTTTCTACCAGGTCCCATACCTCATTTCTATACACCCTTAGCCGTGGGTGTTTAGTTTGACACTGATTTCTCACCTATCTCACCACCAATTCAGAATCTCCCCGCACTTTCAGACTTTGAATATTCATATTCCTCACTGTTTGTAGACCTAGGAGCAGTGCTTCATATTCAGCTATGTTGTTTGTGACTTCATATTTCAATTTAAAAGATAATGGAACTAACTGTCCGGTAGCGGAGATCAAGAGCACCCAAGCTCCATTCCCTTCTTTCGAGTTGGCTCCATCAAAGTGCAACGTCCAAACTCCATCTTCTTGATTTCCTAAGGATTGTTTAGTCTTAATTTGACAGAAGGATGGCTCCTGTAAATAGTCTTCGTCTTCTTCCAGCATCAGACACAAAAACTCGCCTTCTTTATATATACTAGTGAATTTATAGAATTATCGGCCCTGGTGACCATATTTACGAACCTTGTTTCTTGGTATAAACTCCTTTCTTGGCCTCCCAATACAGGGATGGTAGCATAAGTTAGGTCCAGTTTTATCGATCCTCCAATTTTTTTTCCCCATGATCTTGCCAACAACATTCCAAATCGAGTTGGTATATCTTCCACTACTATGTCCATCACCATGCTCTTGGCTTGTATTTGGACTAGATTTACCACCAAATCTTTGATCATCCCCAAACATTTGACTCTTTTGGAATCAAAAGAGTAGAGATCTTTATAGGGGCGGGTGATTTGTAGCCCCAATTGCTCCATCACTGACAGGGGCAAGAGATTATGAGACACTCTAGAATCCAGCATACAATTATGCAATAACAAATCATGGATTACTAATGAAACGTAGAAAGGGGGGGTCGAGGCATCTAATTCTTCAACATGAGGACTGAACACCACCATGGGCCTTTCTTCGTGGAGGTTCAAACTGTCTGGGATTGGGGCTGATTCTTGGGGAACCATGAACAAAGAGACTTGAGACGGTAGGCTCGTTGTTTGAGTAGTTCAGTCAAAGGGACTGGGATTTTGACTTTTTCAAGTTCCTTTTGCAGATTAAAGATAGAAGGAGGCTTTTCTAGGGTATTTTCTTTTGGCTCTCTACCCTCAGCTAAAGGTTTCTCTTCTTTTAGTACAATTTTAGCATTTGGATGAGAAGCCAACTTAGAATAGGAAGTAAAAGGATCATTAGAATGCACAAGCTCGGTTATAGGTCTCTTACCTTTGTCTTTGACCTGCTGCACCGTTGTCTCTTTCTGTACTATTATTTCTTTCTGAGGCATCTCTTCCTCCTGTTCTTGCGTACAAGTTATTTTTCTAGAAGACCTGAGATCATATTTCCTATGAAACTGCGCTTGCATGAAGTCTAAGAACTGCTTGCAGTAATCATAAATCTCTGGATCCTCAGTGGTTCTAGCTTTTTCTTCTTCTTCTTGTAATGAAAGCCCCACTCCGTCACCTTCTTGCAAAGAAAGTTCAACTTCGTCACTATTCGAATAGGCAAGATGTTGATCATCTTGCTCATTTAGAATATATTCAGTAGGGCCATCCATTTGTCCTTCTAGATACAGCGGAGGCTGTATATGGTCTTGCTGCTCCTTCCGATCTCTTTTTAGTATTTGCAGAGGTGGCTTTCTGTATTGTGGGTTGTAACCCCTATTTGGATCATTTTGGAATGACTTGGAGGATGCATCCTTGGCCTCAAGTTCAAGCTTCACTAGCTTTCTTGAAAGGTTCTTGATCATTTTTTTCATCTCCTCGATTTTATTTTCAGCTATGTCTCTATCTTGACCAGAGGTGGATGCCTCTTCTTTTCCTCTTCATCTGACATCGTGATATGATTTCCCTTTTTATTTTCCTATAGAAGCAAAATTAGCCTCCACATCTAGTGCATCGGTTTGGGCATCATCCAAGGTAATAAACTTCCTTTCTCTTAGAGAGAATATGAATTCTGAATCGAACACCGCCACAAACACCACTTTAGTAGCAGTCTAGTGAGGTTTCATTTCAGCTGGGAGACTTGTGTATAGTTTGTTGAACCTTTTAATGAATTTGGGCACACCCTCGTTATGTATTTTTCAGAGTGCATTGAAATATGTAAGACAGTATCCATGGTCTTTCTTTTCTCCCCATTTTCTGATAAAGGAATTTTCCATCTCCTCCTAGTTATTAATGGAGCAGTCTCCCAAAGTTTTGAACCATTTTCTGGCCTCTCCATCTAAATACTGGACAAATAGTCTCAGCACTACATCCAGATGTTTGACATTGAAGTTTTCTGCAAAAGCGCAAAAAACTTCCAGGTGTTTCTGAGCTTCAACGTCATTCTCCTCATTGAAACGAGGTATGATTTTCAAATAATCTTGAGGCATGTCATTTAAGATTTGAGGCAATTCCAAGGGAGCATACTTATTTAACAAGAAGCCTAGAACAACCATCGGAGTTTGTGGAGGTGGTGGGATAATCTGGTGCATGAGAGGATGTGGTGGTAGAGAAGTATGAATGAAAATTGGTATATATTGAACGGAGGCTTGAGGGACTTATGGAAATTCTGGAGTCTTAACGGCAAAAAGTTCTGTGACCTCCTTAACTTCTTAAACTTTAGGAGTGGGATGGAGAAAGAAGCTAGTGGTATCTACCGACTCAGATTCATATTTAACTTGAATGTTTTGCAGAGAGGGGTTATCTTAAGAAGAATCAAGGGTTCTCACTGTGGAATCAGGACCTTGATCTTGAGCTATTTGGGAGGAATATGGAGAGTCTTCCAAAGAAAATCTAGGAATATCTGTGTGGGCAGATTGTCTTTCCCTCCAACCTCTCTTGTGTAAAATATTTTCCGGGTCAGACACTGAAGGTGTTTTCGACTGGGACGTATCTGACCTCAGATGTGGCTTTCGGGAAGCCAGGAGTACCAATAGATTTATCTGCTAAATGACAGTGGAGTCGCCAAGGTGAGGAATCTACAACTCTCAGCCCTTCATGCTCACCTATTCGGAAGGGTGAATGAAAAATTTGTCGAGGCCCAGGGATTTAGCTTTTCTCAAATTTGTATTCCCCAAAAACGGTGCCAAAAAGATGTTGTCACTCCTAAAGATAGCCTTGAGTTGTACAAAGACTAGTGCCTAGGACATCTTAACTGCAAGGAGCTTATGACTCAATTAACAAGAGTTGACAAGACCTGGCTCTCATGCTATAGTTTCTTGAGTGGATGGTGTTGAGCCTCAAGATTGTGCTTTCTTTCATCTTACTTTACCTCATTTTCCTTTGTCCATTGTTATCCCAGACCCAATTGATCAATGAATTTAGTTAAAATTACTTTTAGAATGATGAACATGGATAACTTGCTAAGTTTTGTGATTTTTGTCATTGTAATGCATTTTGACCGGAACTAGCTGCAGAATGCAGACATTCCGTAGCTAACCGGCAATTCTGTAGCTGTCTTCACGTTCAGGCATGTTCCAGGTGGCCTCTCAAGAAAAACCACATATGGGTATATTCCACGTCATGTCTACATTGTTCGTTGCTCACCATGAAGGAAAAACCGAAGTCTGGATATGGTTTTGGTACGTGGGAACTCATTTAAGGAAGCAGATTTCTAATAGGACTGTCTTAGTCCAGATGTCCTTTTCCTTTTTACGCTGCCACTTTAAGAGTCCTAGTATGATTTCGATAAGGAAAGACAATGATCCTCGAATTATTGCAAGTCTTTTTATGTGAATTTGTTATAAAAACACTTGGGAAACCGAGAGATAGGCTAGATTTTTCTCTGGATTTTGCTTAGATTTCATGCTATATTTCTGAAGATGCAGACTACTCTGTTCAAGTTATTTTTCCTTTAATGAAGAAGACAGTATTGCTTTGAAAGCGTTGATTTGATTTGGAGTTAGATTCCGTCTGGTGGTAGAGGGCCCCTGCCTCCTGCACGGCTTTACTTTCGTAATTTAGATAAGTATCTTAGTTGTTTTTACATTTTTGAAGTTTGAGTTCGTAGTTAATTTCATTAGCCACTATAGTTATACTTGTTCTAATAACTCTTCCAAAAGAAGAAACTCTTCCAAAAGATCATGATAATGAATGGGAAATGGCTATAGTGTTGTAGGATTTAATTGTAATTTCTTTTGTTCACTATCACAGTTATACTTGTTCTAAGCACTCTTCCAAAAGAAGAAACTCTTCCAAAAAATCCTTATGATGTCTAAAGCATGACTGTGATCCTGAACGTTTCAATTGTTTGTTTGCACTAAGTACCATAGTTGTTCTTGCTCTTAAAACGCTCTTCCAAAATATCATAATGATGGGTAGGAGATAGCTATGATATCTTAGTTTTTAATTTCTTTCAGTCTTTATGTTTGCATTTGCACTGAATTGTACAGTCAGGATTGTTCTAAGAAACTCTTCCAAAATACCAATCATGATGGACAAAATAGACTGTATAATCCCATAGATTAATGCATGATAACTTAGTTAGGATACTCCGGAGTCTAATTGCATTTAACTCATGCTCTGTTATTTGTTTTAAGTTTGATAATGACTTACTAGTTCAGCACTATTTTAGACTAGTGACATCTTAAGTTCAGTTTTAGCTTAACTCATTGCATTTTCACTCCACATTTAGTTGTCATCCACTACATATTAGATTACTTCAGTTTTTAAACATAACAAAACAACCTTCATTATTTACAAAACCTCTTCTTGTTCCAAATCTATAATCGATTCATAACCCTATGAACATAAGACAGTATCATTTCAAGGCCTGAAGTACTTTTGAAACTTCCTTTATCATCTCACAAACAAACATTTCCTCAAAAGACTATTCTAAAAATCTATAACCTTTGAGTGAAGTGTAGTGGTATCAAACTAAGTTGCAGAATAGAGTTAGGAACTAGTCTTAGAGTAGAAGATCCTATGATGTCAACAATATTTTTCTCCAAATATGTTTCTACAAATCTTTAATCATGGATAAAATATTGTCTCATTATAAGTTGATGGTTTAATTGTTTAGATTAGGAGAATTTGTATACTTAGCTGACCATTTCTCAAACTCTCCCAAAATACCTTTGATAAAAGAATTGGACAAGTTAAGTTTGTGTTTTGATTCATTTCCTTAAAGTCATTATCAAGCTTAGTATTCTGCTTAGTATTAGTTTAGATTTGATTTTGTTTCAATATTTACATTGCATTTGTCATTTGTCATCAACCAATTAGGCTTCACTCTGTTTTTAACCAGTAGCTTCTTTCCACTAGCTTTTTAGACATTTGCTTTGTGAACATAAAACCACCAAAAGATCAAAAACATCATAAATCATCACAAAAGACCAAAACATCATAAAACACTAAACACAATGCATTAAGAGACAAACACCTAGGCACATACAGTGCACTTCACTTCAGCAGTTTACCAACCCTGGTTGAAAATTAAATGAACTCAATTTAGGAGACTAGGTTGAGACCAAACATTTTGGCGCCATTGCCGGGGAAGTGAAAACTAGGTAACCTTTGTTTCTTAGCATCCAAAAACAATTATATGCGTAGAGAGAGAGATTCAAGGGGAAGATTCATAAGCAGCAGAAGCAGAAGTTTGATTCCTAGAACACCACTTGTTTCACCTAGATCCAGAGCTAGTACACCTTCAACTCAGACCCACATTCCATCCTTTACTGATCCTGGACTTCTGGAAGATCTAAGGTCAGCTATTCCATTAGAGAAACCTTCCACTTCATCCACTGAACCTGCCATAGAAGAAGATTTAAAAACTCCTGTTAGGGACACAAACCTTTCCACTTCCATAGGAGAGTCAACCATGGCAGAAGAAGGAGGAGGAGGAGTCTTTAATGGAGAACACACACTATTTGGAGGTAGAGGTAGAGGTAGAGGAGAAGGAGGTAGAGGAGAAGGAGGTAGAGGTGCAGATGGAGGAAGAGGTAGAAGAGAAATAGGAAGCTCTTTTGGGTTCCCTATAATTGATGAAGAAACCAATACAACCATGAAAAACATTTCACCCTCTGTCCTTCCAAAATTCTATGGAATTAAAACGGAAGATCTTGAAACCTTCCTATTTGAATTCGAAGTTCTGTGTAGAACTTATGACTACTTACAAGATGCTCAAAAACTAAAATTATTCCCTTCAACCTTGAAAGGAGCAGCATTGAAGTGGTTTATGAGTTTGATTAACAGTTCTATTAGGACATGGGAAGACATGAAACAAGCATTTCTAGAGAGGTATCTGGATTATTGTATGCCGGTCAATCATAAGGAAGAGGTGTTTAAGATGTTACAAAAAGAAGATGAAAACTTGGAAGATTTGTTGGAGAGATTTCATTACAACATCAAAAGAGCAAAAATGGAAAACTTAGATCAAGACACCTTAAAAGCTCTTTTGTTGAAAACAATTAGGGATGAATGGTTGGATATCATTAACATGATGGGAAAAGGGGATATATCACAACTCACATTACCTGAAATATCTGAGTTATGTATCAACCTTTCAAGAGGGAAATCTAAAACTGTCAAAGGTCCAAGAGATCCTGCTCTTGCAAGGGCAAGTAAGTCTGCTTCTAGGACAGTAAGTAGATCAGAAATAGGACATATGCTTGATGATTTTAAATCTGACATCTTAAGGAGTCTTAGTGAACAAATAGACACCCTTAAGATACAAAACAAGAAAAAAGCTGAACCTGATGCCTTGGTAATCTTTTGTCCCAAATGTAGAAAGAAACATGCCTTGAGAGAGTGTCCTTTGGATGTAAAAGTTGTAGAGATTTGTGTCATTTGTTCTGAAAAACATGAGACCAAGAATTGTCCTTCTCTTCCTGGTCTCAAATCTGTCTTTCAAGAGGAAACTCCTACAGATTCCACATAATCTCTTAATTTTGTCTCTAGAAGACCTTGGCAGGGACCTCAAACACAAGGATTCCATGATCAAATGTATAATCAACCTCCACCTTGGAATTCTTGGCAACAACCTTGGCCTCAATTTCAAAATCAATCTCCAGCTTGGGCACAAGGATCACAAAGTCCCTATGGAAGATACTCCCCATACTATCAGTATCCACCATCCTATCCACCATACCCACATTTTTATCCTCAAAATCCTCAACAAAATTTTCCTCAAAATATTCAACAAAATTTTCAACAAAATCCTCAACAACATCATCAGAACCTACCACATCAAAATCAACCACTTTCATTACCATTCCCTCAAAAATAAAATCAATTGCCTGCTCAACCCATACCAAACCCCAATAATAAAAATCCTCAGAACACATACATGATAGAAGGCCAACAGTTTCCAACTTATTTAATTACTCCTCTAGACCTTAGTGATGTTCAACTTAGGTCTGGAAGAATACTTGAAAAGAGGAAACCTTCTGTGATTATACAAGAACAAGATACCTCTGAGGAAGACTCTCTACGGGTGAATAAAAGTCTTGAGGAAGACACATCCTTTCAAGACCCAAACACTGAAAAATTAAAGCAAAAAGATCCAATAAATTCAACTCATGTATTAGAGCAACCATCTACATCTACTTCTATACCTCCCTTTCCGGAAAGACTACAAATTGATAGAGGTGTAGAAAAACAAATCATGGTGCCTAATTATGATTTCCTAGATGAGATGAGAAATGTTTGCATTAAAATTCCATTATTACAAGCCATCAAGGAAATTCCAATTTTAGCCAAAACAATAAAGGAGTTGAGTATGAAGAAAACAAGAAAAAGAATAAGAGAAACAAAGAAAATTCAACTGGCGGGAAAAATAGCAGACATTATGATGGGAAAGATTGCTATTCCAAAGTATCTTGACTCAGGAAATCCAGTTGTCAAAATTCATATCAATGGAATTGAAATCCAAAATACACTCATTGATTTAGGAGCAGCAATCAATATCATGAGTAGACAAATCATGGATAAACTGAAACTTCCTAATCTTCTCTTTACACCCACATTATTACAATTAGCAGACAGATATGTGATCAAACCTGATGGGGTAATAGAAGATATTCCAGTGTCCCTATATTCTTGGGAGTACCCTGTGGATTTCATGATCCTAACTCCTAAGAATAATCTAGGAGGGCATCCTATTATATTAGGAAGACCTTGGTTAGCTACAGCTGATGCTTTCATTAGTTGTAGATCCCGATTGATATCATCTCACGATGGTACGTTCAACTAAGAAATTCACTTTATATCCTCCAGCTAGGACAATTACAGATTTAGATGACACTCAATGGATAGAGGATGAAGAAGATTTACAACCTCTCTTCACAATTTCAGAAATTAGTGAAGATAATCAAATTCTGAATACTCTAGAAAACTTTGAATCCGCTCGAGAACACAAACATGAATCATTTCAAGAGGGATCCAATATTGAGTTTTTGTCATCAAGGCAGATGTCTCTTCATTCTATGGACAAATTTGGCAGCTCTACAAGTGAGATTTTTCCAGGCAAAACTTTGAACATAAACAAGAACCTAGAAAAATCTCAACAAGAAGAGCTAGTCAAAGTATTACAGAGACATTCTTCTGTATATGCATGGGAATACACTAACATGAAAGGGATAAGTCCCAAGACTTGCACTCATCACATCTATATAGAGGAAAATTGCAAACCAATCAGACAACCTCAAAGACGGATGAATCCAAATCTTAGGGAAATTGTTAAAGAAGAATTGCAAAAATTTTTAAATGTCAATTTCATCTATCCTATTTCAGATAGTCAGTGGGTTTCTCCTTTGGTAATTGTGCCAAAGAAAAATGGAAAATGGAGGGTATGTGTTGACTACCGAGAACTAAACAAAGCTACTCTTAAAGACCATTTTCCCTTACCTTTCATAGATCAAGTGTTAGATACATTAGCTGGCAAAAAGTACTTCTCATTCCTAGATGGGTTTAGTGGTTACAACCAAATCCAAGTAGTACTTGAAGATCAAGACAAAACCACATTTACCTGTCCTTGGGGTACCTATGCTTACCGAGTATTGCCATTTGGATTATGCAATGCACCTGCAACATTCCAAAGGGCAGTATTAGGAATTTTTTCAGATCTAATACATGATTGTGTAGAGGTGTACATGGATGATTTCACAGTTTATGGAAACACTTTTGAAGAAGCTTTAGAAAACTTGGAAAAAGTTTTAAAGAGATGTCAGGAAGAAAATCTTTCACTTAGTCATGAAAAATGTTTTATGATGTTTACTAAAGGTATTGTTTTAGGGCATCACATTTCAGGAGATGGGATTAGAGTTGATGAGTCAAAAGTTGAAGTCATCTCTAACTTATCTATTCCAAGTTGTCAAAAATATGTTAGGAGTTTTCTAGGATTTACAGGGTATTATCGGAGATTTATAGAAAACTTCACCAAGATAGCATCTCCACTCTTCAAATTGCTTACCAAAGACTGTGAATTCAAATGGAACTCTGATTGCCAGTTAGCCTTTGAGACCCTGAAAACAAAAATTTCTGAAGCACCTATATTAAGGGGACCTAACTGGAAGTTACCTTTTCATATCTCAACAGATGCTTCCGATACAGCTCTAGGAGCAGTATTGGGACAAAAATATTTGATTCCATATGCCATCTATTATACCAGTAAAAATTTGACTCCTGCAGAGTTAAACTATACTGTAACTGAAAAAGAGTTTTTAGCTGTTGTTCATGCCATAAACAAATTTAGACACTATATAACAGGCTATGAAACTTTTGTTCACACTGATCATTCTGCAATTAGATACTTAATGAACAAATCAATTAATAATGGCAGAGTCATAAGATGGTTATTGCTCTTACAAGAATTCAACATTACCATTCTAGATAGGCCTGGAAAACAAAACACAGTAGCTGATTTCCTATCTAGACTCCAAAATATCAAAGATGACACTCCAGTTGAAGATCAATTTCCTGATGAATATATTTTTGCAATCTCTACTCAAACTCCATGGTTTGTTGATATTGCTAATTATTTAGTTTCAGGAAAATTTCCTTCAATAATGAATGCAAGGGATAAAAGAAAAATTATTTATGACAGTGCAAAATATTCATGGGTCGCTAATGAGTTGTACAAGACAGGTCCAGATTTGATCATTAGAAGGTGTGTTCGTGAAGATGAGATGCCTGAGATTCTTAAAGCATGTCATGATGAACCTTGTGGCGGACACTTTTCTGATAAGAGGACAGCCTATAAGATCCTTAATTTAGGATATTATTGGCCATCCTTGTTTAAAGATGCTAAAGAATATGTCAAAAGGTGTGACAGTTGCCAAAGGGTAGGGAAACCTTCTCCTTCGGGTCAGATGCCATTACAACCTCAGGTACATATTGAACCTTTTGAAAAATGGGCTTTGGATTTTGTAGGACCTATTAGTCCTCCATCAAGACAAAAGAGATATATATTAGTTTGCACTGATTATGTTACTAAATGGGTAGAAACCAAGCCATTACTTGTTGCTAATGAAGCATCTGTAGTTACTTTTCTTTTTGAGGATATTTTTACTCGTTTTGGTGTCCCAAGGGAAATTGTTACAGATCAAGGAGCTCAATTTACATCAAGGCTAGTGGAGCAAATGATGGAGAGGTATAAAATCAGACATAGAAAATATACTCCTTATCATCCACAAGCAAATGGTCAAGTGGAATATACTAATAAGGTCATTGAAGGAATCTAACAAAGACTGTTCATTTACATAGAAGAGATTGGGTAGATAGGCTTCCTGAAGCCTTGTGGGCCTATAGAACTACATGGAGAAACACAACAGGCCATACTCCTTATGAAATTGTTTATGGAAAGCAAGTTTTGTTCCCCATAGAGTTCCAGATTCAAACTTTCAAAATGGCAGTTCAGCTAGGACTTGATTTAACGGAGGCACAAAAGCATAGATTGGAGCAGATTAATGAATTGGATGAGATCAGACAAGATGCGGTTCAGAAAACAAGTCTAGTCCAACAGCAAAGGACTAGATGGCATGACAAGTACATCAAAGAGAAGAAATTCAAAGAAGGTGACTGGGCTCTCTTGTTTGATTCAAAATTCAAAGATTTTCAAGGTAAATTTCAAACACATTGGCTTGGGCCATATGAAATTGTTGAAATTTTTTACAATGGAGCAGTAAAAATCAGGACAATAGATGAAGAAGAGGTCACTTTTCTTGTGAATGGTCATAGATTGAAGCTGTATCACAAACCACTCTAAAGAGAAGAATTTGTCAAGAAGTTCCAGGAAAACAGTGATGTGAAGTTAATGAAGAAGAATCTTTCTTCTTCATCAACTTGATTGAATTTTCTGATTGTACTTATGATCCATTTCATTTCATTTCATTCCATTCACTTATCCATCCATACTCCATTTCATTTATTCATTCATACTTCACTTCATTCCATATATCATTCATCTCATTCCATACTCCATCCACCTCATTTCCATGTCAAAATTCAAAGTTTGATGTCTTGCTACAAATGAATAACACATGTCATGGATTGCAGGCTATTTCTTATATTCTTCCACTCCATTTCATTGAATTCATTCCATTTTATCATCCACTTCATACATATCATGACTCATCATCCATCTTCATTCATATAACATCTCACTTATATCCCAAACCACTCCATTCCATGATTAAAATGCTCTACAGGTACATTCTGCAGCTTAACAGACATTCTGCAGCTGATCAGACTTTCCGCAGCCAGACAGTCATTCCGCAGCTACAAATCCTGAAGGCACTAATCAGCAGACATTTGAATTGCAACAAGATGATCCAGTATATCCATGAATAAGAAGAATCAAGAAGGTTTATGAAGACTCTTCCAAAGGAGAACAAAGAAGACAAAGACCACAAAAAGCAAATGAAAAGCAAAGGTAACAAGTTTTCATTATAATGGCATATCATAAACTTTAGCATAGTTTTAGTTATGAATCATTCGAAAAAGTTGTTTTGATTATTTTTATTGATCATGTCCAATATACCCTCCACAAACTTTCGATAAAAATCTCTCATTTCAAATTCTATACCCGACATCATTTAAGCGGTTAAAAAGGCTGAAGTGTTTGATTTCTTCACGTCACCCAACCAAATCATTCAATGATGATTTTCTTTTCCGTTGTAAAAATCTCCGCAGTCTTTTCACTCATTAATTCGTTTTCTCCACCTCACTCCATTAACTCATTCCGTAACTACTTCCATCACTCCATTCTGTAGCCAGCCCTTCATTCCGCAAAACAGAGATATCCCTATCACCGTGAGCAGAGCAAAGGGTATATCAGTTTGAATATCAAAGCACTATCACCGTGAGCAGAGATTAAAGCACTATCACCGTGAGCAGAGATTGAGCATTATCACTGTAAACGCAGAGGTATAGCAGTGTGGAATTTGAAGCCATTTGTCACCGAGAGACAGAGGTATAGCAGTGTGGAATTTGAAGCCATTTATCACCGAGAGACAGAGATATATCAGTGTAGAATTTGAAGCCATTGTCACTGTCAACCAGAGGCATATCAGTCCGAAGTTTCACTGTCAACCAGAGGCATATCAGTCTGAAGTTTGAAGCCATTATCACCGAGAACTAGAGGTATATCAATTCGAAGGTGGAAGTTATTGTTTCCGTGGGCAGAAAGAGTATTAATCTGAACATTGAAGAAGTAATTATGGGCCTTATTGTAAGAACCGAACCAATGGGTACAAAATACCTGGAAGGATACCCTCAATGTAAAGAAATGTTGCAACAGGTAGGATGGCTACAATTTCTTGAGAAATTTAATGGCTTCCACAAAGAAGTCACTAAAACATTTGCAAGGTCATTTAGAGGAGCTGAGGTTGAAGTGGGAGATGTTAAATTCACTGTCACTGAGGTTTTCATTGCAGAAGCAACGAGATTGCTTAGAAATGGAGAGAGATGGTTCAAAAACAGAGAATTCCATAATGAATCGTGGAAGAAAATTCTAAAATCACCAGGTATGGATGTCACTGTGTTTAAGAAGGGAATTCCAAGTTCTGCATTGAAAAATAAATGGAGAAATATATTGCTTATTCTGCAAAAATTTATCACATGTGAAGGTAGATATGGCACATTTTATGTTTACCATATTAGAATGATAATGCATTTTCTGGAGGAAGAGTTAAACTTACCCTATTTCTTGCTTCAAAGTTTGAAAAAGATGGCTTCTTGTGTTCAAAGAAGGGTTCAATTCTTAGAGACAACTCTATACCATCATGGCTTGGTTAAGATTTTAATTGAACACCATTTAGCCAAAACAAATGATACTTGGGATAATTTCTTGATAAGAAATCATTTTGAAGAGCCAAAAGAGCCCTCACCTAAACAACAGCCTACAAGGAGAAGCAGAAAATGGAGAGCTTCTAAAATTGAAATTGACAAAACAGTCCAGGAAAGTAGTGAGGAAATAATCTCAGAGAAATTGACTCAAATTAAGAGACAACTTAAGAAGGAGAGGGTAATCAGAAAATCTGCCACAGAAAAAGGAGAGGGATCTTCCCAGCCAAGAAGAAGCCATAGACTCAAGGGGAAACTAAGGAAAACTCAGATCAAACAAACAGGGGTGATAAATATAGAAGATGAGGAAACATCTATTGAAGAAGATGTTGAAGAGGATTTTAATGAAGAAACCCCTGAAATTGACCCTGCTCAGCAAGAAGTTTATGACTATGTTGAAACATTGGAAAGGAAAGCTTCAGAGAGTAGGGATAGAACCCCTAGTCCTCCACTGTCCGAAATAGATGTGTTAAGAAGGGATAGGTATGAGCTGGAAATACTTAATAGACACATCAAAAATGAGAATGATATTCTGAAGGAACAAGTCAAACTCAAAACCAATATGAACTCAACCTTGTCTCTACATATGGAAAAAGTGGAAAAGGCTAATGAAAAGTTGAAAAAGAGGAACAAGAAGCTAATCAGGGCACTTATCAACTTAAGGTTCAAACTTGTCATCAAAAAACCCAGAATATCTTTAGATTCTAGGCAAAGAAGAAGGAGAGGATTAGATGTTCTTGTAGAAGCCTCTGAGTTTATGGAATAAGTTGCATGAGGACATGCAAGAAGTCAGCAGTGGGGGTATGTTGAGCCTCAAGATTGTGCTTTCTTTCATCTTACTTTACCTCATTTTCCTTTTTCCATTGTTATCCTAGACCCAATTGATCAATGAATTTAGTTAAAATTACTTTTAGAATGATTAACATGACTAACTTGCTAAGTTTTGTGATTTTTGTCATTGTAATGCATTTTGACCAGAACTAGCTGCAGAATGCAGACATTCCATAGCTAACCGGCAATTCTGCAGTTGTCTTCACGTTCAGGCATGTTCCAAGTGGCCTCTCAAGAAAAACCACATATGGGTATATTCCACGTCATGTCTACATTGTTCGTTGCTCACCATGAAGGAAAGACCAAATTCTGGATATGGTTTTGGTACGTGGGAACTCATTTAAGGAAGCAGATTTCTAATAGGATTGTCTTAGTCCAGATGTCCTTTTCCTTTTTACGCTTCCACTTTAAGAGTCCTAGTATGATTTCGATAAGGAAAGACAATGATCCTCGAATTGTTGCAAGTCTTGTTATGTAAATTTGTTATAAAAACACTTGGGAAACCGAGAGATAGGCTAGATTTTGCTCTGGATTTTGCTTAGATTTTATGCTACATTTCTGAAGACGCAGATTACTCTGTTCAAGTTATTTCTCCTTTAATGAAGAAGACAACATTGTTTTGAAAGTGTTGATTTGATTTGGAGTTAGATTCCGTCTGGTGGTAGAGGGCCCCTGCCTCCTGCACGGCTTTACTTTCGTAATTTAGATAAGTATCTTAGTTGTTTTTACGTTTTTGAAGTTTGAATTCGTAGTTGTTTTCATTAGCCACTATAGTTATACTTGTTCTAAGAACTCTTCCAAAAGAAGAAACTCTTCCAAAAGATCATGATAATGAATGAGAAATGGCTATAGTGTTGTAGGATTTAATTGTAATTTCTTTTGTTCACCATCACAATTATACTTGTTCTAAGCACTCTTCCAAAAGAAGAAACTCTTCCAAAAAATTCTTATAATGTCTAAGGCATGACTGTGATCCTGAACGTTTCAGTTGTTTGTTTTTACTAAGTAACATAGTTGTTCTTGCTCTTAAAACGCTCTTCCAAAATATCATAATGATGGGTAGGAGATAGCTATGATATCTTAGTTTTTAATTGCTTTCAGTCTTTATGTTTGCATTTGCACTGAATTGTACAGTCAGGATTGTTCTAAGAAACTCTTCCAAAATACCAATCATGATGGACAAAATAGACTGTATAATCCCATAGATTAATGCATGATAACTTAGTTAGGATACTCCGGAGTCTAATTGCATTTAACTCATGCTCTGTTATTTGTTTTAAGTTTGATAATGACTTACTAGTTCAGCACTATTTTAGACTAGTGACATCTTAAGTTCAGTTTTAGCTTAACTCATTGCATTTTCACTCCACATTTAGTTGTCATCCACTACATATTAGATTACTTCAGTTTTTAAACATAACAAAACAACCTTCATTATTTACAAAACCTCTTCTTGTTCCAAATCTATAATCGATTCATAACCCTATGAACATAAGACAGTATCATTTCAAGGCCTGAAGTACTTTTGAAACTTCCTTTATCATCTCACAAACAAACATTTCCTCAAAAGACTATTCTAAAAATCTATAACCTTTGAGTGAAGTGTAGTGGTATCAAACTAAGTTGCAGAATAGAGTTAGGAACTAGTCTTAGAGTAGAAGATCCTATGATGTCAACAATATTTTTCTCCAAATATGTTTCTACAAATCTTTAATCATGGATAAAATATCGTCTCATTATAAGCTGATTGTTTAATTGTTTAGATTAGGAGAATTTGTATACTTAGCTGACCATTTCTCAAACTCTCCCAAAATACCTTTGATAAAAGAATTGGACAAGTTAAGTTTGTGTTTTGATTCATTTCCTTAAAGTCATTATCAAGCTTAGTATTCTGCTTAGTCTTAGTTTAGATTTGATTTTGTTTCAGTATTTACATTGCATTTGTCATTTGTCATCAACCAATTAGGCTTCACTCTGTTTTTAACCAGTAGCTTCTTTCCACTAGCTTTTTAGACATTTGCCTTGTGAACATAAAACCACCAAAAGATCAAAAACATCATAAATAATCACAAAAGACCAAAACATCATAAAACACTAAACACAACGCATTAAGAGACAAACACCTAGGCACATACAGTGCACTTCACTTCAGCAGTTTACCAACCCTGGTTGACAATTAAATGAACTCAATTTAGGAGACTAGGTTGAGACCAAACAGATGGTTTAATAAAAGTGGAACTGAGACCCCAAAGTGAAACACAACAAATGCGAGACTGTAATACAAGGGTATAAACTTTGATCTATAAACGTATCCGAAAATTATAAGATAGAACGCTGAAAAGAGGGCTGGATTGAAAAATAACTCACAATGATTCATAAAGGTAAGTGATGACCATGTAAAAAAATTTAGTGAATATTAACTGTAAGAGTGTCTGATCTAGAGGAAAAATCCACATATACTGGGCCTATGTGATGATAAGAATCCATATACGAGAGCAATTTTAAAGACAAAGATCTATTACTGCTAACATCGGAGGAATGATGGAAGAGGTGAAGAGTGGAATAGAATATCCTGCCTCAGCCATATTTAAAGTACTAGACATGAGCAAACATGAGTATCTATAACGATAAATCCACATTTAAACATATGAGTACTCACATTCCAAAACATAGATATGAGAAATATGGAGATAAATGAAGTGAACGATTGTATTATAAAACATAAGGAAGAGCTACAAACTGTGAATCATTCTGATCAGAATCCCCAATATCAGAAAAACTCCTTATCACTGAATCCCAATAGGATCTTCAACATTAATATCAAAACTCAGACACAATACATACAAAGTCTTTTATAGTGAGTTCTTTGGAAAATTTGGAACCCTCTGTATGTCCCAGCCTACTCCTTTTATAGCATTTTCAATGATCATAAGTGGAAAGATATTTTGGGAAAATATATTTTCCGCGTGCTAGTATGCAGTTACAAGTCCTGATCAAAACATCAAAATTTATGATGAGGTAAAAACACTTCCCATCATTTTACAATCCGGGCTCATGGTCGTTTCTAAAGAAAACATCACAACTGTTCTAATAGAAAGTAAAGATTTGCAGGAGTGATATATGAATCTCACTCGAATAGTAAAAGTAAAAAGTAAAAGTAATACAAGAGGCCTTGCGGGCCCAATCATGAGTTAACAACTTCTAGTGGTGGGAGAGAGTCGAGGCAGTGGATGAAACAGGCGGTACAATGGTTGCAGAAGAGCTGGCTAACAAACTCGCATGACTTGTACATCTCTGCCAAGTGTCGACTGTAGGTTCAGGCATTGCAGTGAAATTTTCAGCCCGAATATAAACTTTAGTCAGCTCAGCGTAGCTCGCTTGAATGGGGATCTTATATTTTATCTGATGAAGAAGCGAGAACTCTTTGCTGAGTACTGAAACTATAGTTTCAGCCTTAAGTTGGGTGGACTTCTCGGAAGGTGTGTCAGTTTGATTCATTTCTTCTGTCAACCGGCCTTCATACACTGGTAATGGTTGTAAAACTGCACTTGAAGGCTCACAGCATGATGGAATGCCGGAAAGCGTGAGCTCTGCCCAATATGCTTCGAAATGTTCTAAACTTGTCACCATATTTTCCAAATTTCTCAATGCACAGCTACGTGCAGATTCCTTTTCTATCATTTTCTGACATTCTAACGCTTCTTTGAACCTGCTCTTGATTCCTCGCTTAACCAAATCTTCTGAACTTAAATCATTTAAGAGGGAAATATACCTTTTGGCATTTCCAACCCTAGTTGAGGCATCAGTACTCCCTTCGTGAAGTGTTCTTCTGAACAGGCGCACTGTGGCCCTCTTTTCTTCAATGAGAGTTAAGTAAACCCAACGCTTCTTCACTTCCATAATAATATCATCCCAAATCAAGCGTCGAGCATCCAGAAGAGTAATATTTCCCTTTATACGATTCGTGAGATCTCGGATAGTCTTATCTTGCTGTGCCTTTTCCTGTCTTCCCTCTTCTATCTCCTTCTGCAGAGCAGCGACCTTCTTGGAATTTTCCTTGAGGGAGGCTTTGAGCTCACTGATCTTCTATCATGTTGTTAGGACGTTCTTTTTTGCCATTTGAAGCTCGGCCAGTGTTGTGGTCAACTGCTCCAAGATTGAGCTCGTCCCTTCAAGAGGTGGTGTAGAGCATGTATGGGTATCGCAGGTTCTCTGTAGCTCATCCATTTTTACATGGAGGGCGGTCATCTCACCAGCAATCCTATTCTTTTCTTCCCTTTCCTTGGCAAGGGAGTTTGACAGGTTGGCCTTATACTTTTCCACTTGGGCTAATTCAACAGTTTGTACATGATGGGAGCTAGGTATGTTCACCTTACACTTCAGGGCTGCAATCTGATTTTGTAACTCTGAGATGAGATGACTTTGGGGGTCTGCTTTACCACTCTCTTTTCCTTTCACCACTTCTTGGAGAACGTGTAAGTCATTTGAGAGTGCATGGGAGTTTATATTCTCCATTCTGAGGTTATCAAGCACTTGGTTATGCTTGGTTTGCAACTTCCTCAGAGTGAGAGAGAGCTTCACCACCTCACCTTTTAGCATATCACCAAAACACTGGAAAATATTACACTTGTCAATTGGTGATACTTCTGACATGGTTATTGCTATTTCCAGAGCTTTATAGCTGGTGGTGCCAGCATCTGGGTCTAAAATTGCTTCAGTCATAGCCATTATTAGTTTTTCTTTATCCATATCTATTGCAGCTGAAAACCTAGTCTGATACCTGTTGACATATCCCTCTAATTCAGACAAGTGTTTTTCCCTGATTGCCCTGTTCCTAACCTTCCTTTCATTTTCCCCTCTGGAACTGGTAGTAGTGATGGGTTTTGAAACCTCTGAGAAGTCGGAGGATGATGTACCATCACGTATTACCACAAAACCTGCTTTTCCTTTTCCTGATTGACCATAAAGTGTTTCTTTTTGTAGCAATGGGTCTCCTCTGGTACTTTCTTCTTCATCGGTTCTGGTTCTTTGCCTTTTAGAAGGCGGGGATCATTCTCCTGATGTGCCGACCTCTTCCACATGTTTCTGACCTGCTTCTTTTGTCGAATATGTATCCCCCTTTTCCCCTGTCGTAGATGAATCGGTCTCCATATTTGAAAGCATAGGCCAGGTTTCAAGGTTAGCTTGCCACTTGATGAAGGGTCTAGTTTCATGAGCATAAGGAGTTGATTTAATATTCTTCGTTTTGTTTGAAATGATGCCTTTTGTATCATAAGGCCAAGATTTCTCTTGCCTTAAATCCATGCCTTTGAGCAGGTCTTCCACTATGGGAAGAGCATGCCTCAAGTTAACGATGAACGGGTCAATGGCTATAGGAAGCTTGAGAATGAACCCCTTTTTCGCAGGGAGGAAGTGGAGTTGGTCAGCCTTCAAGGTCTGCCGAAGGTATTCCAAGGAAGAAATCCACAGGGCAGGAAAAACTAGCAATTTGTAGGCTGGAACTTCAGCACCATAAACCTTGATTTTAGTGTAGTCATCAAATGGGTACCAGTCTCCCGTGCTTTTAGCCTCACTATACTCCAGTCATTTCTTCTGCTTAGGAAAAATCCTAGGTGGGGGATTATCATGAATGATAGTATAAGCTATGGAAATAAAATCGTTCAAGAAACTTGAATATCCCACCTCATTTACCAACTGATTTGTTGCAGGATTCCAATAAAAAATAAGTCTCGGCTGAGAGTTTATCCTATAGAATTTTTCTAAACCCAAACCCTCAAACTTATCAGCCTGCTGGAAGAGGAAAAGATAAAATAACATGGAACAAAAATGGAAGCGATCAGTATATAAGAGGTCCTAAAACTGGGTTTGGATGGTGGAGGCCAAAAAACCATGGATATCCAAGATGACACTGGGTTGTGACATTAACCATAGCAGAGCTATGCACTCTCTCGAGACTTGCCCAACACCTTCTACACCTAATAGTCCTACAATGAGAGAAAGTGTGGGCTGAAGGTCCTCCTTGAATGTACTCACGGGCACTGAATCTGTAGATGGGAAAGTTGTGAGGTTTGAGTCAGAAATAGCTGTGAGAAAATCGCTCTGTTGCCTCCATGGTAGCTTAGAAAACTGTCGAGATAGCATCATTTCATTGAAACTGACGTAATTCTAACTGGTAGGGAAGCAGAGAGATTTTCTAATGATTTCGGGGGATATAATGAATATTTTGTTCCCTTGAGAGGATAGGAATATATCCCAGCGTTCATCGTAAGCCTCTCTGAGCTAATAAATAAATTCGACCACTGGGTAGACTGGGGGAGTAATTTGGTGATACAGTCCAGACAAAAAAACTTGAAACTTGTCCCTATTTTCCACATGCTTCCTAAACATCTCGAGCTTAACACTACTAATGAAAAATAGGTATTGTGGGTCACGGATGTGAGCTCGTAAATCTGTGAAGGGTTCTAGTCCACGGGCAGCCCTAGACTCGTGAGCTTGGGGGATTTTGGGCTCTGACTTCTTGACTGCGACTTTACCCATGACCATTATAAAGAATGCAAAGCGAAAGGAAACCAGATAATAAAAAGGGATGGAATACCTGCGCAAATAGGACAGTTCTTGGGAGGAAAGCGATGCAAGGAGGTTGAAAACATCTTGGTAGCACTGGTACTGGGCGTTCGCACTTTCGCTTATACAGTAACCGTAAAAAGAAATTATTTTACCATAGTAACTCGCGGAACAGAGCTATACAATCTTAAAACAGCCCAGAAAATGAGATTAGGGTAACGCTATTAGGGCTGACGTCATAAGGACGCCGACACTGAGACATGTGGCATCTTTTCATTTGCTTATTTGGTTTCGGTCTGGTGCATACCACACGTCAGGTTTAATACCGGTACTAGTCATGTACCGGGTGTCCTAGGACTTACCTTACCATTGGATCGTAGTGACAGGTGTACATTGGGATTAGGCCTACTGGAAACGCCAGCGGAGTCTCGTAACAACTTCAGACGAATGGTCGTTTCCCCTGCATAGTTCTCAACTGCGGGTCCCATTTCTATCACATCATCAGAATTCCGGGGGGGAGGCTTCTGCCTTCCCCTTATCATCCTTGAATCCCTCGGAATTACTCACGTGTCATTCTTTATGAATGTGCGGAGTATGATCGGGTCCTGCTACATACCATTGTCTTGTGCCTTTACCCTTTTCTCCTTTCTTTTGGTTAAAGCTTTGCTGCTGATCCGCTTTATAATATAGTGCTTTATCCGCTTTTTTATTTTTGAATTTGTTTTCGTATTTACCCCTTCACATCTTTTAAACTATTTTCCTTTATAAACCTTCTTAGGACTTAAGGGGTGAATGATATCATCAACAAGTACCATTTTTTCCCCTTTGGGGGGGTTGTGGTGGGTTTGCAACCATGTTTTGTTGTTGATGTTGTGGACTAGAGAAGGGATTGTGAAGGACAAAAGGTGTCCTTTCAGAGTCCTTGTTTGTAATAAAATCTGTGCATTCCTGCAGTCGAGGAAATTTGTAAGTCAAGTGTTCCTTGGCACAAATTCTGCAAGGGAATCTCATTGGTTTCTCCTTTCCTTTTTCATTCTTGGCAGCGTTTTTCTAATTGGGATTATTATGAGTCCTCGACTGCTCTTCAGAAGGAGAGGTATTTTTATTATTCTTCTTGTTCTTTCCGCTAGGTTTTTGTTTAGACTAGATAGAGTTTAACTTAATGGTGGGAAGAGTAGTCAATTGGTTAGGGGCAGTGGCAGCCGAATATGGCTGCGAAGTTTTCCCACTGAGTTGTTTTATGGCTACGCTGGACGTTGCACCAACGAAGCTGTCAGCATGTGCTCCAGGTAATTGATTAGTGGGAGGATTCAGGTTTCTAAGGGCATGGGGGAGTAAGTCATACAATGTGCCAGATTGCGAATAGATGAGATCTAGATGTTGTGCACGACGGATGGATTGGTCTTCCATGACCGCACCAGACTTGAAAATATCCTTAGCTAGGGGTGGTAAGCGTGACTTGCAAAACCAATTTGATAAGAGATGATTCAGGATTGGTGCTTTGTCTAGCCTCTGCCTATGTAACCATTCATAAATGTGATCAGAGATGTGGGTGGCGGTGTCTTGGCACAGCGAGGTTATGATTTATATTCCAGTTTCGTATCGAATAGGTAATTGGAAGTTCTTAAGAAATTTTGTAGTTAAGGCACCAAAATTATTGACAGCCCCACGTGGTAACTCAATGTACCATTTGGCAGCGCTGCCTGTGAGAGTGTGGGGGAAAAGTCTGAGTTAGATACTATCATCCACCATGGAGTTAGAAATAGACCATAGATGAAAGGTGGTGATGTGTGTAGCCAGACCCTCCCCTTGTTTCCCTTCGAATTTAGGGATTTCATATGGAATCTTGTGCGGTACTGGAGGCCAAAGTGGGTTGTGGTTGATGGGATCATTGGTCATTTTGTAGAGGTCGGGGACATCTAGAGCTTCCAAAAATGACAATTGCGTGTTTTCCCCTAGATCTATCCAAGGAAGTTTTGGTTGATCATTCAGACCGTAGAAACTGCCCATCAAAGTGTTACCAATGGGATAAGTAGGAATTTCTTGATAAAATTTCCCAGTGAGTGGGGTTGTAGGGGTGTATGGTTTTTGTCCCTAGGGTATGTTGTACTAGGGGAAAAACTGTTGGTTGCCCCAAGTGTGATAGTTTCCCCCTTGCCCAAATTGAATTTTGGGTTGGTTCGCCCATATGGATGTGATAGAGTTAGCTAGTAGCATACATATATTAGCATAGTTGACCATTGGCATAGACCCTACACCAAAATTTTGACCACTCAAAGGAAAATTGTTAACAATTGGCTGTCCTGTTTTTCCTAGTGAATGTAGGGGTACCTAAGTGCCCCCTCGCATATATGTATTGGTGAGACTACCCCCTGGCATAATAGCCAAGGGGTTTGAACTCAACAATGGGTTCCAATCGAAAGGGTAGCTAAAAGGAACCGAAGTAGCCTCGCTAGCAGGAGCTTCCCGGCGCAGTCACAATAGAAGCAGATCCCGAAGTGTTTGGAGGTCCGCTTACAATTGTGGTGACCAGATTGCTAGGACTCAGTATAGCCTGGCTACTGGAGTTGCCAATTATTGGCATGGAACTGACAACTAGCGAGGAAGATGGTGGTGGAACCAGGTTGGCCACCGACAGCATCGACCTCATAGGCGCCGATTGTGAAATGGATGTAGGTGCAGCCAGAGACATAACTAGAATAGGTGTAACCTAAACTAATAATGGCCCCGAAGGGTCAGTGAGAGGAGGATTGTAAGGAGGTACGACTCCTTTCGTAAAAGGATCCTCTGGAAACTATGTATGATATGGAGCTATATGAAAGTCAGGGGTCGTCAGTGGATACTGCTCTTCCGAAGAAGGCATTGGCTCACCGAGACTCGACTCCTCCCCCGATGTCAACGGAGTTAGACCTTGTTTCCGTCTAGAAAGATGACGAGGGTCGAAGGACGCCACGGTGACCTGTTTACTTTTATCAAATTTTTATTATTGTGATGTATTATAAAGTCTTAGTGATAGTAAGCACAAACCTAAAAAGAAAAAATAAAAAAAGACTTCTAAAATCAATCAATCAAGCAGCTAGAATGGGTATGACCCTGTCTGAGTACTACCATTTTCTGGAGATAAAAAACAATATCACAATAGCATATAGAGAGATTTGGTCAAATATACAGTTATGGTTACTATAAAGCTTTGCCCGAACCTCAAACAATAGGTGTAAGCACTCTCGTGAAGATGAGTACCCTCCAAAAGACCGAAGACAGAGTAGGTTTGTCTGTTTTAGGTACCAGGGCAGCCTGCCCCAGTCACCTTGTGTAAGTCCCTTAAAATTCTGGCAACTAAAGATACCTCAAATCACAAATACTGTCAGGGGGCATGTGGCTATCATGAAATTGGATTTTCTGTAAATAGGGCCGAATGTGAAACCAACGAACAATATTTAAAGTTAATAGGGATGAAGACTATCAAGAATTGGGATGGTAAGTCAGAGTGAGGCGGCCTTAAAAGGTATAAGAATCCACCTTTCAAAGACTTAAGAAGAAAGTAGTGGAGAGAAGAAACTCAAAACAAAAACCATGCACCAGCCTAATTAAGGTAGTATATAGATAATTATATGAGCATCATTCAATATAAATTCATACATAACCTATAGACCACCCGCATTCAGAAAGCATGATAACAGGAAGGAAAATATGATGGAACAGAGCATTAAATTGAAACAAATACAAAATAGACATACATATTGTTCATAAGTCTAGTAGGAATCCATTCTTGAAACAAACAGTCATTATATTATTTCTTCAAAATGGCTCTTCAAATATACATTAAGAGAAAATCTCAAAACTACAAAATGTTTTACGCAGACTATACCCTTACAACTTTCAGAGAATTCAGAACCTTTAATTTTCCTGCAAGTTGGCCTTTTATAGTTGTTTACATGGGCAACGTGGCCATATATTTCTTCAAACAAAATATTCCCTACTGATATTACAATTTCCCATCTAAATAAAAAATTATTTGGTGTAACAACATCGCATCCGAAACAGTATTATCCGACACAGACTATAACAATAACATAATAGAAACATGAAATGTAGAGAGTGCGTAGGGTGAAATCGAGATTTCACTCGATTTTACATTACATGTAAATTTAAAATAAAAAATAAAAACAAAGGCCGCATGGGCCTGATCACAATGTCCATTAGTTGGTACGACGAGGAGTGCCCAAGCCTCCTATGTGGCGTGATCAGACTGAAGACGTGGAGGAACCATGCTGATGAGGTGGCAGGGGTGGCAGTTGTTGGGTGCCAGTTTTGTAAAATTTTCATACATTTGTTTTCCCTATTTTTCCTCATAACTATAACCAATGGGAGTATCTTTGCCTCTTTTTCCTACCTTTCTACCATAACTTGTGTTGTTTCACCTTTTTTTTATTACTCTGCCAATTCACCAATTATTATGATATATCGTGCCTTTTTATGACTAATTGATGGTGAATTTTTGGAGAAGATCGATGGTCTTTGCATTGTCTTTTCAGATGTCATTTATAGCACCAAAGATCTCGAGTACAAGGTCCACAAGAGCAGTTAAGAGGGTGTTGTTACAGCAAAGCAATGTGTTACACCTTGCTGTTACAGACCCACCAGCAAACTTCTGTTACAGACCCACTGGTGAACCACTGATACAGTTGTATCATTGATTGGATCTCGTCAAAACTTCTTGTTGATATGTCCTCTAGATGTTACACTACAGCTGTGATTATATTACGATGGTTGTAGAAGTTGTTTAGCATTGTATTTTTGGGATAACAGCCTAAAGGTGATTTTTGATTGTAATCTATAATTTTCTAGTCAGAAATTTATTAGGAAGTGGTTATAACTATATGTGTTCTATTTCGATCAACATGAGAATCATAAGATTCTCATGACTGATCTATCCCTTGATTTTATGATGTAACCACTATATAGTTCTCGGCCGTAGAGGTTGAAAGGTTAGCGAATAACAACATTATTTTGGCTATATAATTGTGTTCAAATTAATACAGATTATTCTATTATTGTTTTTACATGTGTTATTCAATTTAGTTTCAAGTTCTTTCTCTACTTGTGCCCTGCTAGGGAGGAAGGGCCCTCCTTCTAGCAAGGATTGCAGTGATTAAAGTAGTTGTGTGTATGCATTTGTATTTTAGTTTATGTATTAGTAGAGTGTTATTGTTGTTGTTTGGCCCTCCGTCTTAGCAGTGATTATAGTGATTAAATTAGTTGTGTGTATGTATTTGTATTTCAGTTTATGTATTAGTAGAGTGTTGTTGCTGTTGTTCAACTATGAATATATCCACTTCAATTTCAATACTTTGTATGCTGTTACACATATGATATTAGAGACACCAGCTGGATACTTGTTGTGTGGCATGCTAGAATAGATTAATTGAAGTGTGATTCCAGTCTTGTAGATCATTTTAATTCTGCATGAGTGATTTAATTCCATAATTTACTTCAGAAACGATTTATTTTCTTTGGAATTTCTTCTGGTTGGTGTATCATCATAGGCAGTGCAACTGTCATTAGAATAAACAAACATCCCTGGATTGATAATTATTGTGTGTTGTTTAGTCATTTAACAGTGATTTATATACACCAAATTTTTTGCGTCGTTGTCGGGGATGGCAGTGACGATCTAATCAATCAGATTTGTTTCTTAGAAGTGCAATTTCCATGTGTTTTCATAGAGTGTCTCCAGCGACACAATTTTCAAGCAGTAAGACGAGAGGTAAGAACCTGTGCAGCACTATAAAAAAATTGGGTGGGCTCACCAATGTCTTGCTGGGACACTTAGGAGATTGAATTTCTGAGCATTTTGTTTTTTCATAGAGTGTCTCCAGTGACACAATTGTTGGGTGGTAAGACGTGAGGTAATAACCTATGCATCGCTCTAACAAACTTGAGTGGGCTCACCAATGTCTTGCTGGGACACTTAGGAGTTTAATTTTGGGTGTTTGTTTTAGGGTGCCTTTAGCTATACAGTCATTGGGTGGTAGGACGAGAGGTAGGAACTTGCGCATCGCTCTAACAAACTTGGGCAGGCTCATTGCTGTAGAAACTGAAGCACTTATAGGATGAATTGATACACATAGGGCCCATGTGTGCCGGTAGGACAACATCAACATTTACAAACACCCCCCACTCTACTGACTACAAGAAATATGGGTCGTAAGAAGGAAAATAAGAGTGCATATTTGGGAAAAAAGACATTCTTTGGAGATCTAATTTCAAGGGCAGAAAAGGAACAGTCCACGTCATACAGAAATAATAGGAAGACATGGCCAAAAAAATTAGCTACCATATCAAGGCCTGGACCATCGGTGTCTTTCTTGTCTAGACCTCACCATCCTTCAAAAAAAATATCCACTCCTGATATCAAAACTCCAGATTCAAAACAACAATGGAAAATCATTGATCAGGATCTAAGAATTGAAGGACACGGATAGACTAGTGGGGAGCAGCAGGGACCTAAGGAACAACATTCAGTTGATCATCAACTGGACACTAGTAGTGCTATTAAATATTTGTTTCTAGATCATCCTAATCCTTTTATTTGTCAATCTCTAGTACACTCTGAGGTCAGCTCATCCCATCAGGAAGAATCAACCATGGGGGATGAGAATACCAAGACAAATAGATCTGTTACTTTTGAATTCCAAATAGTAGTAATACGGGATGAGGCTCCTATGAAGAATATTCCTTTATCATCCCTACCATCCTTTCAAGGGATGGCTATTGAAGACCCTGATACCTTTTTGTTCGAATTTAATATGTTTTGTAGAGGTTATGACTACACTTCAGATGCCCAGAAACTGAAATTATTCCCTAGTACTCTAAAGGGAGTAGCATTAAGATGGTTCATGAGACTAGGTGTTGGCACGATTAAAACCTGGAATGACATGAGAGAGGCCTTTCTCTTTAAGTATCAGGATTATTGTTGAATTAGGGATTTGAAGGATGAGATTTTTAGAATTGCACAGAAGGAGGAGGAAAGCCTGGAAGACTATTTGGAGTGATTTCACTACAATTTACAAAGGCCTAAGTTCAGTAACTTAGATCCAAAAATTCTAAAGCCAATATTTTTAAGAGGTATAAGAGATTATTGTCTAGAGCATCTGAACCTATTGGGAAAAGGATACATATCGCAAGAAAATTTTGATGAGATAATGAAGCTTTTCCTGCATAGCTCAAGAGGATCGGTCAAGGGAAGAGTTTCAGTTCAGGAACCTTCACTCCGAATACAGAAGTCCACGAGTGGAGGAGTAACCAGAGCAGAGATCAGGAACTTATTTTAGGATTTTAAAACCGACCTCCTTAGCACTCTCTCTGCCCAGATCACTACAGTACAAGACAAGAAAGCACAAGCAGAAGCTGAAGAAACCTTACCAATATTCTGTCCCTGATGCAAAAAGAAAAATTTGGAAAGAGAATGTGGACTGAATAGTGTCAGCCTATGAAACATATGTGAGTTGGTGCACTCTACGAATCGATGTCCTAAGTTGCCCAAACTAAAGGTGGTACTTCAAGAATCAAGCGAGGATGTTTAATCTTCTTATTTCATCGGATCAAAGAGACCATGGCAGTCGCTACCAATAGGTATGCCTTCATATTTTTCCTCTTTTTATCCTGAGAATAATGTTTATAATAGTAAAAAATACCCATGGTAGTATCCTACTCCTTCCTTAACACAATTTCCTTCACCATGGAACCAGTGGCCATCTCCTCCACCAATGCAATATCCTCCATCACAACCTAATCCGTTGAGTTAGAATTGTAGAGGCAATGACCAAGGTCCAGTACCTCCTCCAATACCAATGCAACAACAGCAGTTACAATTTCCTTCTATTCAAAATCCTACACCTTTTGTCCGACCCCAGTTACCTGTGCAACCTAACCCCAATCCAAATAACAAGGCATCCCAGAGCATGGATGCTCTGGTTACCCTCCAGAATTATCTTATTACTCCTATTAGACTTAACAAGGTTTTCCTTTGATCAGAGAAAGTAATCATATCTGAACATACCCCCATTATTACCGAAGAATGTGAAACACCCAGGAAGGATATGGACGATTCTGAGGCAGTTTTTACACATCTAACAACTGATACAACACCCACTGTTACATCTGTAGTAGCTAGCTTGGGAGGGTATGTTGTTCCTACAGCAGCCAATCCAAGTAAGGCTGGTACATCTGTGATAGCTAACTTAGCTGTTAGAATTCGGAACACCCCATACCCTCAATGATTAACTGAAACTGGGCTGGTCTCACAACCTGAATGTGAATTCCTCAAGGAGCTGCAAAATTTGTATGTGCAGATTCCACTATTACAAGCTCTTAAATAAGTGTTTATCTATGCTAAAACAGTGAGGGATCTATGCGTCAAAAGACCTGGAAGGAAACCTAAAGCGCCTGCTACTATCCATGTCATGGGGAAATTGTCCGATATTATGATTAATCAGCCTTTGTTGACTAAAGATAATGACCCAAGGAACCATATAGTGGCTATCTATATTGAAAATCATCCCATAACCAATACTTTGATTGATCTAGGGGTAGATATTAATGTCATGACTAAAGACCTTTTCATCTCTCTAGGACTTCATGGACTTGCACCTACACCCACAATGCTTGAATTAGTAGATAGGTCCCATGTCAAACCCGAGGGAATGATTGAATATGTGGTTATCATTGTGGCTTCCTGGAACTATCCGGCAGAATTTCTCATTTTACAAGCCCTTAATCTTGGGAAGACCATGGTTGGCTACTGTAGACACATATATCAGATGTAGGTCTAGATATATGGTGATATTAGATGGACAGGCCACTTAGAACCTAAATCTTTATCCCCCAACAAAACCTCATATGGATTCGAGTAGTCCCTGGTGGGACGAATTTGCACCTGAATCTTGTTAGTGTCCCATGATTTGGCTGATTGGCAAACCAAATGACAGTGTAACATCAAACCAATCTTTGGAGCCCAAGGACTTAGCCTTCCTAGACTCAGATAGCACTCTCTTTATCTGTGTAAGGGATATTTGTGTGTTTGCTTCTTGTGTTTCTGATTTTAGGCTAGTTATGAAGTAGGTTTTTGGTTTTTGTTTTTAGGTTTGTGAGGGATGGAATGATCAAAGACTAAGATAGGTAAAAATATGTCAGTTTAACTGGGCTATGGGGTCGAGAAGGTCAAGAAAGCTTCAGATGGTGATACAAGGTTGTTGAAGGGCCGATTTGATTCGAGGTAAAATGGATCTTTGGGTAAAATGGAGTGAGATGGAAATTAAATTTGTGAAGAAAAAATGATTTCAAACATAAATATTTTAATACCTGACATAAACATGGTAGGGCTAACCATTAATCATGAGAAATGTAACTATAAACTGATCAATGTATAGAAATAAACATTCAAGCCTTGCATAGATATATATGACTCTCTAACTTTAGGAAATGACTATCAGACTTTGGGGAAATACATTTAAGACAAAAAAACAAATCAAATCACTATGAGGAAATGCCTAAACATAGTATTTCAAGTTATTGGGCACTTTGAAGCAAGATTGCATAGTTTTAGGCAAAGGGCAAGATCAGTACAAGACCTCCTTGGTTCAACAAATGACAATCTAACAATCAAAGAGAGGTTTCAGAGGTGGAGCTATGACTAGCCATGAGGGTCATACCGTGAATCATACTTAGCATGCATAAAACCATAAATGAAACAAGAAAAAAAATTCTTTAGTTATCAAAGAGCAATCAAGGATTATTTGATATGACTAAGAAAGAAGAAAACATAGAAGCTATAAAGAAAAAAGAAACTTGAGGTGCCTCCAAGGGCATGTCTCAAATCTATTCTCTACTGTCTTATAGCAAGCAAGAACATGGAATTATGAATGAAAAATAAGAAGCATAACAAAGAGGGACACTATACCATTTTACCAAGTCAAGGAATCCAAAAACAGACCTCCTTCATCATCCAAAAACATTCAAGAAACTATCCAATGCATGAGACAAGTGTTTCTTCCAAGCTTGTATAACCATATATTGCTTCTATTCATCAAGTTCAACCTTGTTTACAATGAAAGTCTTTGGAATATATAGCCCAAGATGAGGGAAAACCTCCTAGTTCAAATTGCAATCTAATTGGCCTATCCAAAATATCTGATTTTGTCCTTGAGGCTTTGAAAAGCCCAAGGCACAAAATATCTAATAAAATATCTCAAAAAATTCTAAAAAAGGAAAATATATTGACTTTTCATAACTAATCATGCCCAAAAATAGATAAACGCACATGAGGAAAAGTCACTTTAGAAAGGTTCATTTTTTACAAAAATACTTAAGAAATATATCAGTAGAAAGTCCTCTGTCTTGCCGACAACTTTTGGAGGCCTTCCTAATGTCGAAATGAGGCCCATGATGGCTCGTTGGAAAGCTCTGAAAATGTTTAGTTTGCTCCAAAATGATCACTATAAGTCTATTAAAAGCTGGCCTGTGTGTAAAAACCTAAAAAATAGACCTTGCTGATAAACGGGGTAGAGTGTGGAAAAAGTGAGTGTCTTTCGCCATTTTGGGGGAGAAAATCATCTTCAATTGATCTGGAAATCGCTGAGTAGATACCCCTGAAATTATGGCATCCAATGCTACCATTTTCATCCTTTGAGGATGCCCCAAACAGAAATGGCGATGCCCATGAGTTTTAGCCAAAAACCCAAAAATGACAAAAAACCAAAACTTGTTGAATTTCGCCCAATTTTGGCGAGCATGATCCTCAAGGGTTTTTAGAAATATGCTGTGAAGGTAAGGCCAAAATTTGGAGTTTTGAGGTATCTTTCTTCAATTTTGGTGTCGGGCGCCTCCTTTGAGCTTCCTTGAGTTTTTCCTATGTGGCCTTCAATTTCCGCCGGGCGAACTGATTGAGCTTCTTATAGTGCCCGGTCATCCTCCTTTGAAGGTCCAAATCTCTATTGGCCTTCTCCAACTTCTTTTCCAAGTGATCATTCACCCTCTCAAGCCATGCTTCTCGATTGTTCTCTATCTTTTGGGTGAACAAAGTAGTGAGAGGAATAGATTGGAGAAGGGCAACTTCTTCCTCCTTTTGTTTCTCAAGGGCTCTTTTGAGTCCCATGGTCCTTGGCCTCTTTCTTCTGGGCTGATATTCATCTTCGTTATCATTGAACTTGCCTATGAGTTATTCCAATCTAACTTGTGCCTTGGAGGTCTCTTTTTTTTATTTGATGGCCCGTGTCTCATATACCACCATGTGGACACTCATCTGTTTATTTTGAATTTGCAAAAAGTGATTGAAGTTTCTAGCCCTCTCTAGATCTGCCCTCAAAGCATCAATTTGGCTTTCTCTATTGATCAGGAGAGTCTCTAGGATTCGGGCCTCATTGTCACTATCATCACTTTGGATTTGAATTATGTCAAAGTCCCTCTCCTTTTCATGGCTGCTTTCTTATTTCTCCTTTCCCTTGCTTTGGGTGGCCTTCTTAGTCTTCCTCCTCTTGGGTAATTCGACAATGGGATGCTTGGGAAATTTCCCCTTGCTTCAGAGGGCCCTAGTAACATTTGGAGTTATATTTTTAGGCACCATTTTCCTTGATGTCTGAGGCTTGGCCACTTTTGGAGAAGAAAGCATGGCCCCTGGCATAGGAGAGACAGCTAGCACATTCTCTATTGGCTCTTCGCCCTTGTTACTTTCCTCATCATTATTGCCACTATTTTGAGTTTGTTCATGGCGCTTCTCTTCATCACTTTGCTGCATATTATCATTGTGATGCTCTTCACTTTCCTTCCCTTCTTCCCCTTGCTGCTCTGCTTCATGATCATGCTGTTGTTGTTCATCTTCATTTTGCTTCTCATCATCATGCTCTTCTTCATCATGCCCTTCTTCCCCTTGCTTCCCTTCTTCACTTTGATCTTTTTCACTTTGCTGCCCTTCTTCCCCTTCCTGTTCCTCCTCTTCATCATACTATTTTTTATCATGTTCTTCTTCCCCTTGCTGCTCTGCCTCATTGTTCTCTTCTTCTCCTTGCTGCCCTATTTCATCATGCTGCTATCCATCTTGCTCTTCCTCCCCTTGATCATATTCTTCTTCTTGTTCAATGGGAAATTTGAGCTTCTTGGGAATGGGCTTGCTTGAAGAAGGCGAAGGATGGTGAGTGGAAGGTGAAGGATATGTATGGAATGAAGGAATAGTGGCGAAATCTGGATGTGCAATGAAAGTATCCGAAGAGATTTCCTTCTTCTCAAGCTGATGAAGAATGATAACCTTGATGAGGGAATGATGGAAGAGGTAGGCTGTCTGCTGAGAAGGAGGTATTTTCTGAACAGTGGAGGCCATTTTTTCAATAATTCTATGGAGAAAGAAAGGGAGATTTAAAAATTTGGCTCTTATGAAATGCATAAGCAATCGGACATGGTAAGCATAGACCTGGGAGAATCTTCCCTCACAAGTGAAGTATTTCATGATTATCTTCATGAAGGGAGCATAACTAGTCAACAGATATGAGAAGGGAAATATGGATGGAAATGTATCTCTATGCTCAGGCTTCAAAAAGGGCTTGTATTGTTCTGAGTCTAGGTGGCTTTGTTTAAACCACTTCTCTCCGACATAAGGGATTTTGGTGGCCTTGGCAATGGATCTAGGAGATAACTTGAAATCCAAGCCTGCCAGCTAAAAGTGTTTCTCTTGAAATCTCAAAGCACAAAGATGTGACAAGGGGGAATAGCTTTTCACCTCCTGCACCCTTTGACAAAACTCTAGACAACCAACTTCATGAAAGTTGAACAAGACTGATGGATGAGCATTTACCTCTTCAGTTGAAATAGGCTCAAACCTCCTGTGAAGGCCACTTCTATTATCTTTCCTGGGAGGCATTTTTGTTTTGAATACTCTTTGCAAAAACAAGTTGTCTCAAATGGTCCTTGGAATGGTTTCTTAACAACACACCCTGTCCTCCTTATAAGTCACTGTTTAATCCTCTTTGATGCCAATCAACAAGTATTTGTCAAATGAAAAACAAACAATCAATTTATTACTATGCTTGTGCAAGGTATTGAAAAGAGGTATTTGTGGTTTCTTGTTAGAACAAGGATCTCCTTGTGTTTAGAAAAAAACAAAATCACCTTTCCCCAAACAATGTTCTTCTGTTGTTCACTGTTTCTTTACAAAGTAAGACAAACACCCTCAGCTGATTTAAAAAGCCTTTCACACCCTCTGCTTTTGGAACTATAGAGGCTGCACAATGTTCACTATTTCACCATACAGAGAGGACTTTAAAATGACAAAGCTTTCAAATTATGATCACTGTTTTCCCCTTTGATTTGGCAGATAGGGGTTGTTTTGTTTTACCACAGTTAGGACAACCTTCCACAATTATGGGATCTCTACTCAACACAGGAAGAAAAAAATCCTTCTAGAATAATTTTGGGACCTTCAAACAAAGATTTTGCTTTTTTGAACTATGGAGGCTGCACAGAGTTTTTTGTCTCATAACATAAAAAGGAAGTTTTATTCATTTACCAAGCCTTCATCCTTTAGAACCCTACTCCTTCACTATCATTTTCTTTGAAAAGCAATAAGGGCTTCTTAATACTGTTTCAACACTTTCCTCTATCACTGAAATGGTCTGTGACATTCACAACCATAAACAAATTTTTTTTGATCAAAAACCCTACCCTCCTTATCACTGCTTCTTCCTTGAGAAAATAGCCTTGGTCGATTGATTGAGCAGCTTCAAAGGCATTTTTTAAGGTGTTTTGGGTGAGCGACACGTTCATAGGAAAAAACACCGCACATTTGGGTCGGCCTCGGGCGGTGGGTGAACGACGATACAGGCGCACCATGCAACAATATAAACCCTTTGTAATTTTGTTCACAGGAACGCCACACGCTTTTACAGGTGCGCCGCGCAGGCTTGAGGGCCTTAGAAACTCTGAAAAACTCTGAAATCACTTGCTTCTCCAATGAACAGCTAGGGGACCACTTGTTTAGTGTTTTGAAATTGCACAGTGGGACTTTGCAATGGTCTCATCCACCTTTAAATGAAGAAAAATCCAACAACCTTTTGAACATGCTTGTGAGGGTTTGAATGCCCTTTGAAGAAGGCTTTTGCTATATAAAAACTCAACATGCTATTTTTTATCCTTTCATCACCTTTTTAGATATCGTGAAGCATTTTTATTCGAACAAGTTTATGAAAAATGCTTTGAATGCTATTTTGAAAGTATTCATATATATGACCCTTCCCAAAGAGAAGAAGTCATCTCAAGGCTAAAATATTTTTCACTGTCTCTCTATTTAGGCATCAACTCTGTCACTATTTGTCCATATCTGTTCCTTAAAAAGAAAAATGCTCTGGAGTAATAACAAAGAGTGCTGATGCATCCTTATCATGATATTTCTCTTTGACCATGGGTGAAAACTTAGTTGCATTCACCTAGGTTTTACAACCATCTGTTTATCAAAAAGGAAATCCTTTAAAGACCTTTCCTACAATCATATGCAACAACAGGTATTTTCATATGTTTCATACAAAGGCCTTTGTTTGTGACAGTGGCATGTTTCTTTTCTTTGAATGTTTTCCTTGAATTTAAAACACATTCCATACCCTTGTCTTCACACATACTGTCTCTATGTGTTTATTTGCAAAGTCCCCTTCAGAAGAAAGGCTTAGGCTACCTTCTTATCAATTTGATGAGGTTTTGAAAAAGATCTTCATGGACAGGAAAAGCAAAGCTTCTTTGAACATCAAAACATCACTACTTGGTCGTCTGCTTAACAAATTTTTCTACACATAATCATCCAATTGTTTCTCACTGTATTTCAAATCTGTCTTCCAAACAGTGAAACCATATAAGCAATCCTTGAAACACCACTGCTGTGTTAGTGGTTTCATCCATTGGAGAAAAAAGGTGGAAGACAAGTTTTTAAGGCTATTTGTAGCATTGTTAGCCTTGTGACCTTTAAATCAGGCCATACCTCTGTTCCTGGCCCTCTTGTTGTTAAATGAAGGAGGCCTTTATCACATTGCCAAACCCTCTGCTTGTTAAATGAAGGAGGTTTTCAACCAATGACCTAACCATCTGCTCATATTTGGAGGAGGTTTTACTACAAGTGACCTAACCATCTGCTCATATTTGGAGGAGGTTTTACTACAAGTGACCCAACCATCTGCTCATATTTGGAGGAGGTTTTACTACAAGTGACCCAACCCTCTGCTCATGTTCGGAGGAGGTTTTACAGAGTCACATTTCATTTGTTTTCAAACTATGTCAATATTTCCTTTCACTGCATATCTATGCTTAGTACATCACAATAAGTAATAAAAAGTGAAAAATTGACAAGATGCCATGAGGAGCATGCTCTGAGATGTGTATTTCTGTTTGATAGAATACCCTTATGCATCTTTAGAAAACAGGAGCAATCTTGACCTATGTCTGCAGAGTACTACTTGCTAGTCATAGGTCACTAACCTTTTGATTGTGTTTGCAAGAGCTCATTGAAATACCTCTCTGTCCAATACTTGCATCCCAGGCTCAAAACCACATGAGAAGCAGTTGTATTCTCATGTTAAGTTTAATAATGTCTTCTGAAACACTGGTACACTTTTGCTTTTGAAAAATACATTGAAACATTGTAAATCCACCTAATATCAATTTGACTTGTGGCATATGCACTGCTGAGACATCAAGGCTTGTTAGTGGCGTGACTTAAGGGTGTATCAAGCTTTATTTGCAGAGTAGGAAGGTCATCCATGACTGGTTGATATTAGACAGAGGTTCTCTTGGCTTTAGGATAGTTTTCCAAGGGAGGAATTCCTAAAGCGCCACTACCTAACTTAGCGGAGATTTTTGACAGATTTGGAGTATTCTCTTTGGAGCTGATGGACAAGTTTGTATGACTGAGACTAGATAGGGCTTGAAAATTAGGTTTTATCTCATCATGTTCTGATTTAAAAGGTAGGAGGGAAAAATTTTTATGGGTGTTTTCTAGCTGGAAAATTTGACAAAGTGGAGATCAGCTGCTAGAAAACTTGGCTTTAACAACTAGTCATCATCAACAGGTGAAAAATATTGATGACTAACAAATTTGATATTTCTCTACCTCTTCTCACACTTGGAAAAGCACAATAATTAAAGGATGAAACAGAGGACGATATCATTAATGGTTTTATTAGTAATTCACTCTGTGTTGCCTTCATTAGATATTTGGGAGAAGAAGATGAGGAAGATGATGCAATTATTGAACATTTGAAAACAACTCCACATACTATTAGCAATCCCATTGAAATCGAACCTGGAAAATGTTTAAACATCAATCCTAACCTGACTGTTGAACATAACAAATTGCTGATACAACTGTTACAAAAATACAAAATGGCATTTGCATGGGACTATAAGGATATGAAAGGAATCCATCCTGGCCTATGTACTCACCAAATTTACCTTAAAGAGGACTGTAAACTAGTTAGACAACCTCAGCACCAAATGAACCTCGCACTTTAGGAGATAGTGAAAGAATAATTGCAGAAACTCCTTAATGCTAATTTCATATACCCTATTTCTAATAGTCAGTGGGTGTCTCTGCTTGTCATAGTTCCAAAGAAGAATGGCAAATGGAGAGTCTTTTTTGACTATAGAGAACTTAACAAGGCCACTCAAAAGGACCATTTTCCTTTACCATTCATTGATCAGGTCTTGGAAACTCTTTCTGGAAAAAAAATATTTTCATTTCTAGATGGGTTTAGTGGCTATGATCAAATACAAATTTCCCCAGAAGACCAAGACAAGACAACCTTTACTTGCCCATGGGGTACTTTTGCGTACAAAGTCCTTCCCTTTAGCCTCTGTAATGCACCAAAAACCTTTCAAAGGGAAATATTGGGTATTTTTTCTGATCTTTTGAATTATTTTCTTGAAATATTTATGGATGATTTTACACCCTACAAAGATTCCTTTGAGATAGCATTAGCTAACTTGGAAAAAGTGTTGGAACGTTGTGAACAAACTAATGTTGCTCTGAGCATGGAAAAATGCCAGATGATGATGACCGAGGGAATTATGTTGGGACATTTCATTTCAGTAGAAGGAATCAAGGTAGATCCTGCGAAAATTGAGGTAATCTCAAAAATCCTGACCCCTAAGACTCCGAAAGAGGTACGTAGTTTTTTGGGACATGAAGGATACTATAGGAGATTTATAGAGAACTTTTCAAAGATTGCATCTCCTCTATTTTCATTACTCATTAAAGATGCGAAATTTGTATGGACATGGAAGTGTGAGCAAGCCTTTTTGAAGTTGAAAAACTGTGTAACAACAACACCAATTTTACAATGAGAAAACTGGGAATTTTTCGTTTCATATTGCTACAGACGCATCTGACATGGCTGTGATATCCCAAAATGGAATAATGTATTGATACACAAACATAATATTTGTAACACAGAAAATGTACATGTAAGTTTATGATCAGCACAGATATAGACATAATAGCTGAGCCATTTTATTATATAGGAGAATATTTAGTTACACAATGTACAAAAGATGAGTGGATCTAGCCAAAGAGATGGCCTAGAATCACCCTGCAAACATGATACAACTAGCACTGCGTAACTAGAGAGCTGCTGGAAGTAAATACTGCATTGTCCCTTCAACAGATAATGAATCTATGACTGCAGGCTGAAAAGGAAAATGCAGATTTACGGAAATATGGAGCTCTGATGATGCCAAGATTCTAGATCTGGGCTCCATGATGGATACCCAAGATAACCTAGAAAATATTTTCCAGATCTACAACTTTGGAAAATCACACTCCTTGAGTTTGATCCTTTGACTGTTGGGTTATGCAGATATGAAAAATAGATGGCTGAAATATGTCAGAAGATCAGATCCAAGCTTGAAGGGCTAGTCCCTTCACTGGATCCTCAAGCTAGGAGCTCAAGATCTAGCTCCTCAATCCTCCAAAGAAGATTACATCTGCTGCTACACAAATGCTCATGAAAACTGCACTGTAAAGGAAGGAGGCTCTCTAGCCTGCTGCTATTGTATGAAATATAGCTCTGAAATGATGGAAATAATGTATACAATGTGAAGGAATGGTCCTCCACTAGATTACTAGCTGAAATGCTAGCAACTTCCCTTCTCCCTTGGATCTACAAGAATGGAAGGTGAAATTCCTGAAGGGATTGCTGCTGCAAGGAGATTAATAATAGATGGCCTAATGCCTGATATGGATCTGAGGTACTGGAAGGCTGATATTGAAGCTCAAGGTGATATGATGAATCCTTCATCGGTTCCTCAACTGAAATATTGGAGGACATCTTCCTCTCAAACTGATCTTCAGAAATGTGCAATTTCTAAATATGGATGTTATTCAAAAAGTAGGAACAATATGGCACCAATGTCTGATGATGAATGAAGTACAATACTCTTTCAAAAGCTACTCAATGAAAGAGGTGGGATTCCCGACTAGGAACACCCAGTGCTAAACAACACTTGCAATCTTAGCTAAATAGCCAAAGAAAGCATGGAATGTCACATCACAATTCTAGATCTAAACAGATCATACATCAATAATAATCTTCAACATCGCTTCTATTGTTCCTTCATCTTCTTTATATATATTATTAGCCTTCTCATGCCTTGTCCCTCCTCATAACTGCGTTGTACATGTGGAAATAGGCCTCCATATTGATTGTGTTGTTTCTCCATGATATCCATCATGTGTGAATGTAATGATCACCCTCTCTATCATGTGTGCATTAAATGAAACACTCCTCCATCATCTCATCATGAATGCTTAATTATATTACATTTAATTCTTTCCATGATCTTAGTTGGCTGTATCAACCTCCATGATCTATCTCATTAATGAGACATGATCTCCATTCCTTTCACATTAAGTAGTTTCTCTACTACTCCATTATGTAGATCTAGATGTGAAATATCCACATACACATAAAAAAATGGATTTTATTCATCTTTGAGGATTAGGGGTCCCTCCACACTTTTATTTACTTAATTAATTAAGTTTATTAAGAACTCTAATATTCCAAATATCATGTGAAAATTTGGGAATATTACAGTCCTCCAAGGCAAAATGTTGCTTGTCCTCAAGCAACTGCAAAAGTGGATGCTATAGCAAACATCCTCCCTCCAAATGGCATCCTCTAGTGGAATGCCTTCCTATCTGTCACAATGTGTCATGCGTGTACAAATCCAAAGTTGCCTCTCTAAAATGTCTAGAATGGCCTCCAACTAAAAATTTAGATACCCATCCTCATCAATGAACCTCCAAGTGGCAACCATATGATGACCAAAGATCTCCTCTACACACGAGATACATAAGATGAAGTGGTTCATTCCCAAAGTGGAAAGTCCCATCTCATGAACTATATCTCCAACCCATGATACATAGAGTATATTGCATCTATCAATGCTCACATCATTAGCCTTGTTGGCTATGTAGGAATCAAACATCACATCAATATAGTGAAAAACAAGAAGTGAAGACATATGGATGAACATGAACAATGTCAAACCATATTCTCCCAATAACAACCAATGTAGCAAAGCCTTCTGCTGCCATGCTATACCATCATGAAAACACATAAGAGAGCCATACTCTCTCAACAGAAACCACCTTAACAATGCCTCTTACTGGCATACCACATCATCATTGTACCAAAGGTAGTGGCCATATTCTCTCACGAGAATCCACCTTAACAAGGCATCTTGTTGCCCCATCACATCATCATTATACCATGTACAATGCCCATAGTCCCCCAACTGAAGCCAACGTTGTAAGGCCTCCTGTTGCCATCCTCCAACATTGTCATGCAATGTATGGGAAGAATTTAGTCCATACTCTCCCAATAGAAACCATAGCAACAAGGATTCTTGCTGCCTCCTTGCATTATCATGGTGCAAGTCATGGAGCAACAATATAGTAATGGACATGTGAGATGTCTCATCCACATAATAAAAACAAGCTCCCTTATGCCACATCATGTGAGAGTTATACTTTCTCCCAAATCCAAGTACATACATGAACATGAGATACATCCCAAACAGAAATACATGAAAATATAAGAGACATATCCCAAACAAGAGTAAATACAAGGATATAAAATATATCATGTGATGTCCAAACTGTTGGAAAAAATACTGAGAGGGGGGAGGGGCGTGAATCAGTATTTAGTGCATACAATAAAAATTTTACTTTTTCTTTTCTAAAAACCCATACGCTACTTTACTGAAGGAAACTAGCGTATATACGCGGCTAACCTTGACAGAACTCGTGTATGTCAAGAGATCTAATTATGTGTTTGAATCTTAACTCAGATCATTGCATTATTCATTCATCAGATATTTCAGAAACAGTAAACAGGTGCTGACAGAATAGAATAATCATCACACATATGCAACACACATGAACACTAGGATTTTTAGGTGGAAACCCAATTCGGGAGAAAACAATCGCTGCCATTGTTTCAGCCTTCAAAATTTATTATTAAGAAAACTTCTTACAAGCATGTACTGGTGCAGACTCAAACCAGCACCCAGGCACCCACCTGCAGAAGGCTACAACCTTCTCTCATTTACCAGCCTCTCCTGGAAGGGAGCTACGACCCCCTGAACTCGTTTACCAGCCTTTCCTGGAAGGGATCTACAACCCCCTGACTGAAGGCTTCGACCCTCAACACCACTGTAGACCACGTTTCATCAATTTTTAAACTGGATCAAACAGCTTCAACACAACCCTTCACTTATCAACAATCATACCTTACTCATTGCTTCAAAGAGAACAGTGAGACCACTATATCCAGAATATCAGATATAACCCAGACTTCAGAATAGATATGCAGAAACACATTCAACCTTCAGCAACCATTAGATCATAAATCATACGCACTTTTATTTAATCATACCCGCGTATATACGCGCTTTCCAGAAGACGAACCCGCGTATACTTCAGTGCATTTTCAGAGAAAAACCCTAACTGCGCATACACGCTTTTATTTCCACAGAGCCGCGTATACACACGCTTTGCATGAAACGAACCTGCGTATGGTTCTATAAAAGATAAAATTTGCTGTACAGACCAGATCTATAAGCTTACCCATATTTCTTGAATCTCTTCAACAGGATTGCGCCAGGTCTTCTTCACTTCTTTTCAGATCATCCTTGACATTCACCATTTCAATATCTAGAGATCTTGAGCCATCATCATGTTCATAGGTGCATTATAGATTCAGATCTATCAATTAGGAACAGGGTTCAACCATACAGATATACTTCAGAGAGAAGTATTCATCAAAGCCCAGACACTTGCACACCTTTGCACAATTAATTTCTTCTCCTTATATAGGTTTATCCTTTATCAATACCATGAGCCAAAACCACATTACTTTCGATGGTATTCCTGGATGGGGTCACATAGACGAATCATTACTCAATACAATGGGTCAATACCATGGTGGTGTTGACGGGAAAATATGTCTGGCCAACAGTAGGGGATCTCCCCGGTAGAAAGTCTCAATTAGACCTTGAACCGTTCGGAGTAGGGATCCCGTCTGGGGTGTGGGTCCGGCTACCGATTAAGATGCCTTCCCTTCGGTCTCAAAAGAACCTGATTGAACTTGCGGACACACACTTATTCACATGATACAGAATACATGATTGATGCATTAAAAAAGAATAAAACACTATGCGTAGCGAGGAAATAAATAAAGCATGTACACCTAAGGAGGTGTCGTTAGCAACACATCTTTGGGGTACTGCTTGCGAGGTAGTCTGACCACAAAAGAAATAGTTCTTTATGGTGAGATATCCCTTTACTTTCTGAAAGATAAAATGAAATGCTAATAAAATAGTTCATTAACATTCATTAAGAGAACAGATGATAAATTGAACATCATTGATACAACACAGATAGCCATGACGCATAAATGATGACATGAAGAGTGCAGCTTCATTAATCAAAGGATGTTTGAAACTGTATAAGGAAATACACATAGTGTTCGCACAGCAAAACACATCATAACCATAGGGTGTTTTGACAAGTATCTGTATTCATATGCACAAGAGTATAATCTTTCAATACAATGCCCTGTAGCTTTTGAGTTTCCAAAAGAAAAAAGAAGCCCCATTTCACTTTCCCCGTAGGGAGTTTTATAGCACAAAACTTGCCCTTTGGGCTTCCCGACTTTTCGCCTGCCTTCTTGTTGAGTTGCCTCGCGACCTGGAAGAGGTTGCGACCTGCGACCTGTCTAGTGTGTGCGACTTGCGACCTGGATAGGCAGTGCGACCTGCGACCTGGAAGAGGTTGCGACCTGCGACCTGTCTGGTGTGTGCGACTTGCGACCTGCCTCTAATCATTTCCAATGCCTTGTTGCTACCGGGCTACGAAGATGGACGCGCAATGGTGAGGTCAGGGGCGTCGATTTGCTGCTCTTTGAGGAAACCTTGCCATGTCTGCTACTCTGCCGCTATGGGGGAAACAAGAGGGACCTCCTCTTTCAACCGATGCATGCATTCCAAAGCATTTGGAACTAGAGTTTACCTTTTTTGCGAGATCTGGTTGGAAAGAGAGGCAAGTTTGGTATAAATCCGAACTGGAGTGGTAAGAAACTGATCCAGATGTTCTTGAGATGCTGCGGGCTCGGGGGCGGTAGCAGCTTGCTTGACAGGCTGCAGAAATGACTGGATTTTTTGATCCACTTGTTCCCAGGCTTTCTCTTTGTCCAATGCCCCAAGCGAAGGAATGTAATGAAGAGTGTGCATCGAGTCGATGCTGCTGATCAGGTGGTTGTATGAAGACATTACTTTGTCCAGGTCCTTGGATAGTTTTTCCTTAGACTGTATTTCCATACGGAGCTGGACCTTAGCATCCTATGTATGAATCCAATCCCTCTTGGGAAAATTCTCAGGTGCCCGAGGGTATCGTACTGTCCAGTCCATCATTCTGTCTAAGGCCTATGAGGCCTCCTTGAGCTGCTCGTGCTTTTGCTTAGTTTCTTCTCGTGCTCTTACCAATGGGGCGACTTTTTGTTTGATGGTGAACATTTCTCCATACACCTGCCTCATGGTTGCTTCTAACACATCACACTCTTTTAGAATGGCTAGTGGGACTTCATTGACCGGGGGAGTCTGGTTTCGGAGTTGTTGAACTTCTGCTTTCAACTCTGATTTCTCCTGTTCTGCCCTTTTCTCCCGCTGCTCGGCTGCTTGTAGTCTATTTTGCAGAGAGACTATTTCTCTACTCATTCTGGTTACATTCTCTTCTATGGCTGCGGCGAAAGCCGTGCCTGCCGATGCTATCATCACGGGATTAGTCCTGGTATCAAGGACTATGTCTTTGCCTGTTGCAACTGTGGATGTGGCGGAGGGACTTTGCGCCAGAGACCTTCTTTTCTCTTTCCGAATTTTGAAAGAGAATTGATTGAATGTGAGTCTGGTGAGGTCGAATACCTCCTCTTCCTTCCCCTAGGGGGAACTAACATCAGAGAGCTTGGTACTGCCCAGAGGTATCTCGAGGGGAGTCACCTCGATGTCTTCTATCATTTCATCCTCTTTTTCTTCTCTATTCTTTTCCTCCTCTTCCTTTCGCCGGCGTTCAGTTTCTGCCGCTGTTTCTATTTCGGCCTTCCTCTTCCACTCGGCTGCAACAGCCTGTTCTGCCTTGAGTGCCCGTTCTGCTGCGGCCTGTGCCTCCTTTTCCTCTTTTTATTTCTTGGCCTCCTCGGCCTGCTTATTCTTCTACGTTTCCTTCGAACTCTTCTTGCGTTCTTCCTCGTCCTCCTTTATCTTCTTTTCTCTTTCTTGCTGGGCTTTTGCCTCTGCTTCTTTCTGTTGGATAGATGTAATAAGCCCTGTGCTGGTCCGAGAATTCTTGGGTAGAGAGGAAGAGGCACCTCCCAACCGACGGCTCCTGTCTTCCAGGCTCTGATCATCCGGATCCTCTTGGCGAAAGTCTGCCTCTGGAGCAAATTGTCTCTCGGAATTGTACCAGTTTCTTCTTTCGTCTTCTCCTGGGCACTCTATATGCTGGTAGTTCCACTTAAATTTACCTTTCTTGCAGTGTTCAGGAACTATTCTCTCCGGGTCGTATGTTCAGTGCTCTAGTGCTCCAAGGTGATAGCTTTTCATCTCTTCTCCTTTCGCTGCTACCTCTTTGAAGTATTTAACTGTGCACGCGCTTATGGTGAGGGGTAGCGTGGGCCACGGCTTCTTTTTACCTTTAGATAGGACACTGGAGAAGCCCTGGGACATTTGAAAGCATACCTCCTGAATGAGCATTTTTTTTGTAACAAAGCGAGGCATAGCATGTGGTGCCCTGAAAGATCCAAAGACTCGGATGAAAGTATATTCGGCGAAAGGGAACCAATGTGCCACTTGGCCTAGAGTCTCTCTATCCCGCCAAGACATGCAGGGGGCGTCTTGGCCAAATAGTTTTCTATATAGAGCGTGGATAAATACTTGGGAGATTTTCTCTATATCCTATTTATACCTGGACTCCTGTTGAGTCCCGAATTTGCCTCTTTTCCATACACTTTTCCATATCTTTTCCACTCACCTAAACCTCCAAAATTGTCAATATCATGTGCAAAAGGGTATCTAACATGGTTTTTAATTATGTTTTTGTGTTTTCTATTTGATTGAGATTTTGTTCATACAGCTGCGGAAACTTGTCACTTTCCGCAGCTGCTGCAACTTTCCGCAGCTATTTTGTGGAAATCTATGTTACAGGTGTCCACGAAGGAAACGAGCCACATGGGCAGGTTAGGAATGACAAGGACATGGTTCATGTCCTATTGGTTCAAGTAAATTCGTCAAAGAAAGCCGCGGTCAAAGCCATCCACGTGGAAGTCAACTATGGAGTTCTATGTCGGCTGGACTCTGTTTCGTGGCATATAAACATCCATACGGCCGTTTCCAAGCTTGCGGAGGTTAATTGACATCTGTGCAAAGTTCTGGAGTTGAATTCAAGCGCCCACCTTCCATAGATCCGTTTTCCAACATGGCCATACTCCTATATCCGTGGCCTTAGTGGTCTACGTGCTGGCTGCTATCATAAACTTCAGGAGACAGTTACATTTTATTGTTTTATAAAGAGCGTTTTCATACGCACGTAGAGTTAGTTGTTAGTAGATCATAGCTGTTGAGTTGTTAGTTGATAGTTGATGTGCGTACTCTGTTATGTAGTGATTACGCTGCCTTGAGCCGTAATACTACCAGTCTGTAATGAACTGCTTCTTAATGTGAAAAGACTCTGTTTTCAATTTAATTCGTGCTGAGGATCGTACCAGAGCTGTGTAGAGGGCCCCTGCTCAGCCGAGGTTCTGTGTATTAATGTATATATATTTCATTTCATTTCTTTTAAAAGTCATTGTATCATAATCCATTACATGTTCATATTTCATAGTTGCTTCATTTCTGTTCATACATTTCTATAATTTCCATTGCATTCGTGTCTTTCATGTTTTTATGATTGTTAAATCACTGATCAGTTTTCTTGTGCAGGTTTTAGGTAGACAGCCCGGGGCATTTTCATAGTATTTTAGCTAATGATATGAGACTGACATTATTCTGCTGCTAGTTTCCTTTTCATAGCAATTGTTTAACTTCAGTCTTGCTTTGTTCATTTCAGTTTTGTTTATCTGATTCAGTAGTTAAATTTAAATATATTAAGCTACTCATAGTGTCTTCGGTTACCTCCGAAAGCCACAGCTGGACTGATGGTGAGGGGATGCATGATAAAATGTGTAGTTTAGTATTAGTTTCCTTTCTGAAAAATTAGATATATTAAGCTGCTCATAGCGTCTTCATTTACCTCCGAAAACCACAGCTGGACTGATGGTGAGGGGCTGCATGATGAAATGTGTAGTTTAGTATTAGTTCCTTTTCTGCAAATTTAGATATATTAAATCATGTATGACATCTTCAGTTGCCTCCGAAAGCCACAGCTGGACTGATGGCGAGGGATTGAATTATGTGTGTATGGTTTAGCATTAGTTTACTTTCTGCAAATTAAATAATCAGTTACACAAGTTGTTTATGATTACTTCCGCAAGTCATAGCTGGTCTAATGATGAAGGGTCAGAAAATGAATTGATGTAATCTGATTCAGATTTATTTCATTGCAATTTTGAATTTCCATAAGAGTAGTTTCTTTTGTGTTCAGTTGGCAGCAAGAATAGTTTAGTTTTCATGTTCACTAGTTTCTTGTTTTGATTCATTAGATTAGCAGCACTTTTCATTTCAGCAGTACACTTTTACTTTCTTTTAAAGTTTTGTCATTGTAATTTCAATTTGCTTTTAAAGTTTCGAGATTGGTAAATCATTATAGGGGATATCACTTCCTTGAACAATTATAACCAAGCTTTTTTTTCACTTTAGAATTTCCATTTTACCTTAGAAAGACCATAAACGACAAAAAGTTAAGAAAGAGGTTATCTTGCACATATAGTGCGCCGCACTTCATCAGCTTACGATTCCCGGATTGACAATTAAATGCAGCAATTTAGGACACACAAATTTCGGGCATTTTTCATAGTATTTTAGCTAATGATATTAGACCTATTACTAATTCCTCCAAGCTAGTTTTCTATATCAGACCAGTTTAACTTCGGCTTTGCTTTGTTCATTTCGCCTTGTTTATCCTGATTCCGTAGTTAAATTTAAATATAATATATTGTTACTCATAAATTGTCTTCGGTTACCCTAAAGCTTTGTACTTGTAGGGACTCCATGGTGAGGGGCCGTATGATGAAATGTGTAGCTTAGTATTAGTTTCTTTCGCAAATTTAGATATATTAAGTCGCTCATAACCGTCTTCAAATACTCCTTTAGAAGCCACACCGGATCGATGGCCAATGAT